>JAPWLS010001191.1:0-368616 GCA_028551675.1 Tineola bisselliella | reverse complement strand
TTATTGACACTGACCCAGTTTCTGACACTTTTCACTTTAATTTCAATTTAAAGAAAAATTGTTTCTTATATAAGTTAATTAATTTTTTCAAAAGTAAAATAATTTAATTAAGTACTGATTTTATAATAGCAATAGTTATAAACAAAACAACTTTATACAAAAAAAAATATTTAAGGCCCTGAGTGACGGTCGAAGCGATTTTTCAGTTGTAGTCTAAGTTATTGACGTAAGAGTGTCCGTATATTGAATACGCGTTTTAACAGTCATGTAAGTATAAAAATATATATAATTATATATTGTATGATTAATAATAGCCTTTTCTTCGCTATAAAATATTAAAATATCATTAAAAACAATATTTTATTATTAAAATATGAGTGTCAATAACTAGGCCCAATTTTATTGGCATGTTGTAGTTATTGACACTCATAAGGCGCGGCCAACTCGATTTTTAGTGCAGGCGCGACCAACTAGATTTGCAGTTCGCGCGCAAAACGGGCTGCGCTGATGCGCGGTGTGGGCCAAATTGGCGCCAGATTAAGAAAGGAAAGAACCAGGATCGAACAGTTGACATCTCCATAAAATGTAAAAATATTTATTTAGGTTTATAGTGATTCTTTGTCTTATAATTTTCTTTAATTACAGTAGTTAATTAATGTTGAATATTTTGTAGAGTAAATAAAATATCATTTATTGTTAAAAATTGGAACTTGATAGTATGTAACCTAAAAAATAATTTTCAATTGAGTGTCAGAAACTAGGCCGTTGTTAGTGTCAGAAACTACAACAAAATAAATTTTGAGTGTCAGAAACTGGGTCTCTAAACTTTAATTTTTAAAATATTAATTTCTATTATTAATTTGGTTAAAAAATTATTTAACAGAAATCGCCAACTTATTTTTAAAATAAAACATTATTGATTCACATTAAATTTTTTATAAGTTATCCTATGATAATCTTAGAATCACTCTTAAAGTGTCAGAAGGAAAAGCCTTTATAATTATAAAAAATTGATTTATATGTATTTATGAATAATCACATTGCAATGTAATATTACGTAATATTTAGTTGGAATATTTAGATGTAACCTTATAATCTCCCTTTGGTAGGTTTTTTTTGCAGTATTTCAGCCCTAGGGTTCCGTGGAACACATTTTGAGAATGGCTGACTTACCTAAGTGAGCCCTATAGTGGAATAAGGCCATATCGTGAGCCCCTAAAGCCTGGTAAGCAACAGCCAGATTCCCATGAGTAGAAGCTTCAGAGCTTCTATCATGGACCTCTTTTGATATAGTCAATTCTTGCTTATGATACTTCACAGCCTGCTCGTAAAATCCAGCTGCCGAGTATGCATTGCCTATGTTGCCATAAGCTCTGCCCATGCCAGCTTTATCCTGGAATAAAACCAAATTGCTAGTATTTTTTTAAATACTATATAGATACAAGGTGTTCGAAGCCATAGTAGAGAGATTATGACAAGAAGAAGACCACAAAAAACTCGTCAATCATAGCCTGTATATGAAATATTTAACAAAAAAAAAAACTGAATTTTAATTCAAAGAAAAAAAAAAGTAAATAATATTTATATATTGTAAAAATATATAGCTAACTTATACAACATTAAATTCAGTCAAAAAATAAGCCAACAGTAAGTCAAGCTCAAACACTAGTTTAACCACACAATTCCATCGCTGATAACAAACATACAGTTAAAAATATTAACCTGAAGTTGTCTGGCAATAGATAAATGCGCTTGGTGAAGTTTTAAGGCCGCGTCATGTTCTCCTAGTAATTGGTATACGATGCCCAAATTCGAGCAAGCCCTGCCTTCGCCAATCTGGAATTAAATATTTAATAAATAATTTTGTCTTTTAAATATAATTTTAGTTATATATTACTAACCTTGTCTCTGGCAGCTAAAGCGACGTCCAATTGTCTTTCGTGCCATTTCTTCGCTTGTGCATAATCACCGCCGCATCTGAAAATAAATTTGTTTAACACTAGGTTTACGGACGTTTTCTATATACCTACTTCTACTAAAACGCTTCAATTTGACGCACATCGTAGAGATAGGTATACCACATAGACAAGTTCAGTAATTCAACACTTTTAAAGAAAATAGTCTTCAATATATATTTCCCTCGATCAATGAATAAAAGTCATACAAAGAGATAAAATAAAAATTTAAACAGTTTTTGGTAATTCTCTGATAAAAGTCAAAATGCGTCAAATTGACGCGTCCCGTAAACCTAGTGTTAAATATAATTTTTGTTTCGAATCAGGGATCACTGCAACAGACGACCATAGAGGCCTTGTTACATTGATACCGGTCCGGATTTGGGAGATGGGGGGACCTGCGTGCCATGTTTCTTGTGATCTTCTTCTTGTCATACGCTTTTCCAAAGCCATTGTACAGTCTAACGATGAACAAGCGCACTCCTATAGTGCCTATGTTAATAAACTATTATCGATTCATTAGTGCAGTGGTTCTCAAACTTTTTGGCGAAGGAAAAAGCCTTAATATAATTATTAAAAAACTGATTTATATGTATTTATGAATAATCATATTGCAATGTAATATTTAGTTGGAATATTTAGATGTAACCTTATAATCTCCCTTTGGCAGGTATTTTTTGCAGTATTTTAGCCCTAGGGTTCCGCGGAACACACTTTGAGAATGGCTGCATTAATCCATACATATCTTTATAGATCCATATTTAATGAATATACAATAATTAATTTTAAACACCGAACTGTAACTTAGCACTTTATTGGCTCACCTCGAAGCATGTCCCAGTCCAGCATAAGCTCTCGCTTCAATAGCTCGATCACCTAAATTTTGAGATATACGCAGCACGTTTTCATGATACGCTATAGCTTGAGTAAAATTCCGCCTGTAGTGATACGACGAACCCAGATTCGAGTACGCGCGGGCTTCCTCCACCTGATGATCAATTAAACGTCTTAAAATATGCCCCGTATCAAATTAAAACTCTTGAAAATTATATTACCAATCTCTTATAATCTAAGCACACACATCCGTTCCCATTCGCAACCAACATCCAAGTCCTCATTCGAACGTCCCCCGCGTTCCTCTTTTGTTTCATTCCAAATTCAAATTGACAGTTTTATTTATAAATATATATATACTGTTAACATCGCCGCTGCGACCTCTTTTCTGTCGACGACATGCCTCATACAATGTTCTAATTTTAAACTAGAACTTCTAGTTAAAATTACCTGATCATCCAATCTGCGCGCCAATCTCAAATGTTGAGTATGACAGTCAACGGCAGAATCAAATTCCCCCATAGCAAGATACACAGCACCCACGTTCCCAATCTCGCGTGCTTCTTGTACGCGGTCGTTAATTTGTTTCACTAGTTGCACGCACTGTTTGTGACTTGCCAGTGCGTTTGGGAAGTCACCTATTGCTGTGTAGACATGACCTAATGATGTTAGGGCTGCTGCTGCTGCTTGGGTATCCTAGAATTCAGGTCAAGTGAAAAAAAAAATGGAGGTAAAAAACTGGACCTATGATGGAACCTTGTGACATGCCACTTATGATGTAACAAATTATTCAGATGGAAATAAGTAGAAATACAAGTAAATATAATTATAAAAATATATGGAATTCAATATTACTATAACTACAGCTAAATTGAATTATTCGCATATACCTAAAAACAAATAAGTCTCTATCTAGCTTTAATAGTTATCAATTTTTCAAAAATCACCAAAATTTTAAATTTTCTACCCATTCTATTTTCAAAAAACAACTTTTTTTCGACATATAGTAGAACCCGTAAAATAAGTTTTAGCTTAATCGAAAATGAGCCAGTAATTGTTCGTCCAATTCCCATATTGTGTTGGGTTACCAATAGCCCCATCATCCACAAACGGTTTAACACCACAAATCAATCAACCTCCGACAAAACCTTTCGAGTGAAGAAAGTCGGTGTGAAATAATAATTTATGATTATTTGTTCTCTGTATCCCGAAGTGGCCGAGTTGCCCTTTTCCACGAACATTAAAATTGTTATTTTATTTCTTGTACAAATAATTCGACTTTGTTGCAATTTGAACCCGCAGAAGTTGTAAAATGTGGTTCTTTATTTGGTACATGGGCATGTTCATTTGAAATACAGTTCATGATGCAAACAATACCTACTTTATACATATTTTATATGTACTATATTATGGTCACATTTCGCTTTATGTTAAGTTTGATTCAGAACGCTTAGTGTGGATTTTAACATTTGGTTCTGCGAGTCACCGATAGGTTCGCATTGTTGGCTCTTTATAAAAAAAACTTTTAACATTTACGAACTAGGTTTAGAACAGTGTTTCCCAACGTGGGGCCCACGCCCCACAGGGAGGTAATTCGAAAATGGACTCGACACGAGTTTGACCCTTTCGCTCCGGCCATTTAAATGCAAAGCTAGACGAAATTTAGAAAGGGGGAAATAGCACAAAAATGTTGGGAAACACTGGTCTAGAGGTACTAGTACAGAGCATACTTATGCCTAGCTGCTTTTACACGCTTTCAAAGCACGTGTTTAAGCTTGAAAATGGTAATCAAATCCATTATTATATATTTAAAAAAAGTAGTAATTTACCTTGCACTTCATTGCCAAAACAAGCTGATATCTGTGAGCTGTGAGCGCATCTTTGTAGGATCCTTGGCTGAAGAACGCAGCTCCCAGGTTACCATGAGCCCTGCATTCTCCAGCTGTATCGCCTAAGGACTTGGCTACAGCTAGATCTTGCTGCATGTAGTTGATGGCCGCATCTAATTGACTCAGAGCCCAATGAGCCGAACTTAGGGCACTGAATACTGATCCCCTGTGAATAAAGATACGGGTTCATTTATCGGTGAGTAAGGTTTATTCCGAAACATAACTAATCTATGCTCAAGCGCAGTTCTGATATAAATGCACCAATAAAATAAAGTAGAGAATTATATTTTGAAGCTATTATCAACAAAAAAAAAAGAAAACTCAAAATATTAGTACTGACTATATTAACACTAGAACTACCAACCGGTCAAAATGACTTGCAAAGTACTATTAAATATATTATAATTCAATAAATTTATTGCAGAATTGTAAAAAATAGAATCGTTCACAAAAAATAATGAGTAAGGTTTTACATAAAAGTCTTGTGAAGAATTTTTGAAACCGGTCATATTGACCGGTTGGTAGTTCTAGTGTTAATTAAACTTAGCGATAAACGTAATTTTTAAATATAACGTCATAGGTTGACAATTAACTAAAATTTAAACGTAAAACAACCTGTCACAAGTCATGGAGTAAGAAAACAATCATATCACCATTGTTTTGTATTGTCATCCGAATATATATCTATCTTTATCTAATAGCTAAAGTGTGATAAGGACAGACAGCGTATCAATTTCGAGTGAGATCCTTTCGTTATTGTTATTGTGATGATTAATCAAATTTAAGATAATATCATTAAGGTGCGACTTTTCTCGCCCACCCGTTTCCGTTGCGCGTTAGTCAAGTGAAAAACGTGTAATAAAGCTAATCAGACCCGATCAGGCTATTATTTATGTATCTTCTTCTATATATATAAAACTCAAAGGTGACTGACTGACTTAGTGATCTATCAACGCACAGCCCAAACCACTGGACGGATCGGGCTGAAATTTGGCATGCAGGTAGATGTTATGACGTAGGCATCCGCTAAGAAAGGATTTTGATCAATTCCACCCCTAAGGGGATAAAATAGGGGATGAAAGTTTGTATAAATCTTATTAGATTTTCGACTGATTGAACTGAAATTAAAAATTTACAGATATGTGGTTAATAACTGGAGCAAGTTTTCAATTATGACCCACGACAGGAATGGTGATAACTACTTAACACACGTTAAACAAAAGTAAAGCCACACAAACTAAACCTAATTAATAATAATACTTCTTAACGCGAGCGAAGCCGCCGGCAAAAGCTAGTGTAGTATATATTTTATAAACAGTATTTTTTAGATCTCTCTTCTATTATTACGGAAGAAAATATATTTAATTTCTCTAGTCATACTTTTATTCTCTATCAAATGAATATCTTATAGATAAAAAAGCTTGGACATAACCGTAGGTATATAATAGGATGACAATGCCCCTATACAGCAGCTATTCTTCTACGTCATAGTAGATTTATTATATACTAGCAGTTGCCCGCGACTACGTCTGCGTAATAATGAAGATATAAAGTACTGTGAAGTTTAATGATGTTTCATATTTCAGTCAATAAAAAATGCCTTCCACACCCCTGTTGCAAAATCTACTAACTGCCTCTCCGTCAAATTTCTAGTTTGTAGCAAAAAAATTATACAAAGCTGCGAGAGCCCTTACAACTCCTTAATCTGGCCCTGTTGCAAAATCCGTTCTTTGCAGACGTCAACTAACTATAAACTACCTCCCTGTCAAATTTCATCTTTGTATGTCAAGCGGATTTCGAGAGAACTTTCGCTTTTATTGAATTAGATATGAATTACAATGTGAACTTAAAATAAAATGAAATATATCTTAAAAAACAATTGAAAAACTGACAGCACATTTACCCGCCAAAATTAGGCACAGACTTCGAATTGTGTGAATTTAAAATAAAGTGAAATACAATATATCTGGCTGTATGGGCTCGATCCCTTTGCCTTAAAATGGAACAAAAAAAAAAAAGAAATATCATAGACATCGAATTGTGTGAACTTAAAATGTAATATTTCTTTTAAAAAAAAACAATTGAAAATATTATATAGCCTATGTTCATCAGGGATTTTTTACGATTCTAATGGTAAAAGAATTTTTCAAATCGGTCCAGTAGTTTCGGAGCCTATTCAATACATACAAACAATCAAATGTTTCCTCTTTATATAATAGTATAGATTATTATGACATTAGTATGTAAGTGGATAATGCCAGTATACAGCAGCTAAATCAATTCGATTGTAATAATTTATTTCATTTATATTTGTATTTATTTTGACGAGTAAAAGTGAATAAATAAAAAATATATATTTGTCGTTGGTTTATGAACTTGAAGCCTTTATTTGTTCCAAAAGGGAAAAGCGGTTTGTTCATATATTCACTCCTCCCCACATTCACAACAGGGGGTGGTGAACGAGAGGTAAAACACGCAGGGTGTATTGATTGCTTCTTTAACAGCACCTTTGTGGTTATTATCTCCTAGTACTTGCGAGGTTATTTTACTGAAAAATCTCTGAAACTGGAAAGTGCTGGCTGGAGTTTTCATGAACGCTTTTATTTTTAAACTTAACCGACAGCTTTTGTGTACAGTGGCTAGCGTGTAATATTTATTCATATTATATATATAATATTGTTACAAATTTATATTTATAGAAATTTATTTGCAATAAAGACATTTTATTTAGAAATTATTCCTCCGCCAACTACTCAGATTGAACAAGCGTGTAATGTTATCCGTTCAATCTTTTCCCCATAAAACAGTATGCGCGCGCAATTCACAACCCTTCCTTCGTTCAAGTTTAAGCTACCTTCTACAATCATATGATAACCTGGTAGATTCCTGAAGGAAATTCTCGCTCAAAAGTGAAACTCTGAAACTACTGAAATTCGTTCAACGGAGAAAGGGAGATAGCAATTACAATTAATAAGCACGTGCGCGCGCTGTTTGCAGGAATTTCAACAATTTTTTGTGTATATAATTGTGTGTATATATAATTTAATTAATATAAAATACTAGTAATTTTGATTAATTTTAATCTGAAAAGCTTTCTACTTTGACTATATAGATATAATCAAAGTAATAAGCCGCAAATAGCCTTTTAGATAAACAAATAAATTAATAAAATAAAAAAGTAACAATAATATATAAAATAATTCAAACAATGGCAGTAAATGTGAATTATTATAAATTTAAGAAAACTCTTTTATAATGGGAAAATCGAAATTTAAACAATGTCATGTCATGGTTGCGCGCGCATTATCAAATTTCAACCATCGTCTGCCGCAACATTATCGCCTGGTAGTTGCGAGGTTACAATCGTCGAGTAAAAATGGCACAACCCGCTACACTGAACCACGACCCATTAAACTTTGTGCTGTAGTAAATGGAACCTCCTTGTGCCTTATGATAGCCTGATAACATCTGAAAATTATGCTGAATCTGACCCCTGAAATTTAGGGACGCCTCTCATTATTAAGGGGTCTACTGCGCACGCACGCTGCATTTGCTACTAGCGCTGAAAGTTCCAGTTTGTATGAAAAGTTAATCTAAGCTTTTTTCCAGGCAGTTGTCGTGGATAGAACATATTGCGCGCGCAGAATTGATTTTAAAGCAACTTTTTCCTTTATATGATGGCCTAGTATAATATCGACGGAAAATTTTACCGAGTCAGCCAAAGGGCACTTAAAGGGCGTGGCCTAACAACAGATTCCTGCGTGCGCATTTTAAGGAAAAATTGGGAACGGATTTCTCTTACTGACGTATGATACCTTAGTATATTGGAGGCGAAAATATTTCAGTGAGAGCGGCCCTGTCTCACCACACTCATATAAAAACACTCTAAGAGGATACTTGAGAAAGACACTTGAGTGGGTAGACGTCTGCGCGCGCATCTAGTTTTCTAACTACATATTTTCTCCTATCGTTTTGTGATATCCTGGTAGTCAAGAGTTCAAAACGTTTTCAGAGACCGACCCTGTCTCATCAAACAGGGTGTGGTTTACAAATGCGACATTGCCTTTTTGTTGGATAATAGAGAAAAAGTTATTTTACATGTCACGCCATCGTTAATAAAAGTAATTTTCTTCACAATTTTTTTTTGATTAAACACGAGCTGCTAATGTACATATGTACATATCAAAGTTTGATATAAACGGAGATTTGTCAGATATTTTCCTTTACTCAAAAAAGTCTGTTAACATACCGTAATTTTAAGGAACAAGATCCAATTCTCAGTGCAGCTTCAAGGACGGACACGGCAGCTTGATATTGTCCAGCAGCTAATAACTCTTGACCAACCACCTAAGACAGAGAGCTAAGAATTATTAAGTGCTTGCAATCGATGGAAAGAAAGAAAAGTCACTGAAGCTCTATTCTTCTAGTATCAGTTTTTTATCACATACATATATAGCCCTGACCCCAAAGTAGGATACCCTGTACTTTAAGATATCAAAATGAAAAATCTTTATTTATATCCCATAAGCTCTTGCGTATAGTCAAAATTAACGAGATTTCGAAAAGAAGAAATAAGAAACTCGCCAATCGTAGCCTGTACAATATAATGTTAGTATTAGTAGGTACAATTCTTGCTTAGTTTTAAAAATATATTACAATTAATGTAAATAAAGCTAGTACCTAAGTATATAAGCACACCAACATACACACAATCATCTCAGTCACATTAGGTTGTCATTATCTTATAATAATCTTAAAATCTTATAAATCAGAACAAAGGTGACACAAACATATAATATTCTGCCTGAAAAATCTACTTTAAAAAACATTTATTTCTACCAGGACTTCTACAGAATTCTTCAACTCTTGTTCTATTTAATAACTATTGTACATAGAGATCGTTGAAATTAAGTACGTTCGACTGAAGTTACGTATAAAAATATTACCCTAGTGGAGAGGCTTCAAACGTTCAATTGAGTCAACTGGTATACTTATACGGAATTTCACAAGTGAGCATCTTCAATAAATTTGATTAAAATAAATTACAGTCACTAATAAGATATGCAGTTACTTTCAACTGGTTTTTAAAACGCTAATTCGATATTTAAAATGCATAATTTAATGTCAAAGGGTACACTTCCGATGTTAGTGTTTAAGTAACGGACAGGTTTTTTTTAAATACGACAAATTAAATTTATTATTTTTTATTAATAATATATTGATTTTTTTTAAATAGTAGTCTGATTTATGACTACGTTCCGCCTAATGTTAAACCATATAATAAAAAATATATTACTAGCTTTTACCCACAGCTTCGCTCGCATTTAAGTCATTAAATAAGTATCAGAGATCATTTCAATAGAAATTAATCAATATGATTCCAAACAGCTGAAACTATAGTCAGTTGGAAGCTATAGTAAAAAATAATTTTTTTTTTAAATAAAAGTATCCTATGTTACTTCTAGTACAGTAATGCCCCGCTTTACACGAGGGATACGTTCCGGAAAAAATCGCGTTAACTGAAATTCCCGCGACCATAGAGAAGTTGATGACTACATTATGTTTATACGCACTCTTTCGCGTAATTTAATAATAAATTTGAATTTCGCGTTATAGTGAAAACGCGCATAACGGGGTCGCGTAAAGCGGGGTATTGCTGTACCTCCTAAAATATGTGTACAAACTTTCGTGATGATCGGTTAAGTAGTTGTTGCGTGAAAACGTAACAAACTCACATTCACATTTATAATATTAGTAGGGATTACAATAAATATTATTATTACTGTTATGACATTTATTATTTTGATTGTAATTGTAATAATCAATCCTATTGTAATTGTAACCTAGGACATATTGTCTATAGCTCTATAGCTGGCAAATATAAAATGGCAAATCACAGAACAAATGCTTATAGTATTTTGTATAATGAACTGAAAGGAAAAAAAAAACAGTTTTTAAATTACATTGAAGACAGATAAGTCGCTGAATTAGGAAGCAAACTCGAAAACACTTAATATAATAAAATATTTCGAAGTATTTCCCTCTTTACATCTGAGAACACCCACGGTGGATTTGGGAGATGCAAAAAGTGTTTAAAGAAAAAATTACCTCATCCGTTTAAGGACAAAGAGGTACCGACTTTTACAACAAAAGCTTCGAAGGTGACTTCTAACCCATTGTTTTATTAGGAATAATAAAATGACCGTGAACTGGTTTCCAGTTTTCGGACAGAGCAGGGAGATAGTCAAGTGAAATGGTTTCATTTGGGAATTGATCACACATCCCTAAACTTGTGTGTGGTGTGTAAAACGCTGGCTGACGGACAGTATGCAGGAATGGAAAAAAAGGGTACTCACGATGGGCTCGGCTTTCCCTCTCTTCCACTGTCGTCTCCGGAGCGATCCTTAGGTGCTGGTTTATTGTGTTAGTCGATTCTTCCTTTGATTGCGTTGAAATGGTGTATAGAATGACGGTGCACGATTTATTTGTCGGCGGTGATCCGAGCGCGTGCGTTCACGTAGTTGTTCCTAGTTACACACCCTGTCGCCGAGAGGGCGCTGCCATCGGGACGAAATGAGGTGGCGGGGGGAACAGGAATGTTGCCAGCCAGCAAAAATAAATAATAAATATGGAAAAAAATATTATCTATGAATTTATGGATTTGGTACGGAACAACTTGTATACTCTACTTGGGATATCAGAACAAATATCTATTTGTAAAAAAATAATATCATCACACGTGCTACCTGGCAATGAATTATTCATTCAGGTCTAGTTTATACTATACTTTTTATATTCTTACATTGACTCTCAGAGAAATGATAGCTTAGAATTTGTAACTAATTTAAAAACTATATAGTTTACTATCATATTTATTTCGGTTAATTTGATTTTACATTTGAAAAGCTTCTTAGTTAGTAGATACTAATAAGAAAAACTCGAGCTTGGGTTAGTGCGAAGAGTGTACGCTAGCTAGTAGCATGACTGTTGTTATTTATTTATTTATTTGAAGTCAGTTAGGACTTTCTCAAAGACCACAGCATGCAACGTCAATCAATTATAATAAAAGAAGAAAATTTCATGGAATTAATTCTTAGAAAACATTTGTCTCTGCTCGTAGACTCTAGCTTAATATCAAGTGGAGTAACATATGGTCATATTTCAAGCTATATTAAAAAAAATTACACTTTTAAATATTAGTAACTAGCTGTGCCCAGCGCGCGTTGCTACGCCACCAACTAAAATACATTTGAAGGAAAGATATTACACAAATATTTAATTAATTTTGAGTCATTTTATTGATTTTATTCATTTGACGACAATATTGTCCGTTCAGTGTGAGCTGTCATGAACTGTCACGGCAATATATGAAATTCATTGGAATGACAGTGGCGTCATCTGTCGAAAACTCGGAAACCTTCATCACATGATCAAATGCATAGTTTACGATTTTATAAAGGACATACAGACAAACATTCATTTTTATATATTAGAGAAGATAATAAAATCATTTATTGCATAAAAGTGAGCTTAATGCAGTCTATCAGCTAAGCTTTTTCAGTGTAAAATGTAAATTACATACACACAATACTTAGTATAGACCAGCGGTTCTCAAACTTTTTTGGCGAAGGAAAAAGCCTTAATATAATTATAAAAAACTGATTTATATGCATTTATGAATAATCATATTGCAATGTAATATTACGTAATATTTAATTGGAATATTTCGATGTAACCTTATAATCTCCCTTTGGTAGGTATTTTTTGCAGTATTTTAGCCCTAGGGTTCCGCGGAACACCACTTTGAGAATGTCTGGTATAGACTAATAAAGTTGGCTGATTAAAAATAGTGCCGTTCAAGAATAAACCTCCATCGTTCAACTCCGCATCGAGCTGCCGATCAAATGTCGCAAATATTGTATGTAAATAAAGTCGACGGTTGCGGATATTTATATAGTCCCGTCGCAGAGTCCATTGTCTGTGGCTGCTAAATGCGCCCAAAAATGTTTCCGAGCCGCGCGATGCCAAAATATGCAAATAAGATGGGTCGTGTATAGGGTGTTTGTGATTATTTTCTTAGTATTATGAATTGAGAAGTAAGATGAAGCAATGTTGCGATAGTGGGAACTACATTTTAACACTATGACCGGTTTCAAAAATTCTTCACAAGACTTTTATATACAACCCTACTCGTTATTTTTTGTAAACGATTCTATTATTTACAATTCTACAATCAATTTATTGAATTACATTTAATACTTTGCACGCACAAGTCATCTGGTCATTTTGACCGGCTCATAGTTCTAGTGTTAAAATACATTATAATCAAGTGTATATTACGAGTATATATTTAATTTCAACACCAGGTTTAATAAATTTTTTTATAATGATTTTCCAGAAATCGATAGATAGGAAGTATTAAATTTGCAATTATATTTATTATAAATGTAAATTAAAATATTCTCACATAATACAAGATTTTTTTTAAAAGAAAGTTGACGGAAAGTTTTCTCAAAGAGGTTAGAATGAACCTTTGGCTAAACTAGTGTTAATATTTTTTCTGTGTAATTATAAACATGCTGTATAAAGTTTTTGTTCCGTTTTTGGTTGTATTGAAAGATCTGAAGCAGTGAGTGACGACAAGAAGATTTCTGTGCTTACTTTAATGGCTGCACGGAGTTGTTTAATACCCACAATGTTGCCAGGAATAAAAAAGACAAAAGTACAACTTCCTGCGTCTCTTATTGAATGTTTATTGTACAGAATAAAAGAAAAACCTATAATAATAACATAAAATGTATTTTTATAATGTTTGTTCAAAATAACATTATTTACATACTTGTATATCATAATTAGAATCTAATACGTGTCATTAAATATTTTATATCTGCATAAGTTCAATTTTTGATATAGCAACACAACTGCTTAGATTAGAATTAATCTATTAACCTAACCAGCTTGTTGTTTTATGTGAAAATATAATGTATATATATATATATATATTTAAAAAAATATAATCAAAAATAATAACGCATAAATATAAAAGAAAAAAAAAATTAATAAACAAAATGAAAATTATAGAAATACTTCGTATATTATAGAATTTTCTTGTGACAGAACTAACTTACACAAATGCTAACAGGTTGATTTAAGAAAAAAGAGCGAAAAACTATCGTTCATTGTCCATAAGTATTTACTAAACTGACAGTAAATGCAAAACTTGATATAAAAAGAAAAAAACAGTTACATCGTATCAATAAATGGCAGTTACCGATGTATATTTGGAACGGTTCTCGCAAATCGTATAACAATGTAACATAACTAATTAAGGGTCTACCTCATATAATGAAGAATTCATCTGCTTACTCTATAATTTGCTTAACGTGTATCAGTAATTCTTGTAAAAAATAATGACTTACACAGGCACATATTACAGTCAAAACGTCGACTAAGAAGTACGTATACATAATCATAAAAATGATTAAAAATAGCACAGTTTAAAGTATTAAGCCGTCTAATTGGTTGTTTCAGGCGTTACTTTGCGGAAATCCATATTAAAGGAAATTATTTAAAATTATTTTGCTTATAATTCCCGCCACAACATTCAATAACTTCAACTGATCAGTCGTCAAAGCGAAGCCGAAGCGACCGCACGTATCCTGATGATGCCACGTGAAGTGGCGAAACGCGTCGAGACAAATTACTGAGTGTTGTAGCGGGAATTGTAAGCAAAATAATTTTAACTAATTTCATTTATTAAGCCGTCATTTTTGTGGCAATAGACAAACTAGATACGAATCCGTGTAGTATTCGATTAAAAATCGTACTTCATTTGGTTTGTTTTTCAAGAAATATATAAGACTACAGATTAAATGTTAAAAATATATTATCATATAATTTAGATCAGTGGTTCTTAACCAGTGGTCCCTGGAAGTACCCGAAGTGGTCCGCGCAGACATCCTAAATAGATTGATGGCAAAACAACATGCGACATAATTTATAATGTAATACTGACGTTAAAAAATATACTATTTCCGTTATTCTGTTAATGTGTATTCATACATTTTTCATATTTATATGGTCCATGGCAAGATAACAAACTTTGTCAAATGGTACCTCATCGCTAAAAGGTTCAGAATCATTGATTTAGATAATAAACTAGATATTACATTAAATGTGTTCAATTTTTAAAGATACTTAATTAACACTAGAACTACCAGCCGGTAAATATGACCTATTTTTAGCAACCGGTCAAAATTACCGGATGACTTGTGTTTGTAAGGTATTAAATATAATTCAATAAAATTGTAGAATTGTAAAAAATAGAATCGTTTACAAAAATTAATGAATAATAATTATGTATTATTGAGAATTACGTGATTTATGAATTGTTATTTACTTTTTTTTCTGAATGAAAATTCAGTTTTTTTTTTGTTAATTATTTTATGTACAGGCTACGATTGGCGAGTTTCTTGTGGTCTTCTTCTCGTCATACGCCTTTCCGAAGCCATTTTAGATTCTGACGATGAGCAAGCGCACGTCTTTAGCACTAGAAAGACCGAAATTTAGTATATACCTATATAGCCCAAAAGCAGTCAAAATGACTGCTTTGTGTAAGAATGGCTAAAGTGTAAAGAAATTTGTTTAAAATTAAATTTTTATATTTTTCACATTATTTATAGCTGATAACAAGTTATTAGTAAATAATAATAAAAAAATTTACTACACTTGGAAAAAAAAATGTATGTATTATTATTTGTACATTTTATGCAAATGAAAGTGGAAATCTTTTATGTGTATTTATATTATTTGTATTGTTATTGTGGAAAAGTCGTACTTGACAAATTCTACGTTTATTAGAATGGGTTGCATTTGATGATGTTGCAGTTGATCTTTTGTTTTGATTGGTTGGACATGAAGTCCTGATAAATTTCTCTGTTTTTCAGCTCTGTATTCGGTGGAAAGCTGTTCTGCTAATTGAAACAAGAACTATTTTCGTTGTATTTGTATTCCTGTCGTCTCTTTGTAGAGGATCCAAGCATTTATAGCAGTCAAATCTCAAATATTGAAAAATATTTGGACCCTACTTTGCTTATCATAAATCACTGTTTTAATATTTTTTTTGCATCGTAGGCTTCACGAACATATAAAATCCCAATAAACCAGTGTCAGATGTTTCATTTTGAATATAATCCGCTTCATCTTCAGATGATAGTTCAGACTTTGTTGCATCTGACTCTATAGCGGAGCACTCTTCGCTTATCTTAGTTAGCTTTTCCAATAACTCATTTTTATGCGACAATTCTTTCAAGAAGGGCGCAAAAAAATAAATAAACAACTTCAGTGTCACTGCATAATGATTTGAATAACAAGTATTACTTTAGCTTATAGCAGTTACTGCAACTTACCAAGCATACGCCCAAATCTACAATTTTTCATGTACTTGTATATTATCATGTGACGGTAATCGAAAAAATATGAAAACTGTTATTTCAATAGAGAGCCGAGTTGGTCATAAAAGAAATTTACTCGATTCAATAATAAAAATCATTTGATTATGTGAAATTTCTCAAGCAGTCAAAATGACTGCTTTTGGGCTATCTAGGTATAACACATATGTATTACCGGAAATAAAAGAGGGGGGAGGTAACTACTATTACTAATAAATGCATTTACATGTTGTATAAAAAGTCACAAAATTTCAAGAAAATATGTCATCATTTACATAGTTATTTTTCTAATTGAAATTAAAAAGCAGTCAAAATGACTTCCTTGGGCAATCTAGTGTTAGTGCCTATGCTAATAAACGATTTTCATTTCATTTATTTAATTTCAAAGTTTTACATAAAAGTCTTGTAAAGAATTTTTGAAACCGGTTGGTAGTTCTAGTGTTAGACAAAACAGTAATTAATGTTAGGTACTAATTCTAACTCTCTTGTGATTTCTTCTCGTGATATGCTTTTTTAAAATCTCAGTAGATTTTGACTAAAAGCCTGAATATCCTATGTGAAATAAAGATAAAGTACGAAATACTCACAGAAATAAGCACAAAAGGAGACTGATCTAGCTTCATGGCTTCTAATTGCCGGAACGTAGGTTCTAAGGTTGACCGCAGAGGCGATTTTAGTGATGCTTCAACGAGCGCAGCAAGCAGTTGCCGTGATGATGGCTCCACACCGAGTCCTGAACTGAATGCTGCGAGAGCCTCACCATGTTTACCGAGACATTGTAATGCGACACCTGTTTTAAAAATAATTAAGTAAGTTAGTATTATAGGATACTAGCTGTACCCTGCGCGCGTTGCTATGCCACCAAAAAAAAAAATTAATTCATTAAGAATCATTTTATTGACGACACAATATTGTCTGTTCAATGTGAGCTGTCATGAACTGTCACGGCAATATATGAAATTCATTGGAATGACAGTGGCGCCATCTGTCGAAAATTGATCGTACCAACTCAGAAACCTTCGTGGACTCATGCAGAACAACTTTGCCAAGGATCATCACATAATCAAATGCATAGTTTACGATTCTATTAAGGACATACAGACAAACATTCATTTATATTTAATAACGAAATATTCATCTTTTATAAGCGCGATCGAGAGAGAAAGTGTAATTAAACAAAAGAAAGAAACAAAAGAACAAATAAAAAACAATTAACACGCGACCAGTTCATGCAACCGATGTTAAGTTTAGTCACGCGTAATGGTTTTGTGTGTATTATATTCAGTTACGTTCAATGAAAGTTAAAAATTTTGATACCGCATCACGTGAAGTGGTTTAACAGTATTTTGGTTAGCTAGAACAAGAGGGACTATAGTCAACCTGAATGTATAAATTTATCTGTGGTAGTAATTATCTTTGCTGAAGGACCATATTTTAGCTTAACAACAAGTAGATTATAATTATTGACTTTATGTCATAGGGTGTTATCATATTGATAATTAATTTCAGGATTTAGGAGGAAAAAAAACTGACCATGTGGCTGAACTATATTAGATGGAATGTATCAGCTGGTATTTCAGAAAACATATATACCTTGCCTGTAGTAAGCTTTGGGCCAATTCGGACACAATTCTTTTGCCCGAACAGCATCTTGCAGAGCCGCTGCAAATTGTCCCTGCTTTAATCTTGCTGCAGATCTAGAAAAATAGAACCCGAGTTGTGAAATTTTGAAAATTACTCCTCAAGCCCAAAATCATCAAAATCTCGAATTCTCAATCCTGGCTAGCGTCTAAAATATTGTTAAAAAGTTTTTTAATATAGAACCTGTAAAAAAGGTTTCAGCCAAATAAAAAATGTGTCGGTCAGAAAGGTGTTCGGTTTGTAAAAGAATGTCCCATATGTCACTTACGATGTGACATATTATAAAGACTTAGTTTAAAGTATATAATATATAGTATATATATAGTATATAATAGTTTAAAGACTTTCGTTATAAAAAATTTTATTTCCACAAATATTATTTAAAGTAATGTCAATTTAACATTGTTTATTATACAATGAAAATATAATATCCTAAATATTTAATTGCACTTGACTTTTTCGTAGTGTATATCGCTTATCACGAATTTAGTCTGGCTTTCGAATCGAGCTGTCACAAGTAAAACGGATCCGTTAGCAATCGGGATCATGAATTTTTACTAACGACTAACGAGCACCAGCAATCTATCAAATGAACGAAAGATCGAGATGTTCGATAATTAACAAAATGTATCTAACATATTGTAGTTCCAAATCCGCACGCGGTGGCGCTGCTCACATTTCCATACAAATCGCTTGAAGCGAACTCGGTTCGAAAACCAGACTAAAATTCGTGATAAGCCCACTGATTAGCATCCGTATAAATTACTTAACAGTATTTGTTTTAATGTATAACTTTTCTTCCAATATATATTATAGTATGTTGAACACAACTGTTAGGTTAACAAACTTAATATTTTTTCTATGTATTTATTATTTTTAAGTGTGGGTTTGTTAACTGTTTGTCGTGTATGTTCAAATAAATAAATAACAAATTGCTATAATGTTAAAGTAAAATCAACTCTTCATACTAAATTACTGTATATTTTTTGACATATTATTAGGTATAATTGTATTTTGACAAGTACTTGAATTTGTAATAGATTGATGAAAAAGAATAAAAAATTAAACTTACAAATGTGAAGCCATTCAGAATTATTATGACATAGTTATTGCTTACACTATACATTAAATAGCTGAACAAATGAGGCCTTTTGCACATTATAAGAAATTATCTTGTGTCTTATGTCTTATAAGACATCCAGTCGCATTGAGTGTTATATGAGACCATGCATATTAGAAGATTGTAAACAAGATATTTTCTTATGTCGGATAAGACACGCGCATGCTAGTCATTTTGACACTTACCTATTGCTAAACAGTATATGATTAGCAGGATCCAAGCTCAGTGCATCAGTGTACAGAGCTACAGCCGTGGCGAAGTCACCAGCCTGACATGCAGCATTGGACGCCCGTACTTTCTCCACGAAGAGCGCGCGTGATGCGGCACCAAGGGATGCAGACCCTGTTGGTTCCACCTAAAACAAAAAACAAACGTCAAATGCGCTATCCGTTATTCATTTGTTTAAGATAGTTATTTGTTAATACCTATATAATAATTAAAACACTTTATTGCGCTTTAACAAAACAAATAAAAAATGGCCTTATTTGAAAAAAAAAAAAAGATCTCTGCCAAGCAACCAATCTTTAGTAGAACGTAATAGAGATTAAATTGGAAATGAATTATATTAATAAGAAATAAATAGTATTAAATATATACTACAGAAAAATAATAATAATTAGTGTTAGTCGAATTAAATTATGTCTCTTTCTATTCAATGTTAAATGCTATAGGATTGAATGAAACAGAACATAATTTATATCGTAGTAAGTTTATAAGTATTAAAGATTATTTTACATAAAAGAATACATTAAAAGAGTTATCCTTTGTGTAATTTTTTATGTAGTTGCTAAGCTGGCCAGCATAGTGATACATGTACACTTTCTGTGACGTCGAAAATTAGTTACGTAATCCTGAAGCATAATTTAGAGAACCGGCCGCGTGTTGGTGCAACGAAAAAGAAAGGTGGTCCGAGCCAGAATGAAATGCCAATAAAAAATTAATGCACCAAATAATATATCGTTATGACCGAACTCGTTCTACGTGTGAAATTACAATTCTTCGTTAATGGGATGTATGCACGAGACGTTAATAAGCGTTAGGGGTGAGCAGAGCTATAAGAAAAAACCTATTTTAGGTAACTTCATAACATATGTAAATATAGTATTATTCTAATAAGATTTTAATTAGAATGTACACAATAGGTCTTATTGACTCTTTTTTTAATTGGCATTGTATCACTCTTATTGTTGACGACATTAATATCTTACTGTACATAGCTGGATGCACCTTGAGAGATATTGACATCACACTGAACCATTGATTTAGATTTCTATTGTGAAGTGTGTGTGACAATAAACTGCATGTAACAATGCTCTGACTACAAACTGAGATACCCTATACTATGACCCTATGCCAGAGATACTCAATCTTTTTTTTTGTTGGCGGCATACTTTTAACGATTTCAAAATTTGGCGGCACACAAAGATAAAGATACGTTTAAAATTTCTTAAATCATATTATTTAATAATATTAATATTATTACATATCTTAAATTTGACGGCACAGTGGTTGAGAAGCACTGCCCTATGCTTGTAGGTATAATATACTATAAATAACGAAAACTTATTTTGACTTTGAAATAAACCAAGGACACACAAAACGTGTGTAAATTTATAAAGCCTTAATAACAAAGACAAATGACAACCTGCTACCGGATTTCCAAAGCGTTTTTTAGTAAAAAAATAAAATAATAACATTCTAAATTTGAAACGGCTTTGATGTCCTCACGGAATTGATCCCTGTTCGACCTCAAAACTAAAAACTGTTTTTGAAAACTCATTTTGTTTTTTCTTATAATGAAAATCAGTTTTTTTTTGGATTTACAACATTACTTGTACAATCTACGCAACATACACGCGTCTACTTATAGGTGAAAACCTATACATATATTAGGTTTACGTATATGAACGCTTCATATCTACTAACTTATCTGTGATTAAAAAAAATATAAATAAATAGATAAAGTAAGAAAACAATATATTTTTATCAGACGGACATTGGATAAATAGAATGGTTAAACGTGGACCAACCCGTGGAGCGTGAGGTGCGTTCACCACCTGCGCTATCTACCCGACCACATCGGAAGCGGGGCTTTTTTCCAAGCCGCATTCTCGAACAATACCATGAAATTGAGCATAAACAATGGGAATTAACGCGTTCCTTAGTTCCACTGCTTGTTTTATCTCAATTTCGATTCGCTGCATTCTCTAAATGACTGGTAATGTATAATGAAATTTTTTGAAACTTGTTTTTGATGTTGTTACTTATTAGTAGTTGAGAGAACTTGCCCTTTTACCCATGGCCTTTTTTATGTCTCGTATTATGAGATAAATATGCATATGGTGATAATTTTATTGCTTTGTATTTTATTATAAATATTTATAATTTATAAGTATAAAACGTATAATAAAAATAAAATCACGTTGCATAATTTTTGACCTGATAATAAGGTTCAGGATATCTTATAAGAAAAAGCTATCATTAACTGTCTTTATCAATATCGCTTTTAAGGATGCGCCTGCGTCGATACCGAACGGTAATGGCGAAATATTTCAAAGGTTACTTCCTGTTCTACCTATGATATATTCACGCTATTAGGACTAATTATTAGTTTATTTAGTTTTTCATATTTAATTATCTTTAACGAATTACCAAAACGAGATAGACTTTGTTTCTTTTGCGCAATTATATATAAACAACAATAACAAAAGATTGTTTTTAAGACGTCAATTTAATTCGTCATTTGTTTTAAAAACAGAGAACATTCATATTATGCTAATTCAAATTTGACTATAATATAGATAAAGAATAAAAAACAAAATTGAATATCGCAAAAGGACACGTATTGTGAATGCTGACTAAACTGGTTATTGCTGACCAATATTGCTCGTGTCATAGGTTAAGAAACCAAAGTGTATTAGTACTGGGGGATATCTTCATATTAACATGCGGCCTTAGCCTATATAGCGTCCATGTACAATCAATACCAGGACGTCCTCTAACGATCAAAATCCTGCTTTTTAACCATTAACATTAGCGCGGGTCATATTATTAGGTAGAACAAGAACCAACCTTTTTTCTTTAAAGAATGGCGGATTTAATCGTTTCTTATTCGCTATATTAAAATTTCGTTTAGAGCGGCGCCTGATAACAGTATGAGGATGTATTGGGGATAATTGTTCCTGCGAAAAAAGTATCTTTCATTAACCGTGGCCCCGGTGGAGCCCGCCCATAGCTTTGTACACGTCAATTTAGCTGGATTGCTTTTTTTAATTTTTACGTTAAAGCATATGCCGTTAGCGTGTGGGAATGCTTTATGAGAAACATAAATGCGCTAAAATAGATATCAGGATAACCGGAATCACTAGGTAAAAAGTAGCATTTCGTTTCATAGACGAGTTAAATATATGGAAGGAAGTCAACGTGCAAATTGCGTGACGTACGCGTGAAACAATTGAAGAACGAATACAATTATTGAAATATTTTAAATCACACTCTTAAAAATAAATAATAAAATAACAACTTCATGTATAAAATCATCTGAAATAAAATAATTATTCAAAACAAACCGCGACCATTTTGAAATTTGTCATGGTGGTGTATTTTTATAATTGCTGGTATTTAAAAAAAATGTTTTTTTTTTACTAATTATACTGCGTTTAAACATAAGTTTTAAGCTTATGATAATAAAAGCTCGTGGGATAGACAAAAGCAATGCCGCCAAACGCCTACGTGATCATTTTTTTTTAATTTCTAAAACTTTGGGAAACATTTTTTTTATTGTCTACCTGGACTTATAAGGGCACAACGAATTCTGTCTCACGCGATGTACACCTGACAATCCTTTTTTTGTTTAAACGTAATTCTTTTTGCCTCCAAATCCTTAGAACTGTTGATTGCAAATAAAACTTGTAAAACATTTCGTCATTATCCCTACTAATATTATAAATGTGAGTTTGTTTGTTACGTTTTCACGCAATAACTACTTAACAGATCATCATGAAACTTTGTACACATATTTTTGGAGGTACTAGAAGTAACATAGGATACTTTTTATAAAAAAACTAGCTTTTGCCAGCGGCTTCGCTCGCGTTAAGAAGTATTATTATTAATTAGGTTTAGTTTGTGTGGCTTTACTTTTGTTTAACGTGTGTTAAGTAGTTATCACCATTCCTGTCGTGGGTCATTATTGAAAACTTGCTCCAGTTATTAACCACATATCTGTCAATTTTTAATTTAGTTCAATCAGTCGAAAATCTAATAAGATTTATACAAATTTTCATCCCCTATTTTATCCCCTTGGGGGTAGAATTGATCAAAATCCTTTCTTAGCGGATGCCTACGTCATAACATCTACCTGCATGCCAAATTTCAGCCCAATCCGTCCAGTGGTTTGGGCTGTGCGTTGATAGATCACTAAGTCAGTCAGTCAGTCAGTCACCTTTGAGTTTTATATATATATATAGTTTCCAACTGACTATAGTTTCAGCTGTTTGGAATCATATTGATTCATTTCTATTGAAATGATCTCTGATACTTATTTAATGACTTAAATGCGAGCGAAGCCGCGGATAAAAGCTAGTTTTTTTATAAGGCAAGCTAAAGTTTTCCTATGGTTTATAAAACCATTTGCAACTCCTTCCCAACAACGCATTCCAGCATAACAACACGCAATTATTAAAACAAAAAAGCGCAAGAAACAATCACGTTTGAGCAATCACAAAAATCGCAACATAAAAAAAAACAATCATACAAAATTGTTTTAAAGAAAATAAATACGAGATCCTTTCGAACTTCCGCGCATCTGTCGTTGTCGCCTAAAGCGACACCCAGATTTTGACATTATACTGGTGAATTGAATATCTTTGTGTTTTTTTTAAATAAAATGAATAATTAGAAATATTTATTTATGATTATGTGATCAGTCCATGTATATACGAAAAACTCGAAGACACAATTTAAATTAACGATTTTACTACAAGAAAATTGGCTTCAATAGAATTACTTGAATTAGATTAGAATGTTAGACGTTTATTTATGAATTAATTTTATTTACGGATAGTACCAGCCCTAGATATAATAGATATAATAAATATATTCTATTTATTTATCAGGATAATGTACAAACCATTACGAAAGTTTAAAATCGCGTCTAAAAGGATAAATAATAAAAATTAAATAAACATGCGAGTTACACGTACGTACGTTCTGTAACATGTACTTCTTAAATTAGTCGGATTATAAACAACGCTGTTGAGATACGTCGCATTCCGTACCAATTATATTTTCGTGAGTGTACGTACAAATTGTTCGCATACCGATCGCAATGAACTTTGACCCTTAATACAACACAAAAACTTCTCGGAATATAAATAACTTATTATATGAACTCCCCATAATATTATGAATTGTTAAATACTCTATCCTATATATATTTTGCAAGTGTATAAAAAATGCGTGGCGGTCGATTCTACAGGTCGAAAATACTTATTTAAGAAGATTTGTGGTTTTGACGTTTATTCTGTCAGTGTCATCTTTCTTGTTTTTTTCTACCACAATGCATTGTGATAATTATATTTTTAATACATTTTGATCCGCATTTCGATTTCACATAAGTTTCTCTAAAAGTGTGTCCATTTGAAAATCGCAGTGTGTACTGATTAATTAAAGCTATCATTAGACCTAAATTGGCTGTAAACACTCTAGGGATCACTTTAAACTATTGCAAATTCCACTTAATAACTCGTTTATGAGTTTAATTATCAATATAGGCTCAAATTAAAATTAACCCAACATTATGCTGCATTTTTTTAGACATTCTTTTTATAGACTGCGGTCGTATAATGTGCTTGCTTATAAAGATGGATGTACACTTTACTTGCTCGTGAGTGTTGCGGAACAAGACTTTTACATACTATATAACACAGAGTTAAAATAAATAGTTATATATCCCTACTAATATTATAAATGTGAATGTGAGTTTGTTTGTTACGTTTTCACGCAACAACTACTTAACCGATCATCATGAAAATTTGTACACATATTTTTGGAGGTACTAGAAGTAACATAGGATACTTTTTATTTTTTATAAATTATTATTTTTTACTATAGTTTCCAATTGACTATAGTTTCAGCTGTTTGGAACTTTTCTATATTTATTTTTGAAATGATCTCTGATACTTATTTAATGACTTAAATGCGAGCGAATATATATATATATATATATATTACGTAAGTGACCAACATCTTAATTTGATATTTCGAAAGTTTTACGTATTTTAAAATTAATCAAGTCATAGTTAAGAGTGGGGCACGGGAACCTCCTACATTAAAAAAAAAATCGCAGTGTCATCTGTTAGTCTTCCCGATTGAAAAACAATTTCGTCCTACATGTGCAAATTTAGGGCAATAGAGACAATAAATGTGAACGTACATAATCTTTCTGCTATTTTTTTTGTATCTCATATAATTTTGAAATGTGGAATGCTCTAGTGCCCCACTTTGTATATGACCGCAAATAACTTCATACGTTTGTGAATCTCGCAAACAGTGTATAACAGATTTAAGATCAGTTTTACCAGCGAAGAGAGGGGAGGAGTCGACAGCTCTGTTGTTTTTCATCGTTCGACGTATAATAACAAATAAAATGGTTAAAAATCGCTATTCGAACCGCCGCAATCGTGTTAAGCATAAACTTTATAATAATAAACGCTATGCCAAGATTATCCGAGATACGACCGACTGGAGTTACGGGTTTGATGAAAAATTATAATTATAATCAATGTTTTAGTGTACTATTTTACGACGTTACTTGGACTTATATACTACACTAGCTTTTGCCAGCGGCTTCGCTCGCGTTAAGAAGTATTATTATTAATTAGGTTTAATTTGTGTGGCTTTATAATCAATGTATTACACTGAGAGACGTAATTAACGGATATACGGAATAATATAGGGCAGCCATTCTCAAAATGTATTCCGCGGAACCCTAGGGCTAAAATACTGCAAAAAATACCTACCAAAGGGAGATTATAAGGTTACATCTAAATATTCCAACTAAATATTACGTAATATTACATTGCAATGTGATTATTCATAAATACAAATAAATCAGTTTTTTATAATTATATTAAGGCTTTTTATATAAGTTTGAGAACCGCTGATATAGGGCATAAAATAAAAGGGCGATCGTAATTTAATGTTTTATGTGATGTATGTGAATAGAAGACGATGGAAGTCAATACAATCGAACCTGGATAAGAATTTAAATGGATTCAAGAGATCCGAATATTATTTTCGCTCATAGAGGTTTCGGAGTAGGTAAATAAACGTCGAAACATGCCGCTTAAGTCGATTTGTGAGTTTTGAAATTTATTTATTGTAAATATTCTCGCTTGGTGAAGTCTAGAGTAAAAAACTCTCACTCATAGAGGTCTAGCAATGAAATGGACACTTGAAATGAAATGAAATATATTTATTTTGCATGAAACATTGGTACAGGGATGTAAATTAATAAAATAATACAGTTTCACATGTCTCACCAATTACTTGGCGTGCAAAAAAAATAATTAATTAATTAATAACAGAATGTCAAATATAAATATTCTATGTCAATTTTTTATAGTCATTATTTTTTTATAGTTTATTAGTTTTATAGTCATTAAATCGGTACAGTAATGCCCCCCCGCTTTACGCGAGGGATACGTTCCGGAAATAATCGCGCTAACTGAAATTCCCGCGACCATAGAGAAGTTGATGATTACATTATGTTTATATGCACTCTTTCGCAAATTTGAATTTCGCGTTATAGTGAAACCGCGCATAACGGGGTCGCGTAAAGCGGGATATTACTGTAATCGTTAAAATTCCAAAAAACTCTTTAACACTATAAAAACATCTTTGCGTGAAATGATTCTCTCTATTTAGGGTTAAAAGTGACGGAACCTGACCATTATTCTCGCTTATCAAGGTTGTATTAAGGCTCTGTAGGAAGTTAATAAAATACTATTATGTAAAGATATCACTAAGTATCTAATTAATTACCTTTGATATATACAGTTCGGGGTATAATGTATTGAAATCAGGGAATTGTATATGTACAGTAATACCCCGCTTTACGCGACCCCGTTATGCGCGGTTTCACTATAACGCGAAATTAAAATGTATTATTAAATTACGCGAAAGAGTGCGTATAAGCATAAAGTAGTCATCAACTTCTCTATGGTCGCGGGAATTTCAGTTAACGCGATTTTTTCCGGAACGTATCCCTCGCGTATAGCGGGGCATTACTGTAAAGAATAGTTAAAAAATTCTTATAGTGATTAAATTCTTGTGTGTTACTGTTTTTTAAATAATAATAATTTAAAAAAAAAGAATAACTCTATATTGTAACCGTTTGTCGGTACAAACCACAAAATACAAAACTTATTGACCACAAGATAATTTCGCCATTATTCTTGCTTCAAAGGAAGTCATTTAAATTGTCTGGGAAATAATAATTGTGAGATTTAAGTTTTGGTCACGGTTTAAAAATCACAGTAAATTCATTTGTATGTGTTAAGTAGGTATATTATAAATAGTAACCTCTGTCTTATATTAAAATTTTATTTAAATATCTAGTATTGTATACTGGCATCATCATCATCATGGTTTACGATAAGTCGCGGGACGCCCTTTAACCCATTACTTCTCAAGCGTCGAAAACATTGGAATTTTTTGGTGAAATCTTTAAATTAAGTTCATAATACGTTAAGAAAAAATAATATGAAAAAAAAATTCTTTAACCCTGAGTCAAAATTGTCCTATAAAATATGACAATGGGGATATAAATTATATTTTGTTTTTATTTTTATATTATATATGTATTTGGTAGAAATATAAGAATCAGTTTTATGTACTATGAAGTTGGTTACTGTTTTCTTTTACGGTATATAAAATCGGAAAATAATGCTATTTTTGAGGCAACAAAAATGATCAATTTGAAAAAATTACATTAAAATACAAATTTCATCAGAAACAATAAAAAATAAAACTCTTAATAGGAAAAAAAAAATTTGAATATAGTGTCCTAAAAATAGGACAGTAGTTATAAAACGACTGACGTTTGGTTTAAAAATATTACGCCAATGAAGTCCGGCTTCAAACGTTCGACTGAATCACCCGGTGTTTAATAACAAACGTAATATATTAAAAATAACTAATTTTACGATCGTTACATTAATTAATTAATTTAACATAAAAATTCGTGTTAATTGGCGGTTTTGTGGATTTCAAAATGGCGGATAGATTATTTTTAAAATTATTAAGAAAGTGAATTCTAGTGATTGGTTATGTTGTTTGTTTGTTTGTTTTTTGTATGAAACTCAACACCTATTAGAAAGTAATTAATTATCTTGGTTTTTTTTTACGTAAACAAATATTTGGTTTACGACTTTCATTTGAGATAAAGTCAATATAATTATTGAATATATTTGATTTAAGTTTCGTGTAACAGACCCCACGTGTCAGACATCGTCTAGTGTTGTATGTCTTCATAGTTATCAAGCATTCAATTATTTTATCATTTCAATTTTTTTATACATTTATAATATTAGGTAGTAGGGATTATTATATTACTAGCTTTTACCCCCGACTTCGCTCGCATTTAATTCATTAAATAAGTATCAGAGATCATACTAACTATAGTCAATTGGAAACTATTATTGCTGCTATTTCACAATCTAAATATTTATAACTCAAAGGTGACTGACTGACATAGTGATCTATCAACGCACAGCCCAAACCACTGGACGGATCGGGCTGAAATTTGGCATCCAGGTAGATGCTATGACGTAGGCATCCGCTAAGAAAGGATTTTGAAAAATTCCAAATAGGGGATGAAAGTTTGTATAAATCTTATTAGATTTTCGACTGATTGAACTGAAATTAAAGATTGGAGCTACTATGATTAAGCACGCTAAACAAAAATAAAGCCGCAAAAACTATACCTAATTAATAATAATACTTTTTAACGGGAGCGAAGCCGCGGGCAACAGCTAGTATACGATATATTTGAATCCGTGCAAAAGAAAAATCCAGTTTCGCCTTTCAGTTTCTATTAGGACTGCTTGACATTGACAGTCGTATTTTTTATAGAACTTAATATAATTTATAAAAATCAAAAGGAGGTTGTGATTGCCAACAAATATAGTAAAAATATTTATTTTTTTAATAAAAAGTATCCTATGTTACTTCTAGACCCTCCAAAACTATGTGTACAAAGTTTCATGATGATCTGTTCAGTAGTTATTGCGTGAAAAGGTAACAAACAAACTCACTTTCACATTTATATTAGTAAGGGATATTCATATATATTTACATATATTACAATATAGTTAAGAAAGTGGCATTAAAACATAAAAAGGTAAATCAATAATAGTAAGGAGGTAAATAAACGGAGGTACAAATAATGCAACATATTATACATCAAGAACGGGCTCACCTATCCAAACCAAATGTTTAGGCTTTGTTCGGACTATTTAGTAGATGGTTTATGTGAAGTTTGCACAAAATCGGTAGAGCGGTTCTTCATTTATCACATTTTTTGTAAATAATGAATTCAATAAATGGCGGATTGTGCTGTCAAATTGAAACTATTTTCAGTGTTGACAGCAATTTAAACTTTTTATGTCATTCATGCTGTTTGATGAATTTGATTTTCTATTAATTTTTTTATATTTCACTTTATATGTAGCGAAGCACGTACCGGACCGCTAGTATACTATATACATATGTGGCGGTCGATTCTACAAGCACGTTTACTGTCAGTGTCATCCTTGTTTCTTCTTGTCTTTTTATCGTATACTATATACATACATTTTGAAATTAATAAAAAATGTTACCTCTGAAAAGTCTCTCTGGGACATTTTGGTGTTCAGTTATTTACATGTTGAGAGCATCTGAAACAAAAATATTAATTATTACACAACTCTTCTTACTTTACACGTGGTTACTTGTAAGCTACAAGTAGAAGATAGAACTGAATTAGACAAATAAGAAAGCTAATATAACGAGAAGAGTCTTCAAATGGATACAGATTGGACTTCGGACTGGAAGCAACAGTCATTAGAAAGGGATAACTATATTCTTATCGTGTCATGTGTGAAAGGGATGCAAATATCTCTTTTGCTGTTCACGATACCGCGATCGTTTCTCTTTCTATTGCTTATATACCTACAAACTCTTAGACTATGCTAGAGCAGCGCCACCGTGTGCGGATTTGGAACTACAATATTTTAGATACTTTTTGTTAATTTTCGAACGTCTCGATCTTTCGTTCATTTGATAGATTGCTGGTGCTCGTTAGTCGTTAGTAAAAATTCGTGATCCCGATTGCTAACGGAACCGTTTTACTTGTGACAGCTCGATTCGAAAGCCAGACTAAATTCGTGATAAGCCCACAGGTTGTTATAAATATATCTTTTTTACTGCATTTCTAAATAATTTCCTTTGAAAATGTAACAGTATTCTCTGCCTTTATAATGACACTTGATTGTTGGCTACCGACCGCCCGACTTCAGCACCGCACGCGTTCACCCTCCAGGCTTACTTAACTCACATGCACCAGAGACGCAGTTCGGTAGTTACAACAAAAATACGCTTTTTCCTCTTAACTTACATTTCTCATTTTTTATATTAGGACCTTTGTTACCTGTACATGCGCGAACGCAAAACATTTTATTTTAAGTCGTACATAAGAAGACTGTGGTCTAAAAAATAAACTATAGTAAAATAAATGTCTGTATACACGAAACGAAAAATCAATTTTTTGATAATTACGAATAAATATTTATTTCGATTGAGAATTGAACATGAAACTCTATGGAACAAGCTTTTTAACGTTTGTATTGAATATTTCATAATAAAAGCTATGAGTAATACATTAACTAATTTTTTGTTCACGACAGACAGCCTTAAGGCATTTGATTTAAAAATTACAATAAAAACAGTAGCTACGACAGGTGTGTGGTAAAAAAATTAGACACGTTTTTTTCTTTGTTGATCTTTACTATCATTACGTGCACGAAATCTGTCGTGAGCAGATGAATTATGTATTTTTTCCTTTTAACAATTGCTTGTCATTTGCAATTGTTTTATTCAGACACGAGACTGTATTATTCAACAAGTGAACAGCGAGACTAGACTTAATTAACACTAGATTTACCAGACCAGTCAAAATGACTGGTCTTACAAGATCAAATTAATATTCCTACTGCGTGTAACATTTTCTTTAATTCTTCTAATCTTCTTTAATTTATAACAGAAGAATTAGTTTAATGAATTTTATATTATTTTATATATTTTTATAACAAATATATACTTTTTTGGTTTTGGTAGAAGTAGGTATATTTAAGCTGGTAAATCTAGTGTTAATTCCCTGGAATAGTTCCCTAGAATATCCCGAAACGATCTCAAACTCTATTAGTCTACATTTAAGCTAGTATTCGAAAACGACGCTCAAGCAATAATTTATACTAGAAATGGGATATTAGAGGAGCATTTATTCTAGACTTTCGTCGAAACAAATGAAGTACTTAAGCATAGACTCTATACTTGAGTAATGATCAGGTCAAACTACGCTCGAGCCTCGTTTTTGTTTATTCTTATAGTTAAATATTACATTGCTTATTATATTTCTGAGACAATTGTTAAATGTTATTAATACAATATACGACTGAATGATAAAAAAGACGTTTTAAAATCGCCATATAAAAGACATCAACGCGCGCGCTAAATAGTTTACCTACAAGTTTATCTAGAAAACTTAATGCAAAATAAAGTGGTTTACAAGTTAATTGATTTACACAAAAAACTACAGTAATACCCCGCTTTACGCGACCCCGTTATGCGCGGTTTCACTATAACGCGAAATTCAAATTTATTATTAAATTACGCGAAAGAGTGCGTATAAACATAATGTAGTCATCAACTTCTCTATGGTCGCGGGAATTTCCCTCGCGTAAAGCGGGGCATTACTGTATTGTAAAGTCACGCTTTTAGTACTAAAATAACTTGCTCAGAAAGGCTCAGATACGTGTACTCATGAGAAGAGCAAAAGATATGGCATTTGCTTAGTTATGAATGTGTACAGTTAAGTTAGGGGAAAATCTAGATCAGTCGATATGTCTATACGATAAGCAGGTACTTATATCTACAACATTATCAACGTAACGGTGGAGTAGCAAGCAATTATACCTTATTTTGTTCTACTTATAAACAAAACATGGCTTTTAAGGCTCATTAGGCATATATATCTACTTATAATGTCTTGACTTTAAACTAATATTCCCTGTGATATAGGTATCAAGAGGAGAACCGTACAAACATATAAAATAATCATTTATTTCGACCGGGAGTTTCAATTAATCACGGATTTTTATTTTCAATTGTTTAATTAACGCGACTGGAATTTTGTTTGAAATATCACTGTTTTATGATCTATGCCAGGGGTGGTTAAGCTCATTGATAGTTCGAGGCATTTTTCTAAATTAAAAAAAACGTTGCACCTAATCTTTCATATTTGTTGACAGTAATTTAAAAGACATTTTGAAACACATACGGAACGATAATAATTTTTCAAAATATAATAGCACAAAAATGAAAAGGGAACTCGGGTATATTTATCGAGATTCACAAATAATCCTTCAAAGAGCCGCAGGTTGGTCCCCCTGGTCTATGTCTATTCCAGTAAAGGGTTATGGCGTAAGCTTAGTGAAACATACTTGGGATTAATTATGTGCTTTATAGAAGTGAAAAGCTTTCCGTGAGGAAAACAATCTAGAACACTGAGTATGAATTTTATTGTATCTCTTATCACTAGGATCATTGTATAGAGAAATAAATAATAATTAAGTTAAGGTTAAGACAATAAATTAATAAAAATAAAACAGAAATATATTAAAATTACAATGTTACTGTAGTTACCAGTATAAGCTAGTGAAATGTGTTGATGGTAGTCCATCTATGTTGTTCTTTGCCTAAAAATAGTATTCCAGTGGATTGTGTATGTTTATGGCAACATATATAAAAAGCTCACCTTTCCGTTCACAAAAATAGACCAATTATAATCACATTTTACTGGCCTGAGAAACATAGTAATTACGAGCCGTACCTGCTCAACAAACTTATAAAAAAACAGTTCTAATGCACACAACTTTGAAACAACTATTTTGATCGACAAACAGCACAACACTATTCACTACACTAGATAATATTATTCGTCTGTTATTTTAGTTAATATATCGATTATTATATTGATTACTCTTTTTAAATCCTCTCTTATACCGATAGAGGTCTAAACACGCGCGTAAACAAAATGCGCCTGCGCAGGCTTCGGTCGACTGACTGCCGGTTTATAATGTTACCAAGTATAAGCAGTTAGTTTTGACCCAAATTTTCTTCCTCTGATTTTTGTAATTATATAAGTAGTTTTGATAAATTTATTACATAGTCAAGTTTAGTGTTAATTCCTGTACAAGTTTAAATTTTAATTCTAGAAAACACTTATTTCTTATTGTTTTTATCTTTTAGAAACAAGTTCTTTTCTTCAGGTTCGTCTTTTTCATTGTCACTGAATACCATTTTACCTTTATTATTGGTAATATTTTTAGTGTGGCCACACTTATTTTCTCATTTTACACGAGATCACGTTGGATTGGAATGTGACCCGCGGGCTCACCTTGAAGCCTCGAACTTGTAGAGCTTTCCGTCTCGATAGAGCTTTTGGCGGGTAAATATAAATAATATATTTTTTGTATGATTATATTTTATCAGAACCAAATTCATATTATGTAAATTGTATATTCAAAACATGGTCTTTTTTACGATTATTAAAAACAAGAAAACAAAAACAAATGTTATTTTATTTATAAAGAATTTGGTATTATTAAAAAAAATATGTACATCAAAATTCCTGGGTTTCAGTTATTTTCTTCTTCATTTAGTTAACACTACTGTTTAAAAAGTTGAACGCTTCGAACAAAAATATTTAAACTTGTGGTATTATAACTGTTTTATTGTAGGGTTAGTAAATTCGGGACGCGTATAAACTTTTCTGACGTTCCGGTGCCGCGGTTGTCTTTCAAATAAACTTTGTTCTAAAATGGCTCGAATATAAATTAAATTGGATAATTGCACATGATATCATACGCTCCAATTGTTCAATGTCCAAAACCCACGCCAAGCTTTGTCATGTTGTGACCAATCTTCCGTGAAATAATCGATTTAAAGTGACTCATGTTCGTTTGTTGTGTTCAAAGATTTTATTTTCATTTATGTTGCTAAGCTAATAAAGACGTGATGGTTTAATTGTTTATTGTTGTTTTTTAAATGTGAGACAATAATATTCGTCGATAAGGTTAGTTCGGTTAATAAATACAAATTTTATTGTGTTAATTTTAAACTTAGTTAAACTAGTTATAAACTATTTACACATTTTCACATTTAGTAAATCCTGGGGTTCTCAACTAAAGCGTGACCTAAAAATATCCATAATTAAAAATTAATCTTGTTATAATTCCTTACAAATAAACTTAATAAATATTGTAGAATGGCGAATAAACGGCCACAGTGGCAGTTGCATACACTAGCAGCTCAGAAACGAGAGCTGGAGCGACAACGAGCGGAACAGAAACAAAAAGTAGCTCATTATTTTGACGTGAACACAAAAGTATCTAAACATTACGAGCAATGGACCACGGAGGGATATTACGAGCGGGCTAACAAGGAGGCTGAACTTCTCGGAGAAAAGAAGATTAAAGCTGTGTGAGTATTTTTTGTTGATTATTATTAAGGCTTAAGTCACCTCCACCAACTTGGCTTATGAGGACAAGACCATACAGTTTGATCGGACATATTCCTCTTATTAAATAAATAAATAAATTCTTTATTGCAAAAAATCTTTTCTTCACATAGGCAAGCTTTATCTACCACCTAACTTTTGTCAGTGTGAGAGGTGATATTTGGTGCAATGTGAAGAAAATAATAACTAAATATACACTTATATAAATATATACTTATTACATCTGGCTATTTCGAAACTGATTCCAAAATAGGTGAAGTACTGCCCCAGAATGACATACCAGGCTAATAACTGATCAATTAATGTAAAGATCCTTCTATTATATGAACTACATTAATTTTTTTAATATAAATTACTACCAAAATTATGTTGAAAGTTTTACAATGTAATTTCGAATTAAAATATTCTTTTCGGCCCCATATAAACAATTTTTTTAAAGAAAACTGGAAGAAAGAAGAAAAAAGTTAGAGCTTATGTTATTTCAAGAAAACATGCAATTACAACAAGAGTTGAAGACCCTTACGACACAACCAAAGTTCTTCAAAAATGGGTATTTATATATTGTATTTCATCTTACACTTTTGTCTTAAGGTCTGTGAATATACAACAAGTTAAGTCAACTTACAATTCTGCCTACACCATTATTTAAAGAGTGTATTAAACCAACATTCATTAAAAAGGATTAATATAAGACAAATGACTATCTTGATGCATGGGTGTAGCCACGGTGGGACAGGGTGGGGCGCTTGCTTCACCCTGGCTCTGACCTGTAAGGTACCTAATGAAATCTAAATAACTTAATTATCTAGGTACTAACTACAATACTTAATATCTGTAAGAAAGTTTACACTCAACAGTCGTCAGCCGACACAAAAAAATAACCGGGGTAAATAGTTTGATAGTTATATATTATCTTAGACTGCCGCCCCACCCTGGATCTATGGCTGGCTACGCCCATATCTTGATGACAACTTACTGTGACTGAGATGATTGTGTGTATGTTGGTGTGCTTATACACTTAGGTACTAGCTTTATTTATATTCATTGTATTACATTTTTAAAGCTAAGTAGGAATTGTACCTACTAATACTAACATTATATTGTACAGGCTATGATTGGCGAGTTACTTGTGATTTATTTTCGTCATATCCGAAATCTGTAGATTATTGTGTAAGGGTAAAATATCGTTATATTTATGTTTCAGGTCATATTTAAATTCAGTTCCGACATCAACTTTAAAAGATATAAACCAAGGTATCATGGATAAAGAACAAGATGCTCGGAGACAGGAGGCTGAGTTGCGACTGTACCATGCATGGAGGATGAATCAGCCAGAATTGAGAGCTGCACATAGATATATGCAAGGGAAGACATGTAAATCCGCTTGGTATGTACTTTTTTAATTATCACACAAGATAATTACAGTCGAGTTGAGGCAACTTTCAGTCAAGTCAAATATTGGTTTAGTAGTAGTTAGTTTATAATTTAAATACAGTGTTACCTCGATATATGAGTGTTTTGAGATACGAGCCGCCGAGCGAGCAATATTTTACTTTGAGATACGAGGAATTGCACACGACCCCAACATGCGCTCCGATCTACATTCGCAGCAGCATATGGTGCTTTGAGATACGAGCAAGGTTACGGAATGAATTAAACTCATATGTCGAGGTACCACTGTATTATGCAAGTAGAAGTGACTACCGTCTTAATGTGTATATGAATATTTTGCAGGATGGAGCAAATAGTAGAAAAGGAAGCTCAGAAGAAAAAAGAAGAAATGGAGACTCGTAAAATATTATTAGAGAGAGATGAAATGATAAGAAAACAAATACAAGAAGAAGAGGAGAAGTTGAAGGAGAAGGAGAAACAGATTAAGGTAGAGTCAGTTTGAGTTTTTAAAATAACAATTATGATCATTAAATACACGTATACAATGTATACAAAAATAAATAAAGACACACATATACATATAAATGCAATAATAAGAAGTATAAAGGTTTAATTGGCATAAAGGTTGTTGTGTAAATATTTCAGGAACTAAGGAACAGTTTAGAAGGCCAAATATCAGAACTAAGTGAGAAAGAGAAGTACGTGAATAAGTTGAGAATAGAAGAGGAGAGACAGAGGAATATTCTAGAAGAGTTGCAGTATATAAGGCGCGAGCGAGAGAGGGAGCATAAGAGGCTCGCGTCAGAGAGAGACGCCCATATAATTAATATGGGACTTTATAAGTATAGGATGAAGCAGAGAGTCTTAGCTGTTTTGAAGGAGATTCAGCTGGATTTAGATATGCTGGAGAAAGCCAAACGAGCTATAGTAAAGGTATGTGTAGTGGCTTAATGTTAATTTTAAGAGTGGTAGGTAGATTGATTATGGTTAGAAGCCCAGTAGCTGGTCCCGGGGTAGTACCACCACTTTTAAGTTAACATTTGTAATCTAGTCACGTTGCAAGAAGTATATGGGTAGAAAAAGAGACAATTTGATCGGTGTATCTTAAGCTGGTATGGCAGAAGCAACTGTCACCTGCAAGTATTTGTTTATAGGATGCCAAGGAAGAAGAGAACAGACGTGCAATTGAGAAGAAGGTCCTGGATGCTGCGTACGCTGAAATGATAGAGTTAAGGGAGCGAGAGCGACAGAGACAAAAAGCTATTGACAGCATGTACGACGGAGAGGCAAGACAGATGAACGAGAAGCAAGATAAAGTAAGTGAAATAGAATTAATAGTTAAATACTAAGCAATATGAATAGAAATAAAAGTTGTTATTGTTCATGTCTAAGGTTTTTTATTATAGGAGTAATTTTAAAAAAATATACAGACCAAAAATGTTTCTAGTGTTATATACATTATCTCGCAATTAGAATGAAAAATTATTGGAATTTCAGTGTGTTTATGATAGATTACCGATTTGATTTTATGATGTGAGAGCTATTTTAAAAATTGGTAAATTTTATTTCATAGATGTGGGAGAAGGAGCGTGTAGCGCGCGCTTTGTTAATGGAAGAAGTGTTGAAAGCATTGCAGAAGCAATTGGAAGAGCAGTTGGAGATGAACAGACAGAAGCAGCGACAGAACGTGCTGGAAAGGGAAAATATACTGGACCAAGTTGATAGTTTTCATAAGGAAGTCAAAAATAAGGAATCCGAGAAACAGGTATGATGTGCTTTTTTGTTTGCTTAATTATCTTATAACACAATATTTGTGTTGAATTAGCGAGAGCAAATGGATACAGATTGGACTTTAGACTCGAAAAAATAATGATTAGAAAGGGATAACTATATTCTTATTGTGTGAATGTTGAGATATGTGTGAAAGAGATGCAGATATCTCCTTTGCTGTTTAAGACACCGCAATCGTTTCTCTTATATATACCTGCAAAAACTGTATCCATTTGAAAACTTGGTCATGGTGCATAAGAAGACACTAGATCAATAAATAGTGTTAGTATGTCTACCATTTATAGTATTATTTTCATGTGTTTCCTTTTTCAGTTCCAAAATACAGCGTATGGCAATATAAATAATCTGCAAAGTCAATTAAACAGCTTGAAGTTAAAGCAAAAAGAATTGGATGAGAGAGCGTCGCGCGAGGCCTCTGTTAGGGAGGGAATTGCGCGGGAAAGGGAGTTGAGGCAGGAACTTGTGAAAATGCAGAAAGAGGGCTCTAGGGAATTTTATCCGAGAAACATTTAGTTTTTAAGTCGATTTCATTTAATTAACAAATACTCTTATTTAATTAATAAATCTATTATGTTTGTTTCTTTTGTTTGTATTTTATTTTAAAAAATTCTATAAAGACTTTCTGATTAAAATGGTACAGAAACTTGACATTAATTACCGCCATCTATCCGCGGATGTTGAAACTAAGTAGCTAAACAAACCAATAAGTTTAAACAAATATCACTAGATGGCGTTGTTTATTTAATTCAGCTTATTTATATAGTTTTTCTACTTATCGTTAGATGGCGCTATTCTTTTTTAATTTTCTCTGTATTTCGAAAAGTGCTGCGGGTCGAATGTTTAATCCGTTAATTGACGAAGCAGTGCAGTTAATATTAAAAATAAGAGAAACACTGCTCGTAATTAGTTATTAATAATATATAAATCAATGTAATTTTCAATTAATGACATTAAAAAACTATTTAGTTTCGAAATGTTATTATTTTAGACATGAGTGATTTAGTAATTCAAAATCGTTCACATATATCTAGCATGTATATATCTTCAAAGAAAACTAAACAATCAATGCTTAAAAAAATCTATTTCTTACTAAATGCATATGGATTTTTTTAACATAAACGTTTGAATTAAACTTTTATAATTTCCTATTTTGGTTGCTGCCCGAATACTCGACACTGACAGAATTGTCTTTAATAGATATCTGAAGCCATTAATAAATGAAGTAGAAGAAGAATTTATATGAACAAATTTTGAAAGTACCTACATTTTATAATACGTGTATAAAGCGTCTGAATTTTGTTTATTTCTAATGCGACATTTACAGCGCTTTCAGACATTAATACTATATAAGTAGTAAATAGCAAAAGACTTTTCAGGAAACACCATAAACGTTTGTGTCGACTTTTAATTGTACCATATGCTAGCTATATATAAATGTCGTAGGTATCTATACATATATCCGTAGAAGTTAACTTGGCGTTCCGCACTTAGTGTTCAAGGGAAGTTAATTTTTGCGAGTAACTGGTTGTCAATGCCTAATTAACTAGCGGGATACGTTTCAGCTACTGAAGTTTGGCATAAAAAAGTTACGCCAATCTAGTTCATATTTTCGGGTCTAACTACATATTAATATATTTATTTTTTAAATTTTAATACAAAAATTAATATGATTAGCAAAGTTCTCCGATTCTATTCTCGGTTAAACCAAATATTAATTCATATTTATTGATTAATTATTAGCAAAGAAAAAACTAGAAATTCTTGTTCTTGTCCTGGGTAGGTACTGGATATTTAGACACGAAATAAGTGATAGTAGAACACCAATCAAGGAATCCTCAAGGAGGTCGCGTAACCATAACCTAAGGTCCGGATGACATGAAGGTAGTTGGAAAACGTTTGTTGACAGGTCACAATGGCGGCCAATAGGGAAGACGAGTGCAACATTGGACATACAATTCATTCTTATAAGATTCTAGACCAGATACATTATTTATACATTTAATTGGAAATTGATTAAAATTTATATGCGGCACGGGTACCTTTACCATATTTCAAAACATCGCATTGTCGGCTAGTGTTCCCGACTGGAAAATAATTTTGTCTTTGAGTGTGTAAATTTAGAGCAACAGGATCTTTTTTTAAATTTTTGTTTTTTGATATCTCATATAGTTTTCTTTTGAAATGTGGGAGGTTCCCGCGCCCCACTCTGTATAAAACCGAAATAAATTGTATATAAAACATATTTACTTATAAAATAATAAAAAAAGAAGATACAGTAAATATATAATTTGTCTGTTGTGGCGTTACTATCGTGTTTCTTTTGTTATATTGTTTTTTAATATTCGAATAAAACATTTTAAATTCGTAAATAGACCGTCGCAATTAACTTCAAAGAACGCTATAAATAATTTTGCAATAATAACGCATTCATTGAAAGACACATACTTTCAATAATAAAATCCACAACAAAAATAATACATAGTGAATACAACAATAATAAAAAAATACAAAAAACAAACTCTATAATTATTTAGCTACCACATAGTCCAATTTAAATTAACTGCGATAGTCGCACGTGTATGCAGAAATGAACCACTTCTTTGCCACCACGCACGAGAATTAAAAAAAAACCTGGAAAAAAATCAGAAAACTCCGCCCCTCAAACCCTACTGGCTGCGGCTACCACACACGCCCATGAATAAAGCTACTATACCTCTCCCTTTCTACGTAATAATAAAATTGTATATTTGTCTCTGTTTATTGGCGGTAGTTGCAGGGTCCAGCATCTGAGTAGATCAGTAATCGTTGAGCGCTCGTGCGTGTCGGTTGTGTCGCGTGTGTCTGCCGTGGCTTCGAATATTGTGTGTGATTGTGTTAGAAGCAGAGGTGCCGCTGTGGCGGGTTTCCTAGCCACCGGACGGGGGGCCCATGCCCCCTTCCACCAGCATCACATTGGTAAAAGTTAGTATGAACGATTCGTTTGAAATTTTATTCGAATTTTAAATAGTTAATATTTGCCTATTTTGTGTCCATTACAGGGCTTGCATTTAGATTTTAAAATATTACAAAACAAACAATACACAAGCTATAATAATAATAGTAATAATTATTTAAGCGCATATTGACGTTTGTGTTCAAAATTGTTTATCTGTTCGATTTTCAAACTTAAATTTGTTTTTTTTTTAACTAAGCTATCCTTTTTAACATTGTCATTTTCAAATCATTTCAAGTAAATAAAGGAATAAATACATACATAATAAATTTTATACAATAAATAATTAAGTAATATTTATTTAATTTAATAAAAAGACGTTATTAAAGGCATTAACTGTGAGGGATCTATTGTGTAATTTTTAAAAAACTATAGGTACTGTTGGTCTTTGTAGCGCATAGTTCCCGGGTTCGTTTCCCAATCATGACTTATAAATATTTATTAGTATATAAATATATTTTTTAATATTTTATATATTAGATATGTGATTTTGTTCTGGGTGTATTTTGTTTGTGTTGGGCTTGTCCTGATATTCATAATACAGGATGTTTTAGTTTGAAGTCAGGTTATTTTTAGCATTTAAGGTTATGACTCTTTTATACTTAGGCCTAAACTTAATCTGAAGTCTGGATTCTTAAGATTCTATATTACAAATGAAATTATAAATGATATCGTTTTCTTAATTGGCCACCTTTATTTTTTTATTTCAAAGAATTTATATATAGGTAGATATATAAGGTTGTAAATTAAAGAAGGTTAGTAAAATTGAAATATGTAATTTTAATTTTATTATTATAATACTTTAGGATCTGCATCAAATGTTTCAAACGCACATATGTACCTATATTACTTAGTAAGTAACTGCATTGGGTTTACTTTGGAGCTAAAAAAATTACAGAAATTAAAATGTAATTTTTTAATTAGATATTCTTCTTCTTCTTCTTTTTATTCTTCTGTTATTGGTCTCAGATGTCTATTAAAGACAATCCTGCCAATGTCGAGTAGTACCTACTTACACACGTATAATTAGATATTATACTAAGAGTATGCGATTTACAATCATGTTCAATTGTTTCTGCTCAACCACGGCAGCTGCAAAGCTTTCGAAAATAAACGCGATAGTATGCCCAATAGAGTTTTTGTTTAATTTAATTAAATCATGTTTATCGATCTTAGATGTCGGTGTAGTAAATAAACTTGACGGAAAAGCGGCTCAATTGTTTGACAATTGTTCCGTTTACAATTGACAGAATTGAAAGCTGCGTTAATTATTTCAATTCGGTTAAATACTATTGACTTAAGTTATCTTTAAAAGTGTGATTAAAACTGTTCAAAAACACGAAGATTAAAGAAACAAAACACAATCGAATATAATGACTAGAAATTTATTTAAAAAAAGAACAACAACACGATTACGTGTAAAAATTTAAGTTTTTTTTTCTCTAAAAATCCTTAAACTTAAAAGACTTATCTCTGGATTAGGATAACACTTTTTTTAGTATACTTATCTATAAAAAGGATTTCTTTAAAGTAAATTTCTTGTGAAATTTATAAACAATTACTTCAAGTATATATTATGCAGCCATTCTCAAAGTGTGTTCCGCGGAACCCCAGGGCTAAAATACTGCAAAAAATACCTACCAAAGGGAGATTATAAGGTTACATCTAAATATTCCAACTAAATATTACGTAATATTACATTGCAATATGATTATTCATAAATACATATAAATCAGTTTTTCATAATTATATTAAGGCTTTTTCCTTCGCCAAAAAAGTTTGAGAACCGCTGTATTAATTATTGTTTGCGATAATGTATTTTCGTGTTTTATTGTAAGTATAGAATTCAACGAGTAAAAGTGCTTTTTTAGAGTCAATTTACTAAATAAATAAAAAAAGGAGGTATTAGACTAAATTATAATAATAAATCAAATTCACATAATATATGTTAAAGAAAACACGAAGAACAACACCCGCGTTGTATATTATATAAGTCCAATGGACTAATACGGTTTAGTCGACCACTGGAGATGCTCAAGATAGGACGTTTGAGCTAAATTTTATTCCAATTCATTTGTTTTAATTGTCTAACCGACAATTCCTTTGATATTTAGTTTTATTATTGACATAGCTATAAGATCATCTTTTCAGTGGTTTCTTAAATACTCAATACAACAATGAATAATCTACACAAACTAAGCACAATGACAATTTTAAACCGCTCTCCAGTAATAGAACTTGGCGATATTTTATTTGACGTATTTTTTTACTAAGAATCATCGATACAACTTTTCGACATTTTTCGACTGAAATTGGTGAGATTGATTTATCGAGTTATTATTTGACTTAAGCGTTTACGTGTGAATAAAAATTCTATAATTTCTTATTGGGTTATAGCTCGAATACTCGACATTAGCAGAATTGTCTTTAATAGACATCTGAGGTCAATAACAAAGGAAGAAGACAATTTTCGTACGGATTGAAAAACACAGTACTAAAATTCCAAAGTCCGTATTAAAATTAATTAATGTTCATGTATTTAGTATTTTAGGTCATGTGACAATGCCTAAGTGTTGGTGAACTTGTATTTTAATTATATTTATTTATTCCAGGCATATTGATGTTCAGACCCCAGGTCTAACTTTTTACAAACAAGCTTGTATCCTATCTACAGGTATATTTTTAAACGTACTGTAGAATAAAAGGTTTTTTTTGTTTGTATTGATTTTTAAATAGGTATTATAATAACCGATATTGATAGTCGTTTGAGTTAAAATTACTTTTAAAGTTTTAGATTTAATTAATTTAATTAACTATTTTTTTAATAAAATTAAATTTTACTATAATATAAATGTCAACCTTAAATGCTAAATAATCTCGAATTAAATTTAAACGTACAAAATGTTACTCATAAATTCACCAATCGAATAGTAGGACTTGTTCATTGAAAATACGTTGAGATACTTTTTAAATATGTTGAAATGAAATGAAATGAAAATCGTTTATTAGCATAGGCCAGGGGTCGGCAGACCGCGGCTCTTGTCATAGGATTATCTGGCTCTTCTTACAAATCACTGAACCAAATTAGATTTTCATTATACTATATAATAAGGTTAAGGTTTAAGACATTTATTTGCTCAAAAAGAATTACAAAAAATTCACTTAATTGAGATAAATTAAATAAACATATCGTACGTAGAATATTGACAACACCATCACAAGGCACTCAAACCCATTATATGTTTTTTTAATTCATATTTAAATTTAATAATATTTCTAATATTAGTAATTCATTATAGAACTGTGCTCCTTCCACCATGAAGTTATATAATAAAGTTCATGTTGCGGCTGTTTGAAAATCTACAAACTTGATATTCGGCTCATCTGGTTGATAAGTCTGCCGACCCCTGGCATAGGCTAAAGGCGTGCGCTTGCTCATCGTTAGACTCTATAATGGTTTCGGAAAGGCGTATGACGAGAAGAAGACCACAAGAAACTCGCCAAATGTTGTTGAAATTATCAATGTCTCTTATAATTCTAGGTCACACTTTTGTTCACGAAAGCCGTACTGCATTTAGTGGCGTTAATATTGATATCATTTCTCTCACTGTTATATAGATTAAAATTAATATTATTATGGCTTTTTCTTAAAATTTTTTTTGCGGCTTAACATTTTACATTGGATTATTCTAATCCGATATTTTAAGACAGTTTAGCGCGACCACATTAAGCCGCAATTGTTTTTCTTTTCTTATTATTGAAGTATGAATGTAATCTTTGTGTGTACCAAATTATTATCATAAATAGATATCTAATTCATTAGACCTACTAGTTAGTGATCTGAGTCGACACGACCACTCAAACAATAAGCTATAGGTTCTCAAACTTTTAGTGATAAGGGACCATTTGACAAAATTTCTGTCTTGTCATATACCACCAACTGTTTCGTGACAATGTACAATAAATATAAATAAAACACATATAAAATTGTTAAAAATCATACTTTTTTAACGGAATAACGGAAATAGTATATTTTTTAACGGAAGTGTTGCGTCGTTGTAAAAGAAATTATAAATTATATTATATACTATAGTATAGTAGGTACTATAGTTACATGACAATTTTGAATGTAAAATAAAATAATATGGTTATATGTTTTATTAAGGGATTAATTACAAGTTAATAATAAGAGTACTTTTAATGAGAAATTTGAGCTTGATGAATTTTTAAAAATTGGCAGCACACAGGTTGAGAATCACTGGTCTAAAACATCCAATACTTAAACTTTAAATCTGCTAAAAATTAAGAAATACGTATTGACTATCTTGGTTAGCTATGATCTTAAAGAAGGATTATTATTTTTTATTCGTAAAACCAAACGGTTACTGAACAAAAGTTGTAAAATAACAAAAATCACACGCATCAGTGCATACCAAGTTTTTAATAGCGCGTCATAGATTTCTTAGGCACCACTCTTTTAAATCGTAATCAAAATTTATTATTCGACTTTTACTCACTTATGAAATAATAAGATTTTTATTTAGAACTACATAGGTACCTATGCATTACGTATCAATGAACTTTTCAATTAAACAATTGTATTACTAAACTATTATTAGGCATAATATTAGGCAAGAAAAATAAATATAAATTTTGAAAAAATATAGATGAATAAATCAATTGTGGAAAATTAACGTAAATATACGTCAGGTTTTAAGTTGCACTCAATTATGTGATTCGATGATTTAAAAGAGAGACACCAAACGCATTGACAGATATGGCGCGCGACCAATCGGACATTCCGATTTGAATATGGAATATTAACACAACCGGGCGCAGCGACCTTCATAAATTTAACTAATAAATGTCATACGACACTCGGCGGCCGCGTTTCCTTTAAAATATAATCTATTCTTAATTTTGATAATATTTGGTTGTATTCCAAATTCAAAACTTCCATTGCATTGACAGTTATTTTTTTAAATTTAAATTAGTATAATGTCGTTGAATATGATATAATCGGAATAGACAATGACAACGTTAAACTATTCAAAATTCGAACCAACGATTGCGTTTCTATATTTGTAATGTTGTAGATGCGACATCGTTATTATGGAATAACAAAACATAATTTCTACTTATTACACGTCCATTTTGCTCTCACGAATCGTTCAATACAAAAATATGTCAACACTGAACGTAGTGTGCCATAAAATTCTACCACTAAATGGTTTATCGAGTTTATAGATCATAAAACACAGAATCCATTATGTTCGTATTGTTGGTATCGAACAGTGCTGCCAACTTTAGGAGTTTAATAAGAAGTTCGAATTTCCATCTTCCTTTACGTTCTTTATTTAAATTTTAGTATTTTTTAATTTGATTTAGCTAGTGTGCATGTTTAAAGGTCTATACTGTACAGCATCATTTGACTTATATAAATAATTAAACTTTGAGGTTATTTGCGGATTAAGATTAAATTTATTTAAAACACTTTATGCGGCTTATATTTGTATTAAAATAAAAATAATATATTTGCAATAAAAAATGATGAACTACATATCGATATTTCATAACTAATTCGACATTAATTAATATAATTTAATCGATGCTTTTACCGCTAGTGTTGTTATGTGGGGTTAATTTTACCGCGTTCTTGTCAGCGCTTTTTAATTATTAAAGAGTGATGTATTTTATACGTGAATAATATAGTAATTTGTATTTTTCATGTACAGTCATATATTTATTAACACTAGAGCATTTTGATTCTTATAAGAAAACTTATTGTTACATATCATCAAAATCAAAATTCTTTATTTCATATAGGAAATTTTCATAGTCAGAATATACCGTGATTTTAGTAAGGCATATGACGAGAAGAAATCACAAGTAACTCGCTAATCACAGCCTGTACAATATAATGTTACTATAGCTATATTTTTGCTTAAATTAATCATCTTAAAATTGTAATACAATAAATGTAAATAAAGCTAGTACCTAAGTATATAAGCACACCAACATACACACAATCATCATAATCACATTATATACATGTATATTATATATATACAGTGGTACCTCGACATACGAGCGCTTTGAGATACAAGCTGCCGAGCGAGCGATATTTTGCTTTGAGATACGAGCAGTCACATGCGCCCGATCTACATTCGCAGCAGCATACGGTGCTTTGAGATACGAGCAAGGTTACGGAACAAATTAAACTCGTATGTCGAGGTACCACTGTATTATGCAAGTAGAAGCACCTAGACACAGAACGAAACCTAGAATTTATAGAGTTACTAGATTAAAATAATAATGAATTCTTGTTTTAAGTTTGGTCATAAAGTTTTGTCATAAAATCTGTGTTATTGGTTTTGCAATATGACCTTCAGTGCTCACCGTTAGGTAATCCAATGAAAGACCTAGGTATTGTATAGATAACTAAAGACTAAATATTTATTATTTTATTTTTTATTAGTAAATAAATACACTGTTTAACAATGTTTAAAGATAATTAGATGGTTTTATTTTTAATTAATATTGTAATATAATACATGGCTGATTCATTCGAACGTTTGCAGCCAAAAATTAATTAGTTACTTAATAATACAGTAAAATAATACAAAGTAAGCGAGTAAGAAGAGATGGCGGCTTCTCAAAAAACTCAAATCCAAAACAATTTATAATCTATCAAACCTCGGACCTTTACGTAACAGACTGTTACTGTTTAACAATTATTTTCTATTCTCTGACATCATCCGTGGGTTCCTATAGGACAATTATCCCTACTACATTACTACATTATAGATGTGAAGTTTGTTACGTTTTCACGTAACAACTACTTAACCGATCATCATGAAATTTTGTACATATATTTTTAGAGGTACTAGAAGTAACATAGGATACTTTTTATTAAAAAAATAAATAAATATATTTTTTACTATAGTTTCCAATTGACTATAGTTTCAGCTGTTTGGAATTTTTCTATATATATTTTTATTTTCGTCTGTCATTTTTATATATGCGGTATAAAACTATTAAAATTTTTGAGGTTAGGTGTCATTTTTGTGGTTAGATGCTATTATTTATTATTTTATGCGAGCGAAGCCGCGGGTAAAAGCTAGTACTAGTTAGTAATAATACAATAATATGCAACAACTGTAATAGCGGCTTGTTCACTTCAACAATAGGTATTAAGTATTGAATGTCATTTGTTTTCACAGAGTGTCTTATGTCATTCTTGTTTCCCAGGACGCGGAGAAGCTGGCGGCGCGATGGCGTGCGCTGGCTGCGAAAAGCCAATTCTGGATAAGTTCCTTCTCCATGTTCTGGAGAGAGCGTGGCATGCCACGTGTGTTAGGTGCGCCGACTGCAGATCACCACTCGTCGACAAGTGTTATTCGAGGGATAATAAATTGTTTTGCAGAAATGATTTCTTTAGGTGAGTCCGTTTGTTTATTATTTGGAAGGAATTTCAATTTTATTGTTAACAAGAAAAAGCAGTTATTGTGACCTAACTGTAATAGTTAGACATATGGTATCGCAGACTTTTTTGTAGATATTGATGTCCTCTATAAAACTGTGGTACATCACTTTGCTCTATTGTCAATAATTTCCGCAGCGTACGCAATATAATGTTTTTTTTTCAAACTTTGGGTTACATTATTGAAGTTTTTATATGGATCCCTAACGTTTTTGAAAATATTCTATAGTCTATGTTCATCAGGAGTAATGTAGGATTCTAATGGTAAAAGAATTTTTCAAATCGGTCCAGTAGTTTCTGAGCCGATTCAATACATACAAACAACCAAATGTTTCCTCTTTATATATTAGTATAGATTAAGCTTCATGATGAGCTGTTTTATTTAAATTAATTGAATTAAACGCTGATACTATAAATGAAGATAATAATTACAGAACATAGTTGTGATGCTATAAAAATGGATATTAATTGTTCATTATAATTAACCTAAAAATACATTTGCGAAATATCGCAGCTTCTTTATTAGTTACTATCGAAACTTATTAGTTAAATTATATTAATTTATCTATTTAAACATACACAACAAACAGCTAACAAACCCACACATAACAATAAAAAATACATAGAAGAAAAATTAAGCTAAGTTTGCTAACATAACAGTTGTGTTAAACATACAGTAATGCTTTACGCGAGGGATATGTTCCGGGAAAAATCGCGTTAACTGAAATTCCCGCGACCATAGAGAAGTTGATGACTACATTATGTTTATACGCACTCTTTCGCGTAATGCGGGTTAATTGAGCGCGAAATTTGAATAGTGAAACCGCGCATAACGGGGTCGCGTAAAGCGGGGTATTACTGTATAAGTATTGGAAGAAAAGTTATACATTAAAACGAATACTAATAACTCTTATACGGATGCTAGCAGATGGGAAAGGATAGGATGTTATTCCCGAATAATTTAACATAATATGTCGTTGTCAATCACACAGATTTCATTTGACATTGTTTCACTAGTTGTTGATTATTTATTTAGTTTATGTAATTTTATTAGAGGTGTAGTATCTATCCCTTTATCACCTTGAGCATGCCGTCCTATCCTATAATTAAAATTTCATTTAGTTTATATAATAGTAGTCCTTTTTATAATATACAGTCATAATGTAATTTTGTAGGTAGGCTTTATAAATAAATAAATAACTTTTCCGGGTTACTAACTCGTTTTCTATATTATTTTAAAACGGTAATGTTCTCGAATATGTTTTATTCTTTGGTTTATCCATAGGTTCCTATTCGAATGCTTGGAGTTGTCAAAATATAATTATAAAAAATTATATAACTTAGTACAACAATTATTTATTTCTACATGCTTTTGTTTACAATTGTATCCTGAGCGAGCATGATTTCGCTTTTATTTTGCGTTTTTAAATCGTAATATAATTCAAATAAAGAAAACGTAAAGGCATTCGTGTTCACAAACGGAAATGACATCATCGTACGCCAACAAAAATGTCAAATTAACTCATCAATTTAACGAAAAAAACATCGAAATTAAACTATCAAGTCGAAGGAAGTTTTAAGTGAACCGACTTCCGTTGTCAACCTGACCTTAGACAAAAGGTTTTTTTTATACACAAACCTGTCTCTTTATAACCTATAATTTTGTCTATCGGAAATAGTTATGGCGGCGTCGGGTGAAAAGAACCTTTTTCCGTCGAAAATCATTTGATGACAATTGGTGTAATTTATGAGATTTAATATCTTTATTTTTTAAATAATAATAATAATACATTTTGTTACAAAAAATCATATCTCAAAAACTACTTGGCCTAGGACAATATAATTTATTATTTCGGATAGGGGGGTACCTCTATTACCAGTATTTCTTTGGTCCATGACTTACGGGACACCTGTATATTAACCGGACCTTCTAACAGGGTGGTCAAAATCGCAATTTAAACGATTTAAAGTTGTTATTGTACATAGTTTATGAGTGTACATTCTTCGTTATTGTATTATCTCAGCAACTATTAACACTAGATTGCCCGAAGAAGTCATTTTGACTGCTTTTTGATTTCAATTAGAAAAACAACTATGTATATAATGACGGAATTTTGTGACTTTTTGTACATGTAAATGCGCTTATTGATAATAGTAGTTACCTCCCCCACCTTCATTTCCGGTATATACATGTGTGTTATACCTAGATATAGGTACATATATATACTAAAGTTCAGTCTTTCTAGTGTTAAGACAATTTTGTTTTTTTTTATTATGAGACAGAGAATTATATTTTAATAAAACTATTTCAACAAAAAAAAATCCAAAATATTAATTTTGACTATGATAGGATACTATGGATGGGATGATAGGTTTACGTTTTTTTTACTTAATAAAAATGAGCGCGATAGTAGTAATTTTTCTAAATTACCTAATAAATTATATATCACGTAAATATATCAAAAAAATAAATTAAAAAGGATGTATGTAGGGACTAATAAATATAACATGTCATACAAAATATCTACGCAATTAAAACTACAAACATTTCGCCTATAAAGATGTTATTACGATAACAAAAAATAATAAGTCTCAATTTTAAAAATAACATGTAGGTACTCCTCGTTTTTTTTTAAAAATTCAATTTATTATTATTTGTTTATTTTATTTTATTCAAGTCAAAGGGTTATTTCTTATGCAGCTCAATTAGTAATATATATATATATATCAATTTTACAAGAGATATTCAGTTTTAATTGTCTTCTTCTCTATTTTGAATATCTGCCCACTCACGCGCATGTCCACAAAATCGTAATGGATATTAATCCTCCAATATTATATCCCGAATCCTGTCAATAAACTTTTTTTTTAAAATTGGCAAAGGTTATACCAGTAAGCTACAACAATAAACGGCTTAGTTACAAGTTACATGCATTATTCATCGCCGCATCGTTTATGCAAAGTTTAATGATAATTTTTGCAATGTGATAGAAAAACAGAAGAAAACATAGGTTATTGTTCGGTGTGGTATTTATCGATGAAATGGAATCAAAATATAATTCTGCATATAATGAAAAAAAAAAAATTGTTAATGATTTCTGAGATACTCAATACAACAACGATAATAATTTCTTTTATATTTACATTAATATTTATTTTGACGAGTAAAAGCGCTCTATTGGAGCCCAATTACTAAAAAAAAATGTGTGTGTGTGTATTACAGTATTATTTTTTGAAAAATGATCTACTATTTACAACTTTACAGAAATTGGTTAAATAAAGCTAAATTAGATAAAGCACTGACGTCAATTTGAAAAAAGTATTACTTATATGGCGCGTCACAGAAAAATGTGACGCGTAACAGAAAAATGTGACGTCAAATTTCTCTCATACCTCGATAAAGAAGTTTCACTTCAAGAGTAAATAAATCGAAAAATTAAATAACGATGTTTTTTTCAGACGTTACGGTACGAAATGTAGCGGATGTGGCCATGGAATTTCACCGTCAGACCTTGTTAGAAAAGCGCGAGAAAAGGTCTTCCATCTCAATTGTTTTACCTGTCTCGTTTGTAGAAAGCAATTGTCAACTGGCGAAGAATTGTATGTGCTTGATGATAATAAGTTTATATGTAAAGAAGATTATTTAGCAGGCAAAGCACCGACAACGCATCGTAAGTACTTATTTAATTAAATTTTTGAACGAAATTTTAAATGTCAAAAATTAAGCATTTGTCGCGAAATTTTGACACGTACTTTTTTACAGATAATATTTATTTATTAATAGTTAGCTAAGTTTTAAATTTACACACTTTAGTTATTAATACATTATTCTCAGAAAGTGGAATTAGAAAAAGTAACTGACAGTTGAATGAAGTATTTTAAAAAACTTAAATTCTTTTATTCATTTGTTTCTGCGTAACGCACAAAACTGTATTAATTATAACAGTTTATTTGCGTTACTGTATTGAAATTTGATTGCGAAACAGTTGCATATAATAATAGTATTTTCGTAATATATTAAGGTCCGATATACAAAAGTGGTCAGCGGTCCCAAACCAAACACACGTACTCTTCTGTTTGCAATAATGTTGGCATATTAAAAAACTAATTAAGTTTTTTTTTGTCCGAACAATCCAATCGATAACATTGGCTCGAATAATTGCTTTTTAAAAATTCAACCGGCAACCGAACGCCCCTTCTATTCTGGAACGTGACATGTGAGAATTGCATTCATGCTTTGAAATGCGTTTTTTATTGTAACAAAACTTTCCGAGCACCCATTTCGAAATTCGAAATCAGATTTTCGATCAATACGAACCGTGGCGGGAAAATTAAGAAAAAAAAGGAAGGCATTGACGCCGTACAAAAAGCCAACCGCATTACACATTAGCCACGTCTCTACGCGGTAGTGTTGTTTTTTTTTTCTATTTGCCGGGCAAGAACTCGACGTGAGATAGAAAAAAGCGATTGTAGTAAGTTGGAGGGAATTTTTAAGTTCAAGTCCAAATATTTTGATTGGGGGAGAGTGATATCTGCCCCTTCTTGATTGGTTGTTTTTGGAAAGGTCCCGAGTGAAACATGATAATGTAATGTATCGTATAGATATGCAGTCGTAGCCGGTTTTTCAATTTTTATTATTCATATTTAAACCATTTCTATAAAATAATCTAATAAATATATACAATAATTAGAACAATTAAAAGAATCAACGTAATAATTGTTTTTTTATAACAAGGAAAAAATTCAAATTTGCATACCTATGCCTCAGGCTGAGACGTAAATTTTGTTCGTTTTTTTTTTAATTTGTATTATTTGAATTTAGAAAATGGATATTATTTTTCAACTGTTTTTATTTTTTAAATGTTGTATAATTAATTGTGTGAGTGTTGTTTCGTTAGTATAACTAGCAGTGTGGTAGTGCGCGTCGATGCGTGCGGACTGCGGACTGCGGACGGAACATGTGTTCGCCGCGAGCTGTTTTAGTAGTATGTTTGTCTTCAGTAATTGTGTTTAGATTTTGTTAGACCGGAATAATATTGGCAAATAAACATTGTATGGATTATTTGCCAATAAATAAAATATTACAAATATTACGGACGTGACATGTAACCTTTTGATAATAATAACCTGTAATATTTTTGATTCCTTGTCATGTATATATATATTATTATTATTATTACTAATTCCTCAAAAGCTCCTCGACTCTAATCGTCCTCAATGAAATACTCAAGTTAAGTTCAAACACAAACTCGATCATCTACATAGGGTTGTTCCCTCTGAAAGTAGGGTCCGCAAAACAATTATTTCCACTGACTGAACTAAATCCCATGAAGACGACAGATTAACCACTGATCCCGGCGGGTATCGAACTCTAAACCCTCGTGTTTTATTTGCAATACGTTATTTTGATATCAATTCTATTAATAAATCTACCGTTTTTCTTACAATGCACTATACAACAATATGTATGTAGTATACTTATAGTTATGTATTTTATATATTGTATTATATTTATATCTTAATTATAAATATTCTTAAATTGCATTGTCCGATACTAACACTGCTTCTCCTATGACAATTTGTTATCTGGAAGAGATTACTTTTAGTGATAAGATCGCCAATTGTTCTAAATTTGTTTCTTATGTGTTATTAGTATTATTATTTTTAAAACAATAAAGGATTTATTATTATTATTATTATTATACAACTCGTACCGGCCTGCCAACCTGCAAACCTTGTTTCATATGGTTGACATAGCAACAGTGATCAATGTGATAGCTGAAACTGGCTATATATGTATTAAATTTTAAAAAAACCGTAAATTGTTTTTTATCTGAAAAAAAATTCTAACAAAATGATTAAACAGTTGGACATAGGCGTTCAATTATTTATATATTTATATATCTATATATGTAAAAATGAATGTTTGTATGTCCTTTATAGAATCGTAAACTATGCATTTGATGATATTTAGCAAAGTTGTTATGCATGAGCCCACGAAGATTTCTTAGTTGGTACGGCCAATTTTCGACAGATGGCGCCACTGTCATTCCAGTGACAGTTCATTCTCACAGTGCACAGACAATATTGTCGTCAAATGAACAAAATCAATAAAATGACTCAAAATGAATTAAATATTTGTGTAATGTCTTTCCTTCAAATTTATTTTAGTTGGCGCGCAGGGTACAGCTAGTTTCAATATAAAGTAGGCTATAATAAAATTATTATTCAAGATATAGTTATATTTATGGATGTCTTATCATTTCGCGTGCACGTGACCACACCCTTAAGCGGAGGGTCCTGCGTTTGCCGATAACGCGTATCAATCACTCACAGATATTTGTGGGGTCGCAGTCACCTATTCAATAAAGACCATTTTATTTGTACCGTCTGAGACTTACATGTAAAATAAATTCAGTCGGACGTTTGGGGCCGTAAATATGGTTTTAAGTAATATTAATGAACTTCAATAGTTTATTAGTATAGGCACTAAAGGCGTGCGCTTGCTCATCGTCAGACTCTATAATGGCTTCGGAAAGGCGTATGACCACAAGAAACTCGTCAAATTCTTCATTGGCGTAATATTTTATATCAATTTTCAGTCGTTTCGAATTTACAAAACTTAAAAGGCATAAACCAAGGAATCGAGTTAGTAGTCTCGTAGGCGAATTCGCACATTTTATATGATTTAGTTAATTTCAGAATTTTGTGATACTACAGACCACAAAGTTCGCTTTCAAATGTTCAACTGAATTTCACCAATATATAATTTTTTGTTATTTATACCGGTTTGTATTTCATAAATATCCATACCCGGGTATCGGTTGCAAGTTAAACATTGAATAAACAGCTCGGTTAAGGGTGATTAGAGGGGGTAGTAACCCTCTCGGCTGTTGGATTAAAAACATCCATGCTTATTTTATTATTTGTTTTATAACAAACGCTTTGGTGAGTGCATTTGAAATCTATGGCATGTAATATAAGTTTTAGATATGTTATTGTTTATTAATATAAATCGCAGAAGTCCGGTTTCGATTCTCCTGTGTGGCATTGTCTATAGCAGCCATTCTCAAAGTGTGTCCCGCGGAACCCTAGGGCTAAAATACTGCTTAAAATACTTACCAAAGGGAGATTATAAGGTTACATCTAAATATTCCAACTAAATATTACGTAATATTACATTACAATATGATTATTCATAAATACATATAAATCAGTTTTTTATAATTATATTAAGGCTTTTTCCTTCGCCAAAAAAGTTTGAGAACCGCTGGTCTATAGTACTGTTTAAACTACCTCGCTATAGTCTTAGGTCCGTGTTAAAAAATTACGCTTGAGCTGTGATCATCTAATCATTACTTAAAAGAATTTTATACAGTCAAAATTATTTACTAACAAATAATAAGTCTTTAAACACGGCAACCATTAGACCAGCGGTTCTCAAACTTTTTTGGCGAAGGAAAAGCCTTAATATAATTATAAAAAACTGATTTATATGTATTTATGAATAATCATATTGTAATGTAATATTACGTAATATTTAGTTGGAATATTTAGATGTAACCTTATAATCTCCCTTTGGTAGGTATTTTTTTTTGCAGTATTTTAGCCCTAGGGTTCCCCGGAACACACTTTGAGAATGGCTGCATTAGACAGTAATCAAAATAAAATAGTACCTAATATGTTGCATATACTGTTTTTTTTTTCTGTTATTTATATATTAATAAATAACGATTGAAACTATTACTTATAAATGCGTGTAACAGAACATAATGACAGTTTGGTGACGGTAGACAGTTGTAATGGATTATTATCATTGATCAAAAATCACGCTAACAATTTTTCGAGTGTGTGATTGGTCTATTTTGTTCCGTTCAGCCCAAGTGATTTTTGGAGTTTTGAACTCTACTCAGTGAATCTATGCTTTAAGGGTCTTAGTTGCTGAGCGAGTGAGTCAGCTCTGTGACGTCGCGACTAGTGTTGGAGGACTGTAGCAAAAACTGTAGAAAAAATATGCAATAATAATTTATGAATCACAAACACTGGTCTGACGCTTCATGCTATTCATTAAAATACATAATTATTATGTCCACAAGAATCAGAAAGACAAGTTTCGCTTTTTTTACTCTTAAAAATGTCGTTAAAAAAATTAATGACTATTTTTTTTTTGTAACATTAATCTAGAGCTACTACATATACTATATATTTAAGTGTTTTATTCATATAATTAAGGGGATGATTGGGGTCATTATTTGATTGGGGGCAAATTAAGGGTTAAAATTGAAAAATGCTTAAATTAAATTAAAATATTAATTTATACTTTATTTATATAATTAATATTTATTGATTGTATTTATCACTTCCTCCTTGAAATTGAGCCAAACAATTCGAATAAAATATATGTTTTTTTATAAGTTTTTTTTTCCCGGGAAGCACGAGATTAAGTGACACTAATTTTTGCTTACATACGTACATAAATACGGCGGTAGCTACGCCCCTGGATAATAAATATATAATAATATCTAAAGACACACATATACATATATACCTAAGAACAGAGTAGAACGGGAGAGATGCGATAGAATCCCATTTGAGTCCCTCAAAACCCCCTCCCAGGAGAGGGGCAAGGGGGGAGTACACATTATTTTGCAAGCCTGCCTCCGACGGTACCGGCACGATTCCCTTAATAGGAATTGCACCCAGCTTGTTTTGAAATCTGATTTATTTAATTGCTTTTTTTGCACGCATCTCTCTGTGTAGGTAGGTAGGTACGTTACAGTTAAAGTTGTATGCTATTACTTTGTGAAAAAAACGATTGATTTTGTAATAGTTTGACTGATAGTAGATTTATTATGACATTAGTATGTAAGTGGACAATGCCAGTATACAGCAGCTAAATCAAATTGATAATTATTAAATTAATAAATTTATTTATATTTATATTTATATTTGTCTTGACGAGTAAAAGCGCTCTATTGGAGCTCAATTACTAAAAGTAAATAAATAAAAAATAAAAAAAACCTAGCTCACAATAATATTCTATACCCATATTGAGTATGCGAAAGAAAAACCTGCTATGACTGACTGCAATTTTATTTCGATTGACTTTGAAAATTACTTAGTTTTTTATGATAATATAAAAGTAAAAAGGAGATTTGATGTCTTCTCTTCACTAGTACGTTATTAACTTTTAAAATCACAATTTTATTTAGTCGCATACACGCATTTACATGTACATATAGGTAGGTATTTTAATAGTATTTAAGCCGGTATAATATAAATTTTATGTTTGATTTTATGACGATTTAATTCCGCATTTTCTTAACCAATGGACGCGCAGCTGCTGAATTTTATAGCCTTTAAGAGATTTTTATATCTACTCTTACAGTGAGGGATCATGAAATTGTTTTAAAAAAATAAAAATAAAATGAGTTAGTCGGTGGCTTTTTTTGTATGTGAATGTCTTAAATCGTAAATAAGTATATAATATATACATACATATAGTATACTAATATTATAAATGTGAATGTGAGTTTATTTGTTACGTTTTCACGCAACAACTACTTAACCGATCATCGTGAAACTTTGTACACATATTTTTGGAGGTACTACAAGTAACATAGGATACTTATTTATTTTAAAAATATATATTTTTACTATAGTTTCCAACTGAGTGACTGCTGAAGTTTCAGCTGTTTGGAATCATATTGATTCATTTCTATTGAAATGATCCCTGGTACTTATTTAATGAATTAAATGCGAGCGAAGCCGCGGGTAAAAGCTAGTATACAAATAAATTTATATAAAATATATATTTTTACTAATTTCAAAGACTATCACGTACTATCACATCTGTTTTTTTTACATAATAATTTACATGACATTTTATAATTATTATTTTCATTAATTCTATCTTTATCATTGTCTTCGCTATCTTGAGTCGTATTATCCCGTCCTTTTACCTATAATTAAATTTTATTTAGTTTATAATATTTCATTGGCAGGCTTGATAAATAGGAGTATTTTAGCAGTAGTCCTAAAGCAAGGCTGTATATGTATAAAATATAACCTTTAAAAGCTTGGATTTCAGTAGAGGTTCTATTCTAGATCGAAGCTCCTTTTAAGGCTATATCATTTAAAATACCTTCTGTATCCGTAAATTAGGTACGTCTGAAAAAGCTAAACATTCGCATATTATATAATTTTGGAACATAATATACAATTATTAAGATTTAGAAACAAAAAACTTGAATAATCGTTCGGATATAATCCTAAAAAACGTCCATCAAAAGCCATTGATTGGGCGCCGATTTACGATGCATCAGGAGCCGAGCCCAAAGGCCAAATTGTCGATAATCGTCAAAGGAATCGACATCACTAACCAAATAACCGGTGTCGATCCGCGTTATCGCTATAATAAGTAGTGTTGGGCCCACTGTTATAGAGCCGTGTCGCAATTACGGTACGTGCCCCGACTTTTTATAAGTTTTGATTATTTAAATTATTATTTATTAACGGTAATTGTTGTTGCGACGTTTGATCGTTAAATTCTACGTTTAAACTGGTATAATTTTGTTTTAAGTTACGTTTAGAAGTTGGTAAACAACACTAGACTTCACATGATAGTATTTTTTTTCAATTTGTGTTCACGTTCAAAAATTATAAAAGTAATTGTTGAAATAGCAACACAGTTATTTTTGTCTATGGTATATAAGAGATATGTTTATGATTGAGTGTGTAATTAATAGTAAGTAATATTATAAAAAATTACCTTCGCAATTCGCTATTTAGTTAATATGTAATTTTCTGATAAAAATTCGTTTAAAAGGAATATTCGAAAAGCCTTAGATAATAATTTTAGATTAGTATGAGAGATTGTTTTTTATATGTGTTCCGAGTTTTTAATCGATAAACAATATGCATTTTAAAACAAGGTGTACCTACAGGGTAAGCAATTACAATTTTCTAATAATTTCGTTCCAAGACAACGATTTTAATTATTATTATTTCCATACAAAAAAATACAAAAGCATATCTCATTACAATATCCATTTATCCGATAAGGTTTATTATTTTTTACGAATGGCAACACCGATAATATTTCCCGCGCTTTCAGTGCGTGCCTGCGTATCGTTCGTTCTTTTTTCAAATTATTATTTTTTCTTCTGAGCATTGTGCACGGGTAAATGGCATGAAATTGACGGTTGGGCTCTATGGTAAACATTGATTGTCATTGGTCATTTGTTATGACCTTCAGCTTTTATTATTGCACATAATAATTCAATATCATACATAGCATGATATGTAAAAATTATAACATAGTGCTGACCAATAAAGCACAGGTTTTATTTATCAGTTATAGTCAAGGAAGATTTTTTTTCATGCTACATTATTTTCAGCCAGCATCTATTGTCGCAGTTTTGACGGTTCAGAAATTTTGTATTACAGTATAATGTAAGGCGTTTACAATTGAGTATAGTTCAAAATAAGAAGGAAAAAATCATATTATTTTTGTAATATTTTTTTTAAAATCATAAAATAATGAAGAAATGATGAAATTCTGTCCTTATATTTCCTCAGAAAATGAGACTCCAGTTCGAAGGAAATATTATTTTCTTATCTACCCTTGCTTCAGGCGTTCTCATCCCCTAAATAACCACCCTCTCCCTCGTTCAGGTATAAAAAGGGGTCGACAACTCCCTGAAAGTACTTGCACGACAATGTCTGAAAACTTTATAAAGAAAGTACATTTTTTTTTAGTTTTAAACTTTGAATTTCTTGATTCTAAGTTTGAACTTTGACATTTGTTTATGGTTTTATTTTTTTTGGGCTTTGGTTTGTAATTAGTTTTGGCGGGCGTTTTTTCCTTTAAATTTCTTTTTTACTCACTCTTTTAAACTCGTTATATTAAAATTAGAGATGTGCCGATTATGACTTTAGCCGACTAGCCGACTAGCCGATTAGTCGGTTGTAAATAAGCCGACTAGTCGGCCGACTAATCGGCCAAGCCGACTACGGTTTAGGGGATTCCCGTGACGCTTCGTTTATAACTGATTCGCTGCAATTTCAGTCACTACTGACATGTGGACAAATATAAATAACAAAAAAGTTTTTTGAGTTTTACAGCTCACTAGTTTGACGATAGTTTCAAATATCATCACGCAGAATTGCAATATATGTCATTAAATATTATGTTGATTTGTTTTTTAATTAAGATACTAATTTTGTTTGATAAATGTCATCAATATGTTTTCTTTACAAGGAAGTAACACATACATTTTACAAGTAAGAAGCCGGATAGTCGACGCTTTTTACCAATTAGTCGCCGATTAGTCGCCGACTACGATAGTGGCCGAATAGTCGGCTTTACCGACTAGTGGCCGACTAGTCGGAACATCTCTAATTAAAATATATTAGGGATTTATTCCAGTAAAGCCTAATCAATGTAATTCAAAGTTCGAGTGTGACGTCATCAAAGTGATGTGCCACGGGTATGCCATAGGTAAACGAGCACAAAATGAGTTGATTCAACTTATTCTTAGGCAACCCTCATAAATAAAATAGTTATTGGTCCGTTCGCACGAGGCCCGCGGGGAGTCTCAATTAACACTCGGGCTCCCACTGGGTCTTTGAGGCCCCCGGCTTGTATCCTCAGGTCTTTAAAGGTGGGATAGCTATTTTAGGGTTAATTATTTGTAGATAGGCAATATATTTTAGTTTTAATATATGCATGGTAATAGTGTGTTTTTGGATTATTTTTATTATTAAATACATATGTATATAATGCCTTGATATGCGTTTGTCTTCTATTAATTGACTGTTGAAATGTACCACTAGAGGGCGTTAGTTTAGAATAAAAAAATTGTGTAGAATAAAGTGTTATTGAATACGGTGTAATGGCGTCCACTAACATGACTTAGAAAGTCTGAAATGTCACTTCCGCTATATCGACCTGAAAAAAAGCCAGTTCCTTTCACATAATAATGACCATCATCAGTCTTTCTATACCACATGCAAACACAGAAGCATTCATAATTCGCAAAAAAACGAAACAGTATTTCATTGAAAAATAACTTTTAAATGCGACCATTGTACTCTACAGCCAGTCCTTAGCGCGTTAATAGCCCGTGCCCGGACTCGAACGGGGGACGCCTCATTTCAGACGACTATATCAAGCAATACGATATACGTATTCATGCAGGTTAGCCATTCTCAAAGTGTGTTCCGCGGAAGCCTAGGGCTAAAATACTGCAAAAAATACCTACCAAAGGGAGATTATAAGGTTACATCTAAATATTCCAACTAAATGTTACATTGCAATATGATTATTCATAAATACATATAAATCAGTTTTTTTATAATTATATTAAGGCTTTTTCCTTCGCCAAAAAAGTTTGAGAACCGCTGATGTAGGTGAACGTCTTAATTATTGTGAGTGAGGACACAATTACTAACAACAGTCGCCATCACTATGCCGGCCTGAGGACATCTTGATAAGGCACACTACTTAAAGCGAGTAGATCACTTTATGTGCATAGCTCGAAATTGAAGATACTATTGGGTTAATAACCCATCTGAAAATGTAGGTCATAATGCTTTGAAGTTGAAATTTATATTATAATACAGTTTAAATAAATGTACGTACTATCCATAAAAATAGTAGCTCACGTTCCATTTCGCGTGATTATCGAAATACGAGACCGAACTGACCGAAGCAATAACAACACAGCAGCAAAGCGACCGAAACGCAATAAAATTTCGCGTCCATAAATCATAACATGTTAAAATACCTTTATTACAATTCGAAATTTAAAATTTGAATGAAAAAAAAAAGAAAACTAGTGTTGTTCCCATTTTAGTATTCGTTGTTATAATAAAGATAATGGATCATTCGAATAAATTATCGCGATTACTCGATCGATTTAGTTAATTTTACAACTTTTTAATAAGACTTTACGACTTTTAGTGTAATATTCAAGTTATCAGCCAACATTCATTAGATTCGATCCGCGTCATTTATCAAAGCTTCCAAAACTAAATCGAGTTTACAACGATTTAGTAATTTTATATTTTCTCATGCTACTGACTGAGGCCCACCGCCATTTTTATTGTTTCAACCTTCACAAATTCGGTAAATCATATTACAGTTCTACGAACCGTCGAGCCTTCTACGGGATTAAAAACTTTAGTGTAGATTAAAGTTTATTTTGCTTAATCATTGTGCTTGGGAACACCACACAAACGGCTATACGAAGCTTGTGTATGTAAATAAAGAGGAACAATCGCGATCGAAAACAAAAAACAACGCGGCAATATTAATAACGCGAAAAAAAGACAATTCAAAAATCGAACGGCGGGAACAAAACATCCATAGACAATAAATGGAAAGGAACAAAGAGGTAAAAAAGCGGGAAGAAACCTGTCGACGCCATGTTGTGTGGCGTTCGGCCTTCACGCCTTCGCCGCCGAAGATTATCTTCGAAAAAAGAACGAGCCGCGTCGTGCTTCGTGCGCCGAACAGGAGGTGAGCTTCCTTTGCACGGCTAAACGTCTTACATCCATTGTTTCATATAGAATTAAGTGTCCAAACGCTACCGGTTTAAGGTTTAAAATTGCTTGTTGAGATTTACTACTCGTGTTGATGTGTCCGTCGTTGTATAGGGCAAAAGAAAGAGCATCGTCACCGTGCGCCTGCGCCGCCGAGCTGATGACCTGTCAATTCTGAGTCGTGTATCGAGTTGTGGCCGAGAAAAAATGACATTAGACGAACCATCTATTATTTTGACTTTATGTGGGGAAATGGAGTGGAGATTGATAGTGCTCGGGGCATGGCATGTTTAATTATCTCGCATTCAAAAGGCTGTATTATGACCGGTCTACTGTTCAGTGGGAGGTTTCTTACAACACACAATGACGAGGGAACGTATTCTTTTCTACAATATCTACTTTACTTTCTTTAACTCTTTTTATATACTTATTCTTATAAAGACTTTGTCCTCTCTAATATTGTGAGTTTTTACTATAATTTGAGTAGTGAGACAACGGTCTGTTTGTCGCAAAAAGTGTAGTAGTCTTATTGGAATCCGTTGACGTAGTTCGTGATTTGTCTCGCTTATTTGGATGCGCGTGCGTTTCTTTCTTAATACTCATTGATTTGAATGATAACCAATTAACTTATATAATATTATATATACTTAGGTTTTTCCTATAAATATATGAAAACAGAATTGGAGGTGGATTTGGTTATCCTTACATAAATAATATAGGCATGTAGGTATATGTATGTTCTTGCGAGAAGCAGCTACGTGATCTTGAGATCGTGATCCTTTAAGATTGCTGGAAGATACTCGCACAACCCAAATAATACATCGCATTCTTTACTTATTCTTTTTATTACTTTATACTATAAATAAATATCTATTTATTTAATAGCTGCGTCACGAATATTTAGTCTGTGTGATGTTCCAATTTCAAATTCAAATTCTTTATTGCATGTCATATTATGATATGTATTGATATTAGTAGCCAACCTCTTTATCTTCTTTATTCAAAAATCACATTATACGGTAGATGAATATCTTATAGAAAAAAAAGCTTGGATATAACCATAGGTATATAATAGGATGACAATGCCCCTATACAGCAGCTAGTCTTCTACGTCATAGTAGATTTATTATATACTAGCTTTTACCCGCGGTTTCGCTCGCATTTAAGTCATTAAATAAGTATCAGAGATCATTTCAATAGAAATGAATTAATATGATTCCAAACAGCTGAAACTACAGTCAGTTGGAAACTATAGTAAAAATAATATTTTAAAAATAATTTAAAAGTATCCTATGTTACTTCTAGTACCTCCAAAAATATGTGTACAAAGTTTCATGATGATCGGTTAAGTAGTTAAGTAATAAACCTAACAAACAAACTCATATTCACATTTATAATATTAGTAGAAATTATTATGACATTAGTAAATATGTAAGTGGACAATGCAAGTATACAGCAGCTAAATCAAATTGATCGTAATAATTTATTTCATTTATATTTGTATTTATTTTGACGAGTAAATGCACTCTATTGGAGCCAAATTACTAAAGTGAATAAATTTTAAAAAAAGAATGTCAAAAATCAATGAGACATCCTGTTAGGGAATAATAAATTATATTTGATTAACTCTTGTTAGATTAAAAATAAAATAGTATTGGATGTACGTATACGTATACCTATTTACCATATGAATATATCTCGTCAAAAGGTCAATAATCAGTTTTCTGTATGGTCAAAAAAAAGACGTGTTGACCCCACTTTTTCATAGCCAAGTCGGATGGTTAACTAATTTGTACAAATGTTCTGCGCCCGCGCATTCTATTGTGTTAGATTAAACATCAAAACTAATGGAAGGAAAGTGCGATTTGTACCTCGAATTCATAACCATGGGTCTGTTAGGAATGGTTAATGTGTACCAAAACTTTTGAGCGTAACATCAGTTAAATGAATTTCTTACAGACATAGACCCTATGGCTTAACCTTATTTCAGGTAACTTATCATACTAATAAAAATCGAGTGCCTGTTTTCACCAAATTACACTTAACGGTATCAATGTACTTTATTTTTGTATTTAACATAAATTACAGGTCTAAATACAATCTCTATTTTAATTTAAAGATATATATGGAAGTGTAGAGATTAAACATAAATGGCCGTTTTCGCCAATATATTTTTTAAAAATATATACCTTTTTTTTAAAATATAATATATTTATATGCTTGTATATATGGACAAAAATAATAATTATACATAAATGTATGTATCAAATATAGCTCAGCATTGATACAATAATTATTTTGAAATAAAAATCTTCAGTTTTTTTTTGGCACTAATATCATATCAGCTGATAAATGATAGTAAAGAGTGTTTGGTGTAAACAGCCACCAGTCCAGTCCCAACAGTTCCATGGAACTAATTACATTGCGCAATTCGGTACAAAATGAAATGTCGGAACGACATGACATAGACTTATTGCTTTTTTCCATACTGACTTAGTTATTTATGGGATTTTGGGTTTTTGTGGTGTAAGTTTTATGTTTCTTAGGGCATTATAAGTCACCTTTGGGTCTACGTCATCAACCCGAGTTATTTGGTAGAAATTGTACTTAAAGAAGTAGCTGGTGTTTTTATTCAATTACCTTCATATTGACGTAACATCTTCTAAATTAACTTACACCAGGAAGATGGGTCAATTTACCTATATACTAAAAAGATAATGACGGGTCAAATGACTGCCTTAGATTACTAGTGAACTTAACTAATTTAAAAGACTGCGGCTTAATATCGCGTTTATTTTCAATCCTATTGCAACTGTCTACTGTTACCTAGCTGTCATTACGTTCTGTTACCCGCATTTATAAGAAATTTAAAAGAAAAGAAGAAATAAAAAAATGCCAATTAATGTTTAAATTGGATATTCGATATATAAATATATGCAACATTTTACTATTTTATTTTGATTACTGTCTAACGGCTGCCGTGATTAAATGAAATGAAAATCGTTTATTAGCATAGGCACTAAAGGCGTGCACTTGCTCATCGTTAGACTCTACCGTGACTTCGTAAAGGCATATAGCGAGAAGAATACCACAAGAAACTCGTAAATTTCTTAAAAAAAACGTCGTTATTAACACTAGATTTACCAGACCAGTCAAAATGACTGGTCTTGCAAGATCAAATTAAAATTCCTACTGCATGTAACATTATCTTTAATTCTTCTAATCTTCTTTAATTTATAACAGAAGAATTAGTTTTATGAATTTTATATATATTTGTAACAAATATATACTTTTTTGGCTTTGGTAGAAATAGGTATATTTAAGCTGGTAAATCTAGTGTTAAAGATTTATTATTTATTGATAAATAGTTTTGACTGCATAAAATGGAATAAAATGCATTTGAGTAATGATCACGTGATCATAGATCAAACTACGCGCCTGAGTTGCTCAGTTTAGTCCGTGATTTTAAATGCTAACTGTACACGTTACGCATAACACGCATTCATATGGCTTAATAAAGACATTAGAGGAATAAAAATTAAATAGATGAATAATTATTTTAAACGCCTAATCTAATCTTGTCACGACTTGTTAATTAGTCGAAATAACAATAAAAAGTAGGTACAAGTAAATTATAATGTAAAAAAAACTATAATTATTACACTATTATGTGTTTATGGCGGTCGGCCATCATTCCGGCGGATTTCAAAGGAGAACTATAAAAATAAGATTCTTATCTCGAGAGAAATGTACGTAAAGTCGCTTGCCTTTGGTGGTACGGTAGCTTTTGCCATAGACACACATAGACGCTCGTAGGGTTGCCAACTTAATAAAGTTTTATAAAAATTATGGTGTAATACCCCTGATCCTGATCCCCTGATCTCCAACTATAAATACAAAATTACTATTTTGGTTTAGGCTGGTATTTCAATTCTTTTATTATAGTTCGTTAATCTCTAATTTTAATCTAAGCAGTTTACCTTGTCAACGTAATTGGTACACTATTCTTATAAAGATGGCATTGTGGAAGCATTCGCGGTCATATGACGGTTTAGTATAAAAAAAAATAACTATTAGTATTTAAATTGCGAATTATAGAAAAACAAAATCTATGTCAACATCAACCCTAACTACAGATCGTGAAAATCGAGTTTTCGCGTGCGAGTGAGAGGTACATTCACATGTAATACTCGAACCTGATTGGTCGGTCACGAGTGCTGGTTACCGCCCCGTTTATTGACGCGGCGCGGCATGCGTGCGTGCGAAACGCAACCTTCACGGGGTTTGTTGCTATATATTTCATTTGTATGAAAATTTTGTTATTTTCACATCAATATACTTCTACAGCTTAGCATAGCAATATACATATTATATAATTGTTTCTTATTATCCCAGTATTTCGTACCACCACCACCAAGCACGTAAAATCACCTAGCAGCGTTTACAGTCTCATTAAGCCGGCATAATGAAAGTGACTGTATATACACATTTTTCTCAAATAAAATTTGTAAGTTATGTTCAATAAGATAAAACAACTCGGGGAAACCAGACATCAACGTTAACATTAATAAAATAACTTTTCGGTGTTTACCTACCCCAGTTTACCATCAGTCTAAGTACTAGACTTCTATACAAGTATGTATATGTATCATTTTTTGATAGCAACAGTAATTTCATTAACTAACATAAGGCCCGTATTCAAAACTACACTCGAGAGCTAATCACTCGAGTGTAGAATCTGTGCTCAAGTATGTCGCGTATTCCGAAATAAAAAAAAATTAATCCATGCTCAAGCGAGATTCTAGAATAAACGCTTCACTAAAACCCCGTTTCAAGTCTCTACTTGAGCGTCTATCGAATACTATTTACGATTGAAGCTTGAAGACTGGTTTTTATAAATCTTCCTTCAATACTTTAGTACCAATCATTAGATTCTTAGAGAAAGCGAATAGAGGCGTTAATAAATAATTATAAGTATATATTATAAATCTATATACAAACATAAAAAGAATATAATAGAACTTCGTGACCCGCTCGAGTCAGGTAGCCAGAGTGGGTAGTACACAAAGCAAACTACAAGTCATCGTGAATCGGACGTCTGAGTCATTTTGATTCGCGGCGCCGAGCAGTGAGGACGTGCCGCGAGCATGACTAGCTCTTTTTACAACAACAAAAAGCTGAAATATGACTTCGGTTCATTTAGGATTTTTACCTTTAATTATAATGTTCACATGTTATTTTCGTTTTTAGAAACAACTTTTTATATAATTCATCTCTACTCATGTATATAATTTTTTTATTAATCAATATTTAAACATGAGAACAAAGAAGCAATGGACGGGAAAGTATCAAAATATTTATTGATAAACAATGTCCACTTAGGTCGAGAACACTTTTTAAGTGTTTGCACTCACTCGAGCATTAGGGGAGTCATGGAGCGATGGTGAACTGGATGCTGATTGTTTGTTTTATGCATGCTTGTTTCTTTAGTGTAGGGTTCGATTCTTGATCGGAAAAGATAATTTTTGCTAGTACATATCACATCGCTTATAATTTCAACAACATATTATTTGTCTGTTTAAAAGATTACCTATTACTAAGATCAGTCTTTAAGAATTCTGATTAAAATTATGAAAAAAAATATATAGTTAACGTTCGGTCTGTTATTGTACTTTTGATATTTGCAAAATTAATCACATGAGTTAACAATTTGCAATACCTAAATATAGGCAAAAGAACCAAGTATGGTGCAGGTATACTATACATACATATAGTTACTTGTTCTAGAAATTTCGGTACAAATCGTGAACGGTAACACCCCCGACCTCATTTCCCAATTCTAAAATCAATTTTAAAACCAGACCCCCAAATAAACGGCTTCCTTTGTCGCCTACATACAGTCCCGCGCCCCCTAATCGAATTTTCGCGGGAAAACTGTTCCATTGTCGTTTTGAAATTTGAAAAGGGAACGGGAAACGTTCTCTTTGATGTGAGGAAATTCGAAAACGATTTTTTATTTGGCTTCTTTATTTAAATTAAATATGTATATATTTTTAAATTGTAATTTGTTTGGCAATTATTTTAAATTGTTTCTTGCCATATATTTGATTTAAATATTAGAATTTTTAAAGCGTGATTTTCTACTACATTTTCTAAATACAAAGACGACATAAAACGATTTTATAACGATTAAAAGAATTAGAAATCTCAGCTCAAATTCAAAGGTCAATCGAGTTCTATTTATTTCATAACATTGTAACTAAACTATATTTTAGAAATGACCATCTGTCTGTGGCTACTCATCTATAACTACCACCTGCGGATTTATTTAAAAAAAGTGAAGCCAAACCGTTGCGCGTTGACTCGGAGATGATTTGCTATTAGAAAATTGAAAGTTAGGCGAACGGAGAAATACACATCTTGCGTAGTTTAATTTATTGTGATAAATAGGTACATACGACAATAAAATATGAAGCAATGTTGCTGGCTAAATAAATTCAATTATATAAAAAAAAAAAACAATTTGGCGCCATTTAGGTCTTATATTTATATTGAATTTGGAATTACGTATTAATTGTTCGATAAAACAAAAGAAAAAACGATCTTATCACCATATGTGATTTCTTTTAGAAAACCAGTTGCCATGGAAACACTATAAGAAGCAATTGAAGCTATTATAGGTTCTACAATATAACTAAAACTGTATATATACTGCTCCAAACCTTTGACCTGGTGGATATACCACCTCGTATAGAATAAAAAGTGCAGTCTTAGGCCCGTATCACCAGCTGATCATTATTTAAATGTATAACATTCCATTTTATATAGTCAAAATCATTTACTAATAAATAATTAATATTTATACACTTCAACCAGACTGTAATCAAAGTAAAATACGTAATTAAATATGTTGCATATACTTATAGATCAAATTTCTAGTTTAAACATTAATTTGCATTTTTTTTGTATTTTTGTTATTTATATTTTAATAAGTAACGATTGAAACGATTTCTTATAAATGCGTGTAACAGAATGTAATGACATTTAGGTAACAGTAGATAGTTGCAAAGGATTATTATCATTAGTCAAAAACCACGTCAAAAAATTTTTCAAGTGTGTGATTGGTCTATTTCGTTATCGTACAATATAAATGTGTGTATGTATTTATCTACGCATATATTGAGTTATTTTTTTTATTTAAAATTAAATTCCATTGCGCATGACATATAAGTACATATACAACATTCAACCATAAGTAACTTTCTATCTAGATTCTAGACAGATGTTATGTCTGCCGTAAGTGCTAACAAGCCCTCAGGGCATACGTAGGGCTTATATTATATGGAATCACTATTACAAATAATGTTATATTAGTTATTTTATACAATAGAATATAATTCGTAAATAGTTAATCAAAATCAATAAATTTCCGAACTAAATTTTGTTTGTCAATATCTAATTATAAAAATTAAAAAATAATCGTTTTCCACATAGTTACATCGTAATACGAAAACAGCTCATCTCACGGACTCCTCTTCAATTCCCCATTATAAATATTTTATACAACGACCCCTTATATTTGTCCACGCAAAATGCTTTCCGAACGTTTTCCCTTGTAATTGTTTTTGCGGCTAATTTTTGAACGCAAACTTCACTGTCAGTTACCACTTACGAAATGCCATAGCATATTTTTGTTTTTCCTCAGGATTTTTCGAAGAAATAAGGTCGAAAATTGCTTGTTACTAGTATAGTTTTAAATGTGTTTTAGTTAACTTTATCAAGGGGTGGCAGAGCGAATTGAAATTGCATTTTTATTTAGTTATATAAAGGGGTCATATGATTTTGTTATGGACCAATTTATTGGAGATATTACCAATTTGAAATTTTAATAACTCCCTTAGTCTTCTATACTTCAATGCCTTAATTCTTATTATCTTTGTCCACAGCAGATTCCTTGCTCGGCTCAGGTTCTGATGACGAGGAAGAGGAGGAATCAAGGAATACAACAACAGCGGCAGGAAGCCCTGCGCACGCGCCACATCCAGCATTACATTCTGAACTATCGCACAACGGTGACACTAAACCTCATGAGGATTCCGAAGACCAGGTGGGTTATATATCTATGTATAATTAGGAATCACAGTGCAACTACTATATACATTTCCCTGATAGAACTGCTACGTAAAAGAACAACGCAAAATATTATAACATAATATTCCGTCTCTGTTCCTCTTTAAATAAATAAGTGAATATTAAAAAGAGATAGTCATATTATTAAATAGTCAATTTTAGATCACGCTCGCATAAGAAATGCCACATAGTCCCATAGTTATTCTTCTTCCCTTCCCAGGGTTCCTTGGATGGCGATCCGGAGACGAGGGATTCACAAGCGGAGAACAAATCACCGGACGACGGGAACGGAGGGTCAAAACGAAGAGGTCCTAGAACAACTATTAAAGCGAAACAATTAGAAATATTAAAATCGGCTTTCTCCCAGACGCCGAAGCCTACAAGACATATACGGGAACAATTGGCGAAAGAAACTGGGCTTCCAATGAGGGTTATACAGGTAGGTGATACAAAATTCATACATACATACATGGACTTTCTAATAAATAGTACTATTATTTTATATAATTTTATTTAATACTAGCAGTTGCCCGCGACTACGTCTGCGTAATAATGAAGATATAAAGTACTGTGAAGTTTAATGATGTTTCATATTTCAGTCAATAAAAAATGCCTTCCACACCTGTTGCAAAATCTACTAACTGCCTCTCCGTCAAATTTCTAGTTTGTAGCAAAAAAATTATACAAAGCTGCGAGAGCCCTTACAACTCCTTAATCTGGCCCTGTTGCAAAATCCGTTCTTTGCCGACGTCAACTAACTATAAACTACCTCCCTGTCAAATTTCATCTTTGTATGTCAAGCGGATTTCGAGAGAACTTTCGCTTTTATTTTCATTGAATTAGATATGAATTACAATGTGAACTTAAAATAAAATGAAATATATCTTAAAAAACAATTGAAAAACTGACAGCACATTTACCCGCCAAAATTAGGCACAGACTTCGAATTGTGTGAACTTAAAATAAAGTGAAATACAATATATCTGGCTGTATGGGCTCGATCCCTTTGCCTTAAAATGGAACAAAAAAAAAAGAAATATCATAGACATCGAATTGTGTGAACTTAAAATGTAATATTTCTTTAAAAAAAAAACAATTGAAAATATTATATAGCCTATGTTCATCAGGGATTTTTTACGATTCTAATGGTAAAAGAATTTTTCAAATCGGTCCAGTAGTTTCGGAGCCTATTCAATACATACAAACAATCAAATGTTTCCTCTTTATATAATAGTATAGATAATAGTATATAATTTTAATAGCTATAATACAAATTCTTATCATATATATAATAATTCAATATATCTATTTAATAAAAAAATATATAATAACCGTTAAAAACAATCGAATTAAATTTAAAAATTGCATTTTAAAATAAGAATTTAAATTGTTCTATTTTTAAAATTTCGAAAAAGTTTCGTTCGGAAATTGTTTAGTGTAACTTGAATTGACATCACGAGATTGTATTGTTTATTTTTGTAAATAAACACATTGTAATAATATAGTTAGTCCAAATTACTACGCATTTAAAGTGTGTGATTGAAGTTAAATTGGCATTGTAAATAGAAAGATGGATTACAATGCATTTATTTATTTAAGTCACGGGCTTGTGACTTCTTATAAATGCTCGGTGGGCGTCTGATCGAAAAGCGTCAACGAAATTTCACGCAAAAAGATGAAAAATAAATCTCTACAAATACGAAATTAAATAAATTTTACAGTTATATTTTGAACGGAAGAAATACTGGGACGTGATAGAAGTAACTTTATCGTGGATTTTTTTATTCATAATCATATTTATGCAAAAATATCTGTTATTTCTAACACGATTCGTCTAATTTAAAATGCTTTATGGTATCGTGTTTATTTTGATTAATTTAACCAGACGTTTCGATAGTTTTGCAGCCATCGTGCCTGTACCTACATAAATATATTTATATTTATATTTACAATATATAATGACTATAGTGATCATTGATTAGTATTTATTTATTTATTTTATATATCTATAAATATTGATTTTATTCAAACAATAAAAGAAAGCCGTAATATATTTCGTTTGTATTTTTGGCGGCATATTTAAATAATGACATTTGGAATGTCACAAATAAAAACGTCCACTACCTTAACTCGTAAGCAAACTTGTTCGTTAACTCGACAATAATCATCGACACCGTGTAAAATCGATTTAGTCCAAAAGTAGCTTATCGCATAATTTAAACGTAATAACGTTCCTTCACAATCTTAGTATTTAGAAGCCAAATATAACGAGAAGAGTGTGTCAATTTGTTATCTCAAGCCCACTATGCCGAGCGACTGTTGTCTTGGCTACATACTTGGCTTTCTCTGCTATTATAATAAAATATGTATAATTTAATATTAGCAAGAAAATCGTTGGTCTACTGGACCAATTCTTCTAGCATATTATCTTTCAAAATCACAAGAAAGAGAGAAATAGAAGAAAGAGATATCACAAGAAACTCACCAATAGCTTTTGTTTCTTGTCTTCAATGGAAATATAATTACGCTTGTATTTATAAGATACCAGTCAAAGTTGCACATGATAAATGGAAGTCAGTTTATCACATACGACTACAAATTGAATGTTGGCTGCAAGTTGCTTGTTGTCAGTGCTGAAATAACAAATGTCCTAATTAGACATACGCCACTGTTACATTGATTTTGAAATGTTCGCGGGCATGTATTTAATTATTCTTTATATTTAAATTAATTCTCGAATAGAGTATGTATTTGTTTTGGATCTAGGTGTTATATCTCCGAGTCCTCTTAACGTGGTAGGATCTTCTTCTTCTTCTTTATTAATGGCCTCAGATATCTAATGAAGACAATTCTACCAATGTCGAGTATTTAGACAAAAACCCAATAAGAGATTACAAAATTTTTAATTCACACGTAACAAAAACGTAACGTCATGACAAAAAAAACAACCATTTTCAATAATTCACATTAAAATAGATTGAAAATATAATTATCACAATGCATTGTGAACAATAAAAAACAAAGGAAAACCAGAAAGATGACAGTGACAGAACAAATGTCAAAACCTAAAATCTTCTTAAATAAGTATTTTCGGCCTGTAGAGGCGACCAATATAAGTATCTCAGAAACTATTTAGAAAGCTATTTTGAAGTTATTTCAACTATATATATATATATATATATATATATATATATATATATATATATATATATATATATATATATATATATATATATATATATATTTGCTCATCGTTAGACTCTAGCATGACTTCGGAAAGGCGTAAGATGAGAAGAAGACCACAAGTAACTCGTCAAAGGGCTTTACATTCGCCTTTTGTATGTGAGTGTAATAAATAAATGTAAGTGTAATAAATAAATAAATATGATTACTTTTTTCTTAAATAAAAACTAAAAAGTATAAGAAAACAAAAGCAACAATTTCCTCGAAATTTGTAACACATAGTGTTGTGGCAATTCGCTATGCCTTCACTCCCTGTCTACCCCAACAGATGTCTGTTAAAAGGCGTGCAGATCTGTCGGTCTGTTCGTCACGGTTTTTGCGCGGGTTCCTCTTTGTTTCACATTTTTTCCGCCATCTCGGATTTGGTAAAAACTTTTTGGATGTAGTTAGTGTTTCGACAGTTGCTGTGACGTAATTCCTTAATTAAAATGCTTTTGAAGGTAAAAGTTTGTCAGTTTATTTAATAAAATACATATACATACAATGCCCGAACACCAAACTATCATATTCCCATAGAACATCAACCCTAAGATATATACCTATTTTAGGGTTGATATTCCCATAGAATATCAACCCTATACCTATACCTATTTTAGGTTTTAATATCATCGTATATATCTATGTAATATATGCAGTTTTAATTCTTTTGAATTATGCGATTTATAAAATGTTATTTACTTTTTTTCTGAATAAAAATGTACAGGCTAAGATTGACGAGTTTCTTGTGATCTACTTCTCGTCATACGCCTTTCCGAAGTCACGATAGAGTCTAACGATGAGCAAGCGCGCGCCTTTAGTGTCTATGCTAATAAACGATTTTTATTTCATTTCATTACGTTATTATTTAAAAATTTAGTTTTGGAGTAACAACACCTTATTCAGGTTCGAAACATAAGTCGAAAATAATCTTAAATTATTTAAAATTGAAATCCAGAACCTCTATGTAAGTAATTGACGCATTATCCAATTATGTTTTTATTAAGAAAAATAGCTCGAATTTGTATTCTAAGTATGAATTTTATATTTTAGTAAAAACTAAAGATTCTAAGCTATAACCGGACTTAATATAACCCGAACATGTTGTCGGAATAAAACAAAACAAAATCCAGATCATCGCAAACATCCAAAAGCAAATATTTCATAATTAACAATAATGACAAGCGTACCGGGAAACGGTAAAACTATAAACACATTTCGGCGGCAGTGATGTTTAAAAAAAATAATGTCAACCATGTTAAGTGGGTAGTTACAGTTTTTGCTGTCATTCGTCTGGCAACAGTTCGCGCGTGTCCAATATTTTGTAAACGCACCAGATGGTGTTTATGAAGAACGCTTACAGTTTTCATAAATATTTTAGGATGTTCAGTATTTTTTTATATGTAGGTAGTACTAACTTTTAGCCCCGGCTTCGCTCGCATTTAAGTCATTAAATAAGTATCAGATCCACTTTTTTGCTTTTCAGTTTTTATTGGGACTGCTTGATACTGACCGTCGTAATTTTTATAAAACTTAATATAATTTATAAAAATCAAAATATACACTCGCACTGCAACCACGATAACTATCAAGCTATTAAAAGTATTCAAAAAACAGAAGCCACTATCTAATCTAATAATTTCTAGAAATAAAATTGCATAATTTTTATTATTAATTATTTTTTCAATACTACCCATACACAAGCTTTTCCTAGATCAGATAGTATCTTTTATTCAGTCTAAAATATGTCGGTAAATTTCTTAATAAAAAAAAACAAAATACATTCCCAAATACAGTGGGCTTATCACGAATTTAGTCTGGCTTTCGAATCGGGCTGTCACAAGTAAAACGGATCCGTTAGCAATCGGGATCATGAATTTTTACTAACGACTAACGAGCACCAGCAATCTATCAAATGAACGAAAGATCGAGACGTTTGAAAATTAACAAAAAGTATCTAAAATATTGTAGTTCCAAATCCGCACGCGGTGGCGCTGCTCAAATTTCCATACAAATCGCTTGAAGGGAACTCGGTTCGAAAGTCAGGCTAAAATTCGTGATAAGCCCACTGAAAGTAACATAAAAAAATAACGAAATTTTTCTTATACTTAGTTGATTCAAACGTGTGAACCGCCGACTGTTTGATGCTTCCGCCTAGTGGTTTTGGTCGATAACACCGTTTTCTATCGAGCGTGACGTTTTTTTTAAGTGACTTCGGGTTACGGAAGCGTGTGATTGTTTGTACGCGAATTTTACTTCTTCACAATTATTAGGAATCAAATACTATCATTGTAAATATAATTTTATATAAAGGGTATATTTAATTCTATAATTTAATTTTGACATTTAAATAAATATATTTTTTATTTGATTTGATTATTATTTTGATTTAATTAATGAAATTGTAAATAGTTTTGCAATGTTAGTGCATGTTGTGTTCACTGTGCATAGGGCCTACAATTGGATTGTTATAATTCTTAGTGTGATATTAATTCCTAGTCTAGTTGTAGAGCCCTGTTTGTGGACCCAATATATAAATAAAAATAAAAAGTATTTAAAAAAAACACAGTTTTATTGTTTATTTCTCTTTTGTTTCATTATTTAATTTGTCTCATTAAATATAGTAAAAAAAAATAAGAAAAGGTTGTATGGAGTTTCTTGAACACTGCCACTATACTATTCAACATTGAAGTATTTAGTAAATCTCAAGTTTTTTTATATATAGAGCGAATCAATGCGAACCTATTGGTGAGACGCAGAACTAAAAATGCTCTAAATCAAAAATCAAACCAACTAACTATACAGGAATGCTAACCAGATGTGCGCGTAAAACTTCAGTCGTGTTAAAATAGATATACAATGTCACCCAACCGCGAAACTATTTGACAAAAAAATACTTGTAGATATTTTAATAACTTCATTTGTTGATCTTGACAGGACTGTCAACGCACACGCCTCGCCCTTATTGGCTCATATTTTATTTTGACAGGTGATACTGTCATACTGTCAGCGACTTGTGACATGTTTTTATATATATAACTCTTGCGTTCTTCAATAGGTAGAGGAAATTGTTACATTAAGAAAGTATATATTTATATATATAAAATCTTAAACTTTAGGATGGGAAACTGCATTTTTATATAACCCCATTGTCTGATTTGAGAGTCGAAGGTGCTCAAATTTGAGATGTTGTATAACTTTAATAAACCTAATATCAAAAGTATAAAAACACAGATGATTTTGTGTATATTGTTGTGCTTATATACTTAGGTACTAGTTTTATTTACATTCATTGTATTGCAATTTTAAGATGCTTAATTTAAGCAAGAATTGCACCTACTAATACTAACATTATATTGTACAGGCTATGATTGGCGAGTTTCTTGTGATTTCTTCTCGACATATCTTTTCAAAATCATTGTAAATTTTTACTATGAGTCAAAAGCCAGAAGGGCCTATGCAAAATCAAAGATTACTACATCAAAACCAGGGAATATTCAGCACGTGATTCAACTATGCTATCGTAATAAGACCCGATGATATGTTAAAAATGCAATCGAAATGTCAAACGAAAGCAATTTGTCTAATAGAGTAGTTGTTCTATTATTGTTTTAATAAATTGCGCTGGATAATTGACTTTGAATGGAACGTACAAGGTGGGGCATGGGAATCTCCCACATTTCAAAACGCTGGTAAAAGAAAAGTGACTCCCAAAAGATATCAAAAAAGTTATGTTTAGTACATTCACATTTAGTGCAGATCTTATTGTCCTAACAAAATTGTTTTCCGATCGGACACACTAGCAGACGATACTGGGATTTTTTGAAATATGGGAAGTTCCCGTGCATCTGACTGTTTTTAAAGTTAATTAATTTTTAGCAAAAATTACAAAATCCGGCATAGCGGATGCGACTTCTACCTGCTGACATGTAATGTTATTTTCTAACTTAAGATTTGAGAAAAAAAATCAACACTTTAACTAGTTCCCTAAAAGAGGACAGCTGTAATGATCAGGTTAGAACAACCAACCCCTTCTTAATCAAATAAAAAAGCCACATAATTACTATTCCCATTTTAAAAGTATATAATTTACCAATATTAAATGTTTAATGGTATATTTAAAGACGTCGACACGGAAGGCGGTGTCACCACATGATTGATCGTATTACAGTTGATGGTACAAAAACCGCCTCGAGGACTTGCTATTATGTCACGTGACTCCTTGATTAATGTTCTTTAGCTAAGTTCAATGTCGTCATCCACCGAGTGTGACCGTACTGTTTTATTTCACGGATAGATGGCGCCACTGTTCAGGGACACGTGTTGAGTGTAATGTAATTTATATTTCAATATTAACTCAGTTCTAAGCAAAAGAACTTTTTCTTATGCAGTGGTTTCGAATTCGATTCCTACGCGAAGCAAATAGAGTGGGGCGCGAGAAACTCCCACATTTCAAAAGTTGGCAAGTGGCAACGATATAGGATTGGCGTTTTATCTATATATTTATTATTATAATTATTATTAACCTCAATTTTGTATATATTTTTTGTTAGTATTATAATTATTAATTGTATTATATTAGAATAATAATGTAATTGCTTTAAACCAGTGTTTTCCAACCTTTTTTGTGCCATGCCCCATCTTTCTAAAATTCTTATGCCCCCTTTATATAACCAAACACCGGGTTGATATTTTAGTCTCGTCAAGCGAAATTATACCTAATAGTTATTTACCGCAATTATTTAAGAATTGCTTTTTTCGTTAAATTTGGCACCGAAATCTAGTATAACGAAAGAGTTAAACTCGTGTCAAGTCCATTGGACCCCACTTTGGGAAACACTGCTTTAAACTATGCAATGTGAGGCAGTGTATACTTAGTTCTGGACTACAATTTAGTTCCACTAAATTTAAAAATCCACATTTTTTTCTTTTTATATCTTTATTAGCTGCGATCTGTTTTGCATAACAACAAATAAATAGTAATAATAATAATATAAAACGATAAGAAATGTTATTTAAGCGAATATACAGGAATATCGACATATTAATTTCTCATACATAAAATGTCAGTCGGCCACTTTGAACTGAACCAAATACAATAATGCTTAATACTTACGACCGTACAGCGATGGGAACGGACCGTGCGCATCCTTACCGTCTGCGGTTTACTAGTGATGTGAAACATTTTGACTCGAGACTTTTTAATTTAGACTCGAGGTAAATATTCGCAACTCATTGCGTTTCAATTTTTCGCAATCACAGCGTAGAGGTAATATCCCTACTAATATTATAAATGTGAATGTGAGTTTGTTTGTTACGTTTTCACGCAACAACTACTTAACCGATCATCATGAAACTTTGTACACATATTTTTGGAGGTTTTGGAAACATAGGATACTTTTTATTTTAAAAAAATGAATTATTTTTTACTATAGTTTCCAACTGACTATAGTTACAGCTGTTTGGAATCATATTGATTCATTTCTATTGAAATGTTCTCTGATACTTATTTAATGACTTAAATGCGAGTGAAGCTAGTGGCCTATAATTTTAAATAAAGGATCATAACATAAAAAGATTTACTCGAGTTATGATTCTTAAAATTACGCACATCACTATGTGTACCATGAAACTGTTTAAATATGGAATTCTATATAAATTATGACGTTTTTAATAACCGAACATAAATTTACTATAAAATATTGGTTTTTACTTCCATCATATATTCTATTTAGAAATATTAATTCTAGAAGAAGCCTTGTTATCAAAATTCTTCTAGCTGGCTGGTAGAATTATTGATTAAAATAAAATTCTCCACGTATTTTATATATAAAGATTTTGAGTGTAAAAACTATGTCTAGACGAACAATATTAAAGAAAATTTTAATTACAATTAAAATAAATAAATTATATTGCAATTACAGAAATACGTCCTATCACGGAGAACTCTAGTGACAGACTAAGCAGTATTAGCCCATTGGACCTAACCTAATGATCAAAAATTATACAGAAAATATATCAACGTTATAAAATGCAGTTTATTTACAAACTAATTGCGTAATTGCAGATAAATAATTATTATTTGAGACACGTCGCACTTATAAAAATCGACCACTTCGATTGGCGGACAAAAATAACTGTTCGAATAATAAATTTCAATTTTTAATGTCAATTATTGAAACAACTGCTTATAATATGCATAAGAATATACTAAATTTTCTATTTTAAATCGAATGATCCTGATGAAGTCCATAAAAAGCGGCTCCCTATTGGACTTAGTGATTTGAGTCGAATAACGTTTCAGATATCTTTTAAAACGCTATAACGTACTGACGTCGGGGTACGTTCTGCTCGATCGCGCGGGAACTTTGACGTTTTACTTTTTTATTCGTCTCGGCAATGATAATCGATTTTAAGGTTCAATCTTTTTTATTTTTACATAGGCACAGTTGCGTAAATGTAATTGCAGTCTTTATAAAATTAAATTTGCATTTTTCAAATATTATTTTGCAGCATTAAGTTCGTGATATATCTACTTATTTTATGTGTTTTTTAATATATATTAAGAAAATCCTACACGCGTTTATTTTGATTCTTTTCAGATTCTTAAAGGCTTTTTAATTAGTTAGAACACTATTGCGAATGTTATATAAAAATAAAACCATTATTAAGTTCAGACAATAACAATGAAATTTGACAGATGACATCGCTTAGGGCTATAGAAACATTAGCCCTACGCTTTATTAATGTCCTACATTCTTACCCGTCGTAATAAAATGAATGATATAATTTTTTGTCCGCCGGGTGAGGGCTTTGTCCACTATGTGTTGCCGCGTCGGGATCTTTGTCCGAGTTGCACAGTGGCTCTGCAGGGCGTCTTGGGTAGACAAAGGGATTTTAGGCGCCGTACACTCGAAATTGTTTTTTTCCATACTTTTTTAAATTCGCGAATATTTTCGGCTTTTTGGGTTTTGTGTCATAATTATTAATTTATGGATTTGCTTTTGTGGGGCACTTGTTGAAGGATGCTTTTATGATGCCGCTAATCGTTCTCTGATCGAGCGTATATACCTAATATTGAGTTTTCTTTTTTTTTAAATATCATATTCACACTTTCGTGCTTTCATTGTTAATAACATGTTAATCAGACAATTTTGCTTGTACGTGTATTAACAAATTAAAGTCTTCTTTACTCGCTTATCTCTTATATTTATATTTCTTTAATTAGATATGAATTGCAATGAGGACTTGAAATAAAACGTAATATTTCTTAAAAACAATTGAAAAATTGACAGAATGTTGTATAAGAGTAATTGTTATTTGGAATATAAAAATAAACAACTTTACTAGACACGCATCTTTCCGCTAACCGTTTATTTATTTATTCATTCAGCCTACCTACAAAATCTATATATATAAAACTCAAAGGTGACTGACTTAGTGATCTATCAACGCACAGCCCAAACCACTGGACGGATCGGGCTGAAATTTGGCATGCAGGTAGATGTTATGACGTAGGCATCCGCTAAGAAAGGATTTTGATCAATTCTACCCCCAAGAGGATAAAATAGGGGATGAAAGTTTGTATAAATCTTATTAGATTTTCGACCGATCGAACTGAAATTAAAAATTGACAGATATGTGGTTAATAACTGGAGCAAGTTTTCAATTATGACCCACGACAGGAATGGTGATAACTACTTAACACACGTTAAACAAAAGTAAAGCCACACAAACTCAACCTAATTAATAATAATACTTCTTAACGCGAGCGAAGCCGCTGGCAAAAGCTAGTTACCTATAAAAAGGACTACTATTATATAAACTAAATGAAATTTTAATTATAGGATAGGACGGCATGCTCAAGGTGATAAAGGGATAGATACTACACTTCCAATAAGAATACATAATAATAAAAAACAATACCAAATAGATTTAAGGAAAAAAATAGACAATTGTTTAGTAAAGATAGTTACAATTCAAATTGTTTCTGAAGTAAGTTAACACCAAATGAGTTAATAAAAATGAACGTCATAGTAAACCATATAAATTAGTAATAAGAAATTATTATTGTTTAACCTCTTCACGCTCTTGGCCACATATGTGGACGTTTAGTTACTTTATAATTATAGTTACTGTCAACAATTTATCACTACAGAATCCCTCAATAAGACAAGTAATCATTTTATGGTTAGGCTGCACTGGAAATGGTATTAAAAATTTAATTCATATTTTATTCGCCATAAAAAATAGCCCCTAAAGAGGTTAAATATTATCGTATTGACTTATAGTAAATATTCGATATTCAAAATAGTCGTTGAATTGAATAACCGTTCAATTATTATCGGAAGATGCGGTTCCAGCGAGAGTTGTGTAAATCATTTCGTAACATAAATATCTAGGTAACAGGTGCAAGTCTAGATTAGTTTAGGTCATTGACCTTTGCATTTTCGTTTATTACCTTCAAAATTGTAGGCACGTAATAATGATTACGTATTTAGTGATTTTTATGGGAATAAAAATAAATTACCCCACCTTCATGAGGACCTATAAGTTGATTTTAATATGTATGTATAAGGGATATATATTGTTTTAACCGAGAATTAAGCCCAGGACTTCTGTGCAAATAACTAACAAGTCCGGTAGGATAAGAAGGCAACTATTATCATAGAAAAATATCTATTGAATCAAATCTTTATCTCGCATTCAACTGTTTAGCTCCCCCCTCCCTCCAACCCTCCCCTCTATGCCAGCTTTATAATAATAATACTTTATTCATATATTTAAGTGTATATATGTATAAAGAATTCACCGATGGTTCCTACACTGTTCTGTGGGACCGATCAACAATCCGATTAACTATAAAATTACGCACACTAGGTTAGGCAGAAAAGGTGGAAGGAAATTTCTGATAATATAATAAATACATAAACAGAAATACTAGTACAAGAGTATTGAAATTGATTTAAGTCTTTCCAGGAGGACTGTCTCAGTTTTGTCATAATTTAGATTAAGGAGGTGTTGTTTAGTGAATTGCTTCGTCTTGTGAATGGATACATGTTGAAAATACTTGAGTTTGTAATGCATAGAGTCAGGTAAATGCGGATGGTCAGTTACGCTTGATTGGTGTCGTCGAGGCCGATTGTCTTTCCGTGTAGATAACCTTACTGTCGCTTCCTTAAATAAGTGGCGAAATTTTCTATCTAGATAGGAAAATTCCCAGAAGGAACCGTAAGTACTATATGTGTATAATCAATTAACTATTTGTAAAACCTTAAAATTTGAAATTTTGACCTGTGTGTTTTCTATTATGTTTTTTGACAGCTATCGTAGTAGTGGCGGTTTTTTAAAAATTATTGTCTACAAAATTACATTTTATGACTATATATTTAAAAAAGGACTACTATTATATAAACTAAATGAAATTTTAATTATAGACACAAACATAAACATAAAAAAAAACAAAATTAAAATACTAATTAGTTAGTTAAAGATAGTTAGTATCGAGATGTTTTCTGTATTTTGGCTTGTTGTAGGAAACAGCATCTATGTCAGTTCTTTTAAATAAGTAATTGTATTGACTAATCATTTTGTTTTATTTATTTTTATTTACACGTTAAATGTGTTAGGTTACTACTAGGCTACTAAAAAGTATTAGTGCGGTATTTTAGAACAAAAATAAATAACAACGATTTCTTTTTTCCCCGCAGCTAGATCTGTAGCATGTGTCACCTAAAACACGCGCACTAATAACTAAATCCGTCTTCGTTTCTTTGGTAAATTTACCGAAACGAACACGACTTTGAACGAGCGTAATTCAGATGAATTGCGTTTAAATTATTAACTTAATTATATTATTATGTATATTTGTGTGTGTTATTATAAGTAATGGGGAGTTGTTCCTTTCAAGGGTAACATCCGTGAAGTGATTAAGTCGCGTGGCTGCTATCACCGGCTTCTGTTAACTAAGATTTTGGCAATTCATTCAAATATATATATAATTCTCCATCTCATTAACATGCTTTCTGAGATACTCAACACAACAGCGAAGAATCTATACCAGCGGTTCTCAAACATTTTTGGCGAAGGAAGAAGCCTTAATACAATTATAAAAAATTGATTTATATGTATTTATGAATAATCATATTGCAATGTAATATTACGTAATATTTAGTTGGAATATTTAGATGTAACCTTATAATCTCCCTTTGGTAGGTATTTTTTGCAGTATTTTAGCCCTAGGGTTCCGCGAAACACACTTTGAGAATGGCTGGTCTAACGCATACAAATTATCTTCTATTTTTGCGTAATATATAAAAGTAATAGTTACATTTAAAAATGATGTTTTAGAACTGAGAAAAACAATGTATTTTATTGTTATAAAAATGATAAACAAAACGCGCAGTGTTCGACGTCCCGGTGTGTTCGACCAGATCACGCTGTGTCGCTTCTTTAGTGAATACCGCCGCCCCTAAACGTTAACGAGGGGATTATTCTGGAACAAATAACGAATTTGGTTCGTTTTTTTTTCAATATCTATAGATGCTAAGTTCGTATCGTAGTATTGCGAAAAGAGGTTATAATAATGTTGACATCTCTGTTTGATATTCCGTCCCTTTTTTTTTTATTGATAGCCCAGCATATGACCACACTCTGCCTGATGTTAAGGTAGAGTGCGGTCCATGAGTGGAGACAACTGTTACCACATACAGATGTCCGCGCGCAACAGTCGACTCCACTATGCCAACTTGAGGAGACGAGTGCGCTCTGTCCTAATTAACAGGCCTCTCTCGCGGGTCGGTTTACGAAAACAAGTGAATAAAAAACAAAAAATAATTAAAGATGATACTAACATAGAAAAATTCATGCAACCACTACTTACCGAATAAATTGTTTTTCTCTTCTTTAAATTTTGTTTTATATCGAAAATAATAATAATAATTATTAAATCGTTTCTAGATTGAATTTTCTAATAGTCAAGAATACAGGATGCAAACTTGAAACTTCATTTACACTAAAAATACATTAATTCAAACTGCTGATTTACTAACAAGTTTGAACATGGAAATTATTCTAATACGACCATTCTTTCATAACTATTGATTAATGACTATTTTTTACGTACAGTAGTGATGGACACGATTTGGAAATAAGCTGCTATAATGAGAGAAATTGGACAATACACTAGCGTTTCATCAAATCGGCATAGTGGATGCAATTTCTGTCTACAAACCAATAGCTCACATCAATATATTATATTTAATTATAAAAAACTAGAACTAAAAAAGTACATAAAAAATATAATATACACAATAAAAAACCGCGAGAAAAGTAACTCATTTGAAGTGATCTAACTCATGTAGGGTGACAATGGTTGACAGTGAGTTAGGGACAGTGCCAACTCAGCAGGTAACCAACATTGCCGGCTATGTAGTGTTAAAACTTAATGCTTTATATACCACCGCTGTGAGCTTCTTGGTAGAGTGTAAAATTTTATTCTTTAGTGTCTACGCTTTCTTTAATGCACTTGAAACAGTTTTTGACAGATAATCAATCATAGAAAATGAAAAGCGAAATCAGCAATTTAGTTCAGTATTTACTAAAGCTCAAATAAAAAAAAATTAAAACACTTTATGTGACTTACTCGTACGTTTATTTTGATTAATTTTAACCCGACGTTTAACACAAGTGCCTAAATAAATGTTACAATAGAAAAGTTGGCTGTATAGGCTCGATCTCTTTACCTTAAAATGGAAAATGAAACAATGGTAAACTTCCTTGTTCTAAATTTAAATCCGTCATTATGACAGTTAGTTTTTAAACTGTCACTTTGGCATTTCAAAGTTATACTGAATCAGTATTAGTTTAGATATTTTATTTTTATAATAATTTATTATTACTCAGGCACTTTCCAAAAACCTAAACGCTTTTCGTTCTGTATCTAACGAGGTTGCCCTTCATCGACCTCTAGACAGATTTAAATGCTAGATTTCTAGTAAATAACAAGTTGCTCTGAGTCAGTTGGCGAATCGGTTTTGGGGCGTCGAGAGCCTCACAGCGGGACACCTGGTCTCACTTCGGGGGGTCTCAGCCAGGCCTTCCACGATGGTTAACAGGGGCAACACAGAACAAGAGGGCAAATTTTATTGTTATATAATTACTTTTCTTGATGATTTATTTCAAATTTATTAGAGAAAGTTTGTTATTAAACAAAACAATTATGCTGTTTTTAGTATGTACCTACAGGAATCTAACTTATTAAAATAATATATTGCAAATTCACCCCATCTTCCCCTGACCTCCCCTTGATGGCTTTAGTTAAGCATTTGTTGCTAATTTTACTTTATTCTGAACAATAAATAGTATTGCGCACAACATATGGGACGTTTCCACGTGAGCCGCCTATCATCTGGTCACCCTTTTGTGGTTTTACTTCAGGTTAGTGCACGTTCGACACGGTTTTTTGCCACAAATTTTATAGGTCGACACAAATTCACATATCACATCATGTATAATGTATACTTACTATTTTTATATTTTTTAATAAGCAGTAGTACACGGCCAGTCCAAAATACATAAGAAAAATAATGGTGGAAGCTAATATATTCCTCACTCTGCTTACCTCGGTAGGGATATAGCGTGAAATTTGTGTTAATAATAAATTGAATCATTATAATTGTTATATAGTCGTCTTTTGTTAGTGTAGTAAAATTATTGTGACGAATTGTTCTATGGCAAAGAAGTGTGACGAAATAGTAATAAACTTCTTTTTTTAAAGTAATTTGTCTGAGCTTACATTGCGGTTTTTGTACAACTACCTATTATAATATTACTTGTAATCTGTACTCAGAAGTAATTCACGCGGTCGGTCTAACATGAAAGTATTGAGAAAGAGAAACTAATACTTAATAAAGGATTTTAAAATTAATTTACGAACAAAATTACATTAATTATTATAAATTAAATGAAATTTTAAATATAGAATAGGACTGCATGCTTAAGGTAATTGAAGATAATGTTAAGTTTTAATAATTAGTGATAATAATATTTGTAAAACGCCTAGTAAAATATCACAAATAAAACAACGTATTGTTTTAATATAAATAAAAGTAATACTAATTAAATAAATGTTTTTTGTCGCGTTCAGATAGCACGTTCTGCAATAAAACAGTTCGGAGGCGTGCGACACGAGCGGCTTAAAAAAAGTAGCTTGAAGCGAAGACCACACGGACGAGCGTTCACCATGCCCCATCTAATCCCAATTGGCGTGGAGGTACAGACGGGAGAAGTTAATTTATATTTACAGAAAATAATACAATATAAATCAGTTTTATTTGTGGTGTTTTTAGGAGCTTTCCTTCATTCTTCTATTTACGATTCTTTAAGTCCATAAAGCGGACGTTATAGCTGTCTATTTTATCAATCAATTTTCTATGGTAATAGCTAATTCTTTTTGCTTAGAGAAATTATCCCTACTAATATTATAAATGTGAATGTGAGTTTGTTTTCACGCAACAACTGCTTAATCGATCATCAAGAAACTTTCTACAGATATTTTTGGAGGTACTAGAAGCAACATAGGATACTTTTTACTAAAAAAAATATTTTTTACTATAATTTCCAAATGACTATAGTTTCAGCTGTTTGGAATCATATTTATTTTATTTTATTTTATTTATTTATTCATTGGGACCACAAACAGGGCTCTACAACTAGAATTGGAATTAACATCGCATCAAGCATTATAACAATCAGATTGTAGGCCCTATGCACAGTGGACACAGCATGCACTAACATTACAAAAAATTTACAATTAAAGCAAAAAAGGAACAAAAATACAATCATTCATTAGATTAAAATTAAAAATTATAACAATCAAATCAAAAAATAAAAAATACAGTCATTCAGACATTCAATATTGATTAATTTCTATTGAAATAATTTCTGATACTTATTTAATGACTTAAATGCTAGCGAAGCCGCGGGTAAAACTAATTACCTAGTAGGCTAGTATATTATAAAAAACTAGAGATGTTCCGACTAGTCGGCGACTAATCGGTAAAAAGCGCCGACTATCCGGCTTCTTACTTTGTGTCTATTTCTCAATAAAATGTATGTGTTACTTCCTTGTAAAGAAAATATATTTATGACATTTATCAAACAAAATTAGTATCATAATTAAAAAACAAATTAACATAACATTTAATGACATATATTGCAATTCTGCTTGATGATATTTGAAACTATCGTCAAACTAGTGAGCTGTAAAACTCAAAAAACTTTTTTTGTTATTTATATTTGTCCACATGTCAGTAGTGACTGAAATTGCAGCGAATCAGCTGTAAACGAAGCGTCACGGGAATCCCCTAAACCGTAGTCGGCTTATTTACAACCGACTAATCGGCTAGTCGGCCAAAGTCATAATCGGCACATCTCTATAAAAAACATAGGACGATTAAAAGAAGAAAAAAAATAATTACAAGAAAATCAGAATTTAAGTTAATAGCTAATTTTGTTTTTGTTTTTTTTTTCTATAAATGTTTAAACAAACAAATTGTGTATTCACGCGTACGTTACGAATTAGAGTGATGTAAGATGAACGTTTAATTGCGTTCTTTAAATAAATATTAATTAACTTTAAAATTTGATTACAATTCGATTGTCATTACCTACGTATGTTAGTGTAATATTATCGAAATGGTTTTATATATAATAGAATAATGTACCTATCTATATAAACTTGGTTATCAAATATAGGTATTGATACAAGAACAATGTTGAAATTATTGTTGAATCAAACTTAGTTCCTTTTTCTATGAAGCGTTTAGTTCTGCACCTCACCGGTAGGTGCGCTCTATTTAAAAACAACTTTTGACATTTACGAAATAATAGCGGAAATATTATCCTCAGTCCTTAATAAACCTAATTAATTAAATATAAAAATATATAAAATTTATTAAAAAAATAAATAAACGGAGCATTGCACAGTACAAACCTTAATATAACGATACTGAAAGGAATCACAAAATAATTCGTTATATCAAGTAATTTGTTACAATGAGGTTCGTTATACAGAGGTTAGGTTGGTCTACGATTTGTTTTAACAAGGTTAAAAAAATTATTAATCTCAGCTTTACAATCTGCTTTCCCTGTTATAGAGGTAAATAATACTTTCTTTTTATATTTTGCAAAGATTGAAAATTCGTTATAAACAGGCTTTTAACAAATGTATTCGTAATGTAAAGGTATATTTTGCATTAGCTCTTACGGGCAGTTTTAGGGGATTTCGAAAAATTCGTTAAATCATTATATTGAGAGTCCTTACATTCATTATAATAACGAGCAATGTATAGTAAAATTGATCTCGATGGTTCTCTAAGAAGAAATGTATTACAGAAATAAGTTATTCTGTAAAAACGTAATAATTACACTTACGCACGAGACAAAAATCGCCGTTAAACATTAACCCATTATAGATTTGTGATGGAACACGCGACCGTTGCAATCATTATTAAAAACGTCATATCTACCTTGCATTTGCAAGTAAATAGTGTATTTATCGTCTTACATTTGAAGATGTAAATTGTTTGCCTAAATCTAGTGCGTATTTAACATCTAAGTTTGAAATGCAAGTGTGGACAACCTTGGTTAAGGCGTGAATTTTTATGAAAATATCGTTAACGGTTTTGAGAATAAAATACAGTGAAGATATTTACTAAAATTTTAGATGAAGTTTTCGGCAGAAACGGAATAAAAATTTAACAAAATAATTCAATACTGATAACATCACCTCATAAGTGAAAGACACGTTAAGATACCTTTTAAGTCTTGTAAATTCATAATGTGTTTGTCGTAGTTATGGAAATAAAAGTCCTTCTTGAGTGTGATCATTTATCCAGCTTGCTAGCGACTGCCAGAGAATGAGGTAGTCACGTACCATTATGCAATACTAATAAAAACTTTACATAACTACCCTATAATCACAACTTACACATATAACAATTCAAAAAGACTGAAGTTAGAAAAAAATAATATATGCCAGTGGAAATTAATATTATAAAACACATTTTCGTTTCACGTTCATTTGAATCACCCAGTTAAAAACAATACTAATAAAAACCCTTGTCCACAGGTTTGGTTTCAAAACAAAAGATCAAAAGAGCGTCGATTAAAACAACTGACATCGATGGGAAGAGGACCCTTCTTCGGTTCCTCTCGCAAGATGAGGGGGTTCCCAATGAACCTGTCTCCTGGTGGCTTAGAAGAAGGACCACCCGGATTCCCGTACTTCGCCACAGCGGACGGGAAGTTTGAGTTTGGCTATGGACCACCTTTCCATCATGACGCTCCGTTCTTCCATCCACCGCCTTCCATGCCGTTCAATCAGCCAGGTTGGTGATGTCTTTGTTGTCAATTGCAACGCGCTTCGTCTCCATTCAGTGATCATATTAGCCCAAAAACTAGTGAACACTATATCCAAATTAGGACTATATAATAAACTACTAAAAAATAATTATAAAAACTTAAAACACATATTTGATATATAAATAATTTCCGTATCTGAAATTGGATTATGAAATCTAACAGAAGCAGGTCGTTTTCCAGGTGGCATGGAGGCGTTACAAGGAGGCGAGTTTCCGGATCAATTCCCACCTCCAGATCATCTTGTGCTACCACGGCCCTCGTCTCCAGAGTTTTCCTTTGGTGACGCTCCACCCCCGCTCCATCCAGAAGGTCTGGTTTGGTAGCTGAAGCCGGAGCCGCGCGATTTCCACGACTGATGCGGCTCGACAGGCTTTTAAGTGGACTGACTGTAAGGACAGTGATTTAGTGAAAAAGTGATAGTGAATTCGGTTATCTAAATTAATTGCAAATGGGCACACGAATTTTATATTTATTTATTTATTACGACAATGTTTATGACGATTTGAATTATGTAATTGATACCTAGGTAGGTACTTTATACACTTTTTGCAGCAGCTATCTGTAAAGTTTTTACATTGAATTAAATCGAAAGAAAACAGATTATAAATCGCATAAAATCGTTTAATACAGATCGCTAATTAAAAATTTGTGTGTCTTTTTACAATATTTATTTCATTATTTTTTTTGAAGAAAAAACAAAAACAAAACTCATTTGTTTTATTATTTTGGTGCTATTTTTTCTTTACTTAAATTAAACAGGTAATCTATGTTCTCTACTTCTATCTGGTAATAGCTCTAAAATTCTACATCATGTACAGGCTTATATGAAAGATTGCCTTGATTGTCTTCACCTGACTTGATTGGTCTATTCTTGAACTTTTCTCACCAGGATCTTCTTAAATTTTTCAATTTAATATATAATATGTGTTACTGCGACCACGTTCTCTGTAAAGCTATTGAAACATCGGATTAAAGACATAAGCCGCATAAAGCCGTTCCAATTAAATAATGTCCATGTTAACCCATAAATCTGGTGCAGGCAATTATTTTGAAAATATTACGAGAAAAATTTCAAATATTTATCTATTCTGTTTTAATAATTATAATTAATTGTAATATTTAATTAAATGAATTTTGTGAATATATTGTACAGAAAAATACTATTAATAAAAAAAAATTAAAAGAATATTTATAAAAAAAGTTAATTTAATTTATTATGTGTTTCAAATTTTTAGTTCGCGTTTAAGTAATTAGGTTTTAGTTTTTATTATTTGGTTCCTATTTTAAGATATATGCATTTATATATAGTTCTTTTTGTATTCGAATGAAACATATTTTTAGTACAATATTTTGGAAGTATTAAAAATTGGGTAATTAGTGTTTAAGAGTAACAAAGAGGGGACTTTTCAAAAATAATAATAATTTATTGTAAATAAAAAAAAAACTTTTGTAAATAGTGTTGTGGGTAGTCGGCGAAAATTTTTCTAACATGGAACCATATGGCGTTCTATTATTGTATATTTTTTTAAATAAAACGGTGTATTATATTTATTTTTCTTAATAATTTTCAATGTGTTTTTCACATGAAGAAAAATCAGGAACAATGTTATTACGCTCGTCTAATTAGTCCAATGGGCTTATGCGAGTTAGTCGGTCTCTGGCGCTCTCCGTGACACGACGTGTTTCTGCATTTAAATTGATTGTTTTAATTCCAATTTCAAAATAATAAACGCTCACATGTGACAGTGCTTTTCTATTATGTTTAACTCTATGGTTTTTCAATAATTTTGATAAAATCAACAATTTCTAATTAAACAGTTAATTGTGAATATTATTATTAAGATGGTAATTGTATATTTTGTTTCTTAATTAATTTTTTGGGCAACTATTTTTCCGAAATTTATTTGTTAATAAATCCTTACATATCATAGCTTCTTGTATTTAATGAATAAATAACAAAAAATAAATATGTTTGTTTACAGAATTGTAAACAGAGTTTTTTTTTTGGAAAAATTGTGGTTTAAGAAAATAATTTTTGAAAGTCCATTTCGACGAAAATTGATGTTTTTTAGATATATAAGTGTTAAACATATTTAGTATATATTTCTACATCTATAGTTTATTTATATTTATATTTACTTTAATGGAATTGTCTGTAAGAAATAAATCTATTCCCAAAAAATTTACCTAAATGTGTTTTATTTATTTTAATCCTTACCCGTTGATATGTATCTTCATTTATTTCTTGAGTGTTCGAAATTTAAAATTTGCCTAAACTTTTGTTTTATTATTACGATTCTTGCTCGTTGTTATACACTTTCATTTGTTTTCAGAATGTTCGAAATTTAAAATTAATCAAAATTTAATTCAATTATTTTTACAATACAAGTTGGCATTTTAAAATCAAGATACTACCTTCATTGTTAGTTACATCTATCGACATCACCTTTAATATTATAGTACAGAATCAAAAGGAAAAAATCGAAGTGAATGACCAAATGATTGTCAATTGCATCAATCAATGACGTTGTTTAAATTTAAAATAATTGGCTTCTTTCTATTACTTACAATGACTGTGTGATCATTTTTTTTTTTTTGACATGAGGGTTTGTGTTAATCAAAATTTTATAATTTCATATTAGGCTGCTCCCCGAATATTCGATATTGGCAGAATTGTCTTTAATAGATATCTGAAGCCATTAATAAAAGAAGAAGAAGAATAGCAGTTTCTTGCGATAAACAATTGTTCCTTGTTCGTTATTTTATGTTTTATTAAGTATGTATTTATTGTTTTATTGGATATTTAAACGATCAGAACTTAATTCCCTTTGTTTCTCCATGTTGAAATTGAACACTAACTAAAATACATCTATAGTTATAAGTAATGCCATCAAACATTGGGCACACATTTGCAAATTTAATCAAATCTATATATCAATGGAATGGTAGGTTAACAAAATTTAATTTCGTTTCATGTGAACCGAACACCTGGTACAAATACACACTTCCCTCGTTTGGGTGAATTTTCATTAGGTTTGATAGTCTATTTCGATTTGTTGATGGATTGTGGTCTATGTATTTAGAATTGGGGTAGACAGTGTTGGATTTAGCGGGGTAGTAGGTACCTACCACGTTGTTTGGTAGCAAAATGACCGGAAGTGATTTTGAAATTGTATTAATTTTAAAATCATTAGTAACCTTTTTAATGCTGTTATTTTAAACATAATAAACATTGCGAATTCATTTGACTCATAAGGCCTTATATTTATTTATTTTATTTTTTATTTATAAAGCCTACCTACAAAATTACATTAGAACTACATATTATAAAAAGGACTACTATTATATAAACTAAATGAAATTTTAATTATAGGTTAGGACGGCATGCTCAAGGTGATAAAGGGATAGATACTACACTTCTAATAAAATTACAAAAATACATAAAAATAAAAAACTAGAACCAAATAGATGTAAGGAAGAGGTGAGAGAAAAAATAAAAGAATCGATTATATGCCATATTACTTATATAGTGTATATTTTGATGTTGTTTAAACCGCATTAAGTCTTTTTAAATTAATTAATATAACCTCAAATACCAAATAAAACGTAAAAGTGAATAAATGCAACGCAATTATAATGAATGTTTATTTTAACAATTATGGTGTGGTCAGAATCACAATAAAAGTGTTAATATAAGTTGAACACGCCATATTATTAAATATAAAACTATTAACCCCAAAGGAATAATACCCTTAACCGAATGGACTTTTTATTTGGGGCCTTTATCTGTATGGGCATCAGCCCCATGGTGGTTAAAAACAAGGGAGCTGCTGATGAACTATCTTACAGTCAAACAAGTTCAGTGGGCTTATCACGAATTTTAGTCTGACTTTCGAACCGAGTTCGCTTCAAGCAATTTGTATGGAAATTTGAGCAGCGCCACCGCGTGCGGATTTGGAACTACAATATTTTAGATACTTTTTGTTAATTTTCGAACGTCTCGATCTTTCGTTCATTTGATAGATTGCTGGTGCTCGTTAGTCGTTAGTAAAAATTCATGATCCCGATTGCTAACGGATCCGTTTTACTTGTGACAGATTATAAAGCCTACCTACAAAATTACATTAGAACTACATATTATAAAAAGAACTACTATTATATAAACTAAATTGAAATTTTAATTATAGGATAGGACGGCATGCTCAAGGTGATAAAGGGATAGATACTACACTTCTAATAAAATTACAAAAATACATAAAAATAAAAAACAAGAACCAAATAGATGTAAGGAAGAGGGGAGAGAAAAAAAAGTTAAGTACTGGACGTCATTTGTATTTGCAGCTTCATTCAGAGAGTAAAATGATTCAGTACTTAGAGATCATCTAACAAGTTATTATACATCTTTACTCTGTTACAAAAGAAGCTCTGAGACTTTTTTAAGTCGATGTAATGGAACACTAACTATTCATCTATTAGCATATGTTCCGTACCAAATCCATAGATATATTTTTCCCCTATTTATTATTTATTTTTGCCGCCACCTTATTTCGTCCCGATGGCAGCGCCCTCTCCGCCGACAAATAAATCGTGCACCATCATTCTATTCACCATTTCAACGCAATCACAAAAGAAGAATCGACTAATACAATAGACCAGCACCTAAGTTCGCTCCGGAGACGACAGTGGAAGAGAGGGAAAGCCGAGTCCATCGTAAGTACCTTTCTTTTCCATTCCTGGACACTGTCCGTCAGCCAGCATTTTATATCACACAGCGTAATTACCTCAAATTTTCTTCTCTAGTTAAGGTTTGCAGCGTAACTTTGCTTTCTCTAGTAGAAATCATTCCTGTATAACTCGTAGCTTCTAAAAACGGAAGCAAAGTAGAATGCCAAATAAAACCGATCGCATGTTCTCCATGACATTTGCGTGTATCCACTCATTACTACTGTCTGCTTACCCCTTGATGAGCAGACGTGAGGGTGTTGACAATTTGTGAACTGTACAATAGATGCTAAAACGTCAAACAAACGGGAATTTTATAATTAATAAAGATAATTAGTAGATTTTATTACTTAGAAATTAAGAGTAATTAATATTTTTAAAAAAGTAGAATATAAAACTCACAAAGGGATCTATTTCATCTTTGTAATAGCTATAAATTATTAGTAGGTATGTACCACGAATTGTTTGTTAACAATTAAAAATAAATTTTATATTGAATTGTATGTTAATAATTATCAAATTCAAATATTCGGTCCAGAATTCAAAAAGAGAGAAAGACTTCTGTCATATATTTTCTTCATTTCTCTTCTCTTCTCATTCTTATAGGCTGTTAACAAAATAACCTAAAAAAATAAAGACCTCATGTCGTTTCATAAAACTACATATTCGTGTAATAAAGCAGAAGCAATAAAAATAAATGTGTTTGGTAATTCGGAACACCGGGGATGATCACACGACCCCCTCGCAGTGACCATCGATAGCGTGTGGTCACGCTAATGTCACCTGAACACACGTGTGAATAATACTGCATAGGCTACACACACTACAGCTTTTTTGATGAGTGTGTTGATAATAGATAATACGAATCGTTTATTGGATTACAAGATTTATGATATTGTAAGTAAGATCAACGAGGAGACAGGGGGCCTACTCAGGCATATCCGAAGTTTCGTGATACGGCCGTCACCTCTGTATCTTATGTGAATTTTGACATATAAACCCGTAAATAGTCATGTCAAATGTTCATAAAATAAGCCTTGAGTAGCCTATCCGTCGTGACGTCACTGTCAAATCCGTAATTTAGTGAATGATTATGGGTAAGTGTTCCTGAGTAGCCCACCTGACTTCGTTACTCCTTACTGACATGGTGAACGTGTGTAACGTGTGGTATTGCCAGCAACTACCGTTGATGTCGGCTACGCAGTGTTGCCAACATTTAGGAGTCTCGTAACGGTACAATATAAAAAAATATAATTCTTAATTTATTTTAAATTTAGAATATTATATTTTCTTTTTTTTTTCTTTTTTGTAACATTAAGTTTCATATTACGGTTATAATAATTGCTTACTTTTATTTTAACGTCGCAGGTTAGTTTTCTGATGAAAATAAATTTATTTGTATTAATTTTATTTTATTAAGCTTAGTAAACTAAAACCCGTGATAATATTAGATCATTAATTAAACCAAGTTTTTTGAAGGCCCCTCGCAAATTCCACGGAAACCAAATCTCAGCCACTTGGGTGCTACCACGCCCACGGTTGTACCCAAAAATCTACACTAATGTCATTCCCAGCATCCTAATGTCGCATAACAAAAAAGCAACTAATTATTCATTTGTTTAAAATATATTATTAACTATTTTTCATCATAAATTAACATTTTAAATGTTTATTTTGTTTGAATATATAATGCAACAACAAGCGGCTTTATTGTGCCGGCTCCAAGTCCAGCTTTTCCAGAACCAGGGGGGCTACTCTGGCATGTCTGAAGTTTTGTCATACGGTCGCCACCTCCGCAGCTTACGTGAATTTTGATATACAAGCCCGTAAAAGAAGGATCGTGACATCGCTGTCAAATCCGTAATTTTGTAAATGATTACGTGTCCGTAAGTGTCGTAAGTTCGTACGCCTGAGTAGCCCCCCAGAGACTGGGTTAATTACCATCAGCGTTCTAAAATTTAGTCCAGAATCATTGTTCAAGAATGTTCTACCAATGATTCTACAATCCTCGCCTTAAAATATCTTAAAGACATCGTGAAAAAATAACGTATGAATTCGATGCATGTAATATGACTTCAATAACCTGTCTTGTATGCCTCGAAGGTGTCTTGTATTTATTGTGTGTCAGACAACCTTACAGCGTATGAACATTTATATTTCTTTGATTTTGAAACGACTTTTAGTCAAATATTCGCCTGAACTTGGTCATACTTCGGTCTATTATAAAAACAATCAAAGACATAATGCAATGCAAAAATATAATACCAATAGAGTCACATATGGAGCCAAATCACCTGGTCTATTATAAGTTGACGCCATGTAGTTTTTTTATAATGCCTAACTAATATTTGTATATATGTAGAAAGTATCAAGCGATTATATTTAGAAAAAACGACGCTCACGTGATTATTACTCGAGTATAGAATACTTTGAAACAAAACAAAAGAGAATCTATGCTCAAGGACGATTCTAGAATAAAAGAAGTTTCAAATACGAATCATTACTTTTGTTTTTGTTGTTCTTATATGATATTATACTAGCTTTCACCCGCGGCTTCGCTCGCATTTAAGTCATTAAATAAGTATCAAAGATCATTTCAATAGAAATGAATCAATATGATTCCAAACAGCTGAAACTATAGTCAGTTGGAAGCTATAGTAAAAAATAATAAAAAGTATCCTATGTTACTTCTAGTACCTCCAAAAATATGTGTACAAAGTTTCATTATGATCGGTTAGGCAGTTGTTGCGTGAAAACGTAACAAACAAACTCACATTCACATTTATAATATTAGTAGGGCTGTAATTTATAAATATATTTTTGACTTACCTACTAGCAAGTCCAAATAGTCATAAAATAAGAAATTATTCCTACAGTTTTTAATACGTTCTAAAATGTTGTTTTTTGTTTTGGATATACAATTTGTAGTTTGGTTCTTTTTTTGTTATAATTTCGCGAGTTGCCCCGAGGGAATGAATATTAACTTTTTGACGGTCCATTTGGCTCCGTTTCCTTTGTTCTTATATTAAACAACAGACTAGATAAATGCAGAAACTGTATTTTTCTAGCAAAATATCAAACAAACTCAAAATTTAGTTACTTGGTTATTGGATGATAAGATGAGGCTTTTCAACTGTGAGTTTAAATCTTAAACTATTATAATGACAGGTAACTACGACTAACACGTCATAAACTATTAAATTTCAGTTATCTATCAAGACATATAGTGCCTTACCTAAATCTACGAAACTTAAAATTAAAGGAGAGAGAGCCGCCGATATATACCATCTTGCAGAAATCCCAAGACATACCCGTAGCCAGTTCAGCCAGCCATCCCCCCTCCCCCCCTGACTTCGCAAATTTTTATTACTTAAGGCATTTATTACTATTACTCTAATTCAGCCATTCTCAAAGTGTGTTCCGCGGAACCCTAGAGCTAAAGTACTGCAAAAAATACCTACCAAAGGGAGATTATAAGGTTACATCTAAATATTCCAACTAAATATTACATTGCTATATGATTATTTATAAATACATATAAATCAGTTTTTTATAATTATATTAAGGCTTTTTCCTTCGCCAAAAAAGTTTGAGTACCGCTGCTCTAATTCTATCTAGTGTTCGTATTACACTCGTCTACTTCGCAGCTAATATCCTCGGTGTCAATTTTATCTCGTAATTTAAATAAAATATTGCGAAATGATTATGGAAACCCGCACTAACGGTCAGGCAGCGGTCTCCCTTGACGGAAGAATGACTTAAATTTATGACCGCTTCTAGTGAAGGAGTTAGTGTTAATTAAAATTCTACAGAAAACATCATTTTTGATTTCTGAATACGGCCTTTTTATATCTATTTTATGATTAAACTTTAAAAATTTTATATTATAAATATTTTATTAAAAAGCTTGGACATGTCATTTTATGTTTACCCATAGGTATACAATAGGACGCAATGCTCCTATATAGCAGCTATTCTTCTACATCATAGTAGATTTATTATATATTATTATGACATTAGTATGTAAGTGGATAATGCCAGTACACAGCGCTCTATTGGAACCCAATTACTAAAAGTAAATAATAATAAAAAAAGAACGTAGTCTTCAAATGTCTTCCTGATAAGCTGGACGGAGTACGTACACTGAATTTTGTTAACTCAGCAAAACGTGGTTTAAAAAACTCATATCTATTAAAATTTCAGTATAGTACCTATCTATAGTTTAATTGTCAAAAATTTGTTTTTTATTGAAGTATATCACGACTGCCCTAAGGCAATAGGGGCGGGCAGCTTCTTGTTAATGAAAACCTAAAACCTCCGGGCTAATGTCAGTGAATGGAGTTTTTATTTTGATGCACAATTTATTAACTTTATATTCAAATGCATTTCATAGTTTTAATTACTTTGTTTTGTGAAGAATTTAATTTATATATAATAACTAATTTATAAGACTCTGCAAAAAAAACAAAATTAACTATCTTTATCACAAGATTTCGGAAAAGGATATGACAAGAAGAAATCACAAGAAACTCGCCAATCATAGTCAGTATAATATAATATTAGTAGGTACAATTATTGCTTAGCTTTAACAATAGATTTACCAGACCAGTCAAAATAACTGGTCTTGCAAGATCAAATTAAAATTCCTACTGCATCTAACATTTTCTTTAATTCTTCTAATCTTCTTTAATTTATAACAGAAGAATTAATTTTATGAATTTTATATTATTTTATATATACTTTTTTGGTTTTGATAGAAATAGGTATATTTAAGCTGGTAAATCTAGTGTTAATTAAGCATCTTTGCGGCTTATTTTTTTTATTATTCTAATTCGGCGTTTCGAAGGTAGTCTTGATGAATTAATAATTAGTATAACATTAGTAAAAACAGTAATTCTGTAAACTATAGACACTTAACTAAAACAAAGGAACTCTCAGAACACCTGTAGACGCCGCGAGCGAAGGCGTTGTTCCTGCTACCAGATAATGTTCAGTTTTTCGAACACGCCTGCCTACCCCCGGGCTGTATATGAGCGCGGCCTTAATGCATGCTTGTGTCCTGTAATTTGAAATTTATGTAAACGAGATACTTTCGTTTTGTAAAACGGATTGATTTTATTTAAACGCTTGTTAATTTAATTTCATTATTGTATATTATTTCTTAATTCCAATATTTAACACTAGATTTACCAGACCACTCAAAATAACCGGTCTTGCAAGATCAAATTAAAATTCCTACTGCATCTAACATTTTCTTTAATTCTTCTAATCTTCTTTAATTTATAACAGAAGAAATAGTTTTATGAATTTTATATATATTTGTAACAAATATATACTTTTTTTGCTTTGGTAGAAATAGGTATATTTAAGCTGGTAAATCTAGTGTTAATATTGTCTATATATTGGCAATCGTCAAACACTGCATATATGGCGATTTTGAAAAACAAATGAAAAAAACTGTTTGATCCTGTATGAAGCTGTTTAAAAATCGAATTCAAACCACTTCAATTGTTTTAATTATCTTTTTCTATACCAACTAGGCTCTAATATATATATATTACTAGCGGTCCGGTACGTGCTTCGCTACGTATAAATATAAAAAAAAATTAATGGAACATCAAATTCATGCATCAAACAGCATGAGTGACATAAAAAATTTCAATTACTGTCAACACTGAAAATAGTTTCAATTTGACAGCACAATCCGCCATTTATTGAATTCATTATTTACAAAAAATGTGATAAATGAAGAACCGCTCTACCGATTTTGTGCAAACTTCACATAAACCATCTACTAAATAGTCCGAACAAAGCCTTAACATTTGGTTTGGATAGGTGAGCCTGTTCTTGAGTTATAAAATTACAACGAAAATTGCCACTTATTTTTTTATATATATAGATAACATAGTATAAGATTTTTAAATGATTTCTGCAAAATATAGAAATGAAGCCCTTGAATTAGTCTGTTCCTAGATTTCTTGTTAACATCAAAGTCTAAGATGGCCTTAAAACTTTTCGAAACATCGGATTAAATTAATTAAAATGTGATAGAAAGTGTTAAAGAGATTTTTTTAAATTTATTTTTGAATTGGAGCTTTTATCTGACAAGACATATCTTCATCATCGTGCCGTACCTAAATCTACAAAACTTAAAATTAAAGCAGAGGGAGCCGCTGATGAACCATCTTGCAGAAATCCCAACACACATCCGATGCCGGTTCAGCCAGAATGAAATAAAGACTTAAAAACTAGTTAAAATGGGCACCCAAAGTTTTCCAACAAAATATTGGAAAGTTGGATGTTAAAGATTATAATTAAGTAACATTAGCTTAAGAAAAAAATAACCAGATAGATCCGTTCGTAGGTCGAGCATCTGCTGGAGCGGTCGGTTCCCACACGTCCCGGCTCCCCGGTGCAAAGCCAGCCGCAGCCGTGAGTTCGCGCTTTTATTTTTCTTACGTTCTTGTATCTAAAGTTGTAATTAGCGAAAATATGTTTTCTTAAACTGGTAATTTGTCAAATTCTTTATCAGGAAGAGATTTGTACGTCCAATCAATTATTTAGTTACCCTGAATGTAATATTACAAAAATCGACCCAATGTAGCGGGAATTATAAGCAAAATAATTTCCTTTAATATGGATTTCCGCAAAGTAACGCCTGAAACAATTAAGTATATTTCATAAATGTATTTATTTAGGTCTTTTCTAATTTCTTTTCCTATTCCAAAGACTATCTACAAACAGCGGTCGTCCCCACTATACTGATGTGCCACCGTCTGTACTAAGGCTTGGAACCTTAAAAACAGGACACAAAGTCATTTTTAAGGCATAAGACGTCAAAATTCCAACTCACTTATAAAAGACGCAATGTTTCCGAAAATTATTGAAATACAGTAATACCCCGCTTTACGCGACTCCGTTATTTAAATTTCGCGCTCAATTGCCCCGCATTATGCGAAAGAGTGCGTATAAACATAATGTAGTCATCAACTTCTCTAAAGTCGCGGGAATTTCATATCACTCGCGTAAAGCGGGGCATTACTGTACATTGCTTATTTGTTTAACAGTTTCCGACCTAGATAGGAATCTTTCTATTCGCTGTACCAACTATTTCAGTAAGTATGATAACATATCTACAGTATATGGGCTGAGTTTAATATATAATTGCAAACGTCATTTGAGTTTTAAGAGAGGGTAGCAAAAGCAATAAGAATCCAGGAATGCTATGGGCGTTCCCTCAGCATCCAGGAGTTTATAATTACGGAAGGCGGAGTAACTCCTACAGCTTCTGCCCTCCTGGTGCCCGACGATGTTGGCTGCGTTATTAAACAGCCAAGGTATTATTATTAAATGTATTTTTAGAGGGAGATCCTGTGATATGAAGGTCTTCGCATTTTTTAAATATGATTTCCGGTGCTAAGTTTTACGTACGTACATCTTTCTTTAGGTACAATGCATATGTTTCGAATATACTTTTCAAGTTTTTTTTCAATAAACTTAAACATTTAAACCAGCGGTTCTCAAACCTCAACGGTTCTTTTTTGGCGAAGAAAAAAGCTTTAATATAATTATAAAAAACTGATTTATATGTATTTATGAATAATCATATTGCAATGTAATATTTAGTTGGAATATTTATATGTAACCTTATAATTTCCCTTTGGTAGGTATTTTTTGCAGTATTTTAGCCCTAGGGTTCCGCGGAACACACTTTGAGAATGGCTGATTTAAACAACTGTTATTCGTATATAGTAAAACTGAATTTTTATTTATTTAAAACGTCTTTTATATAAAACGAGTACCACAATAATATACTATTTATACAAATCCTTATTGATTTATCCTATAACCAGAATGGGAGTTAAAGATTAAATTATATGGACATCTTCAAAGTGATTCTACAATCAGATTTAATAGTAACTATTAAATTGTGTTAAGTTTGACCTAGTGTTTATATTTAATTACTAAGATATGTAACTAGGATACCTAGTAATACTAATGTTTAATATTTTGTTCAATATTCAAGTATAATTCCACAAAAGAAATTAAAAAAGCAAAACTTCATCAACACGAGAGCTACCCAGATAGCAACACAAAAAAAAACCCTTTCTAATCAACTTCTATCGCCAAAAAGAACAAAACTTTAAAATAAAAGACGAAAGGGTTATTTTTATGTGGTTAAAAAACAAATCAATGGAGGCGAATGAATGGGCTTGCCTCGCGTACATAAATCATTCGGTCGCGACGGGATTCGAACGCTGGACCCATAAGATATTAATCCATAAAGTTAATGAGTATTTTCTATCCGTATATATGCAGATGAGTGACTCCTTCATTATTTATCATAGAAGGTAGTGGCTGCCCGTACGATATTTTTTTAAGTTTAACTAATATCTTCAAAAGTACAGAAATCCAAATACCATTCTGTCTGTCGGTAACATACAGGCCTATGAGATTTACCCATACAGCTTGATATATCGCCTCAAAAATAACTAACCTCACGTTAGGTGCCAATGCGACGTTTGTCAATTCTGTTTATTTATTTATAGGGTCCACAAACAGGGCTCTACAACTAGATTAGGAATTAATATCGCGTTAGGAATTATAACAATCCAATTGTAGGCCCTATGCACAGTGAACACAGTATAATAATATAATATATAACGTACTAGCTGTTGCCCCCGACTTCGTTCGCGTAGTAATGAAAATATAAAGTACTATGAAGTTTAATGATGTATCATATTACAATGACGTCTGCCTTTTATAGCAATTTTTGGCAACCTTGGGTTACATTATTGTAGTTTTAGTAAGGATCCTTATTTTTTGTTCCTGTAATTTATATAGCTTATATTGATCAGTGATAATGTATGGTTTTTATGTATATTTGAATGGTTAAAGAATTTTTAAAATCGGTCCAGTAGTTTTTGAGTCAATTCGTTACAAATATACAAATCTTTCCTCTTTATAATATTAGTATAGATTGAGGGTAGTTCCTCAGTCTGCCGTCAAACATTAAAGGGCTTAGACGCACTTAGTATTCTTTATTATAAATATCTACGCGGATATCTTACAACATAGAGGTTAAAGGTAATAATACTAATATAATATAATATTAAACGGTTTCTATTGTAGAAATTGGATAAATTCAAAAACGCAACGGAAACGGAACTTCAGTAGCGGAAGTGACTTTTTAGTCAAAAACAATTGAAGTCGTCTGACCGACTTCATGTCTTTAATACGTTTAAAACAGCGGTTCTCAAACTTTTTGGCGAAGGAAAGAGCCTTAATATAATTATAAAAAACTGATTTATATGTATTTATGAATAATCATATTGCAATGTAATACGTAATATTTAGATGTAACCTTATAATCTCCCTTTGGTAGGTATTTTTTGCAGTATTTTAGCCCTAGGGTTCCGCGGAACATACTTTGAGAATGGCTGCTTTAAAAGATTTAATAAACACAATACTTATATAGAAAATAATTTACAATTAAAATGTGGGAAAAAACACACCGACGATTATAAATAGAGCTAGTGCCAAATTACGATTCTAAAAAAGTTACATAATGATAGGTCTAACATAATATATACGACGCCGATAACCGCGCTTATATCAAGTAACGATTACTTTAATCGTGCTCTGTTACCCGGGTGTCCGTCTGCTCGTCTGTAATAACGTCTAATCGCTCACTAATCGGGGCATCATTTTCAAAATTGTCGATGTTCGGCGCGGTCACCGATCATCGGTTATCGAGGCTGTTCTTTCTAGTGAAGTATTTTTATCGATATGCACACTTCTTATATTCATTTTATAGTCTAATTTAAAATAAAAACTGATTCTATTTATTAAGTTTTTAATTGCTTTTATGATAAAGCATAGACTAATTGTACGCCTTAAAGGACATATCACACCATACATATGTCATATAACAATGCCTTAAAAACTAGGATTGGTTATACAACATAAATATACATAAATACCTACTTTTTTATAATATAATAGCAACTCCGCAAAGATAAATCATTAAGTTCAGGCGAGATAATTAAATATGTAGATATATCTAAAAATGACAGAAACGACAGCTGTCGCAAAATTGCATCGACAGATAATATCGATATTTTTAAAATAGGAAATTTGACAGCGAATCGATTCTAACCCCCGAAGTATCGATCACAATAATCGATCGTGTGCCGAGTAATTGCGCCGGGATCGAACCGACTACCATTATGTCATTATATCGAATTCAACCGTCCGCAACACTATTGTTTACTAACCAATCAATTCTGATCTTTAAAACAATATAGTAAAATTAATTTTGGCAAAAATAAGTTTCAACATTTATGCCGTTTCATTTTTAAGCTAATTTTTTATGCTATTTCCTTTCTCATACAAACTTCGAACCTATTATTAAAAGCAATAAAAGCTATTTCTCCACAAACAATAATATTAAGACTTTTGAGGGATATACCGAGAATCGTCAGCCGGCGCCTGCGCAGCACCTGTGACGTCATGACACGTGACTAACAAAAAGTTGCGGTTATAAAAATTACCTATGATTGTTTAACAAATTATTTACAATCTTCGGAAATAACGCCCCGAGGGCGCATCCACTTCCTAAACGTGTAATTGGCAGTTTTAATATAATTACGGATAGGGCTGACCTAAAAAAGGAAAGGAAACTATGTGCTAAGGAAAGTACTACCTTTACACTTATTTTGAATATAGAACACTAACGCTGGTGTCTATGTTTTCGTTAAAAAGCACATTCACTTATTTTATGAATACTTAAGACCCAAAAACTTGAGACCAAATTATTTTATTACATATGGTAAAGTCGGGTCCGTATAACATGACAATTTTTAATAATATTGTGCCAAGAGTGATTAAATGTGATGAAAGCCTAATACAATTTAAAAATAAATTAAAAACATATTTGATTTTAAAATTGACGAATACCTCAATGATTCGAAACAGTAAATGAAATTTTGTTTATTAATTGAAATTGTTTATTATTATTATTGTATTATTATATTGCTGTGCCTTGACCGGGTGTCACATTGATACTAAACTGTATGACATCCTTATTACAATTGTGACATGCAATAAAGATGTTTGAATTTACACTAATTTTAAATATGATTGGAGACTAGCTTAGCCGATGTGACATAGTGCTACTCTATCTCAGAGGTCGGCAACCTATGACCCGTGAGTCACCGAGTGACCCATTTGGTAGTTTCAAGTGACCCACTCTAGTTCCGAAAATAAAGTATAAGATACACAAATTTTTTTTTGGTCACAAGTTCAACATCAGGGTAGCCATTGATATCGTAGCGAAAGTTTATAAATAAAGCTTATTCAACTATGTTTGTAAGTATTTTCTTAATAAAATATATCTTATTATTTACTAAAATGCTGTTTTAATACGAAAATATCTCTGACCCAAACGTCTCTTTAATACTCGCATTTTGGTTAATTTTGACCCGCGACCAAAAACGGTTGCCGACCCCTGCTCTATCTCATACTACTGAATAAAAAAATACTTTCGGAGTAATCCAAACACCAAGCAAAGGCATATGTGACTTGCCTACGAGTTGCTATAATTTTGTATAGACAGAAGAAAATACTTGTAGTTAATGCCTTCACCCAAGAGTTATCTGGAGTTAAATATGAAGTCATATTTGCGTCCCGGTGTGTCCCCCGAGGGAGTGGGGACACCGCAGAACCTCATTTCATGCTCCAATGAACCTAACAATGTTGATGTCCTAAGGGAGGTTAGGGTAACGCATTTTGGCATTACGTTGTGTTAACTTCGCATTTTTGTGTTATCGTCTTATTTTCAATATGATTATTTCTATTACAATAATAAGATTGTTCACGAATATGATTTAACTAATTTAAAAGGTTTTTAATTAATTTAATTCGAACTTACAAAAGCTTTATGTTGGTTTAATTGTTTTTCCATGCTTCAAACTGAATACAGACAATATTTTTGTACGTGATAGTGCAATAATAAATTTAAAACTCTTCAATCCGCTTATCACTTTATTTATAAACTATATTTTTGCAATCACATATAATATTACGATGAAAAACAAGGATCCGATTTCTTAAAATAAAACGTAATAATTTCTTTAAAAAAAATAGTTGACAGAACGGTTTGACAGATAAAAATTAGGCACAGACATTAAATTTTCAGTACTGTTGTACAAAAATACTTTTTGTTTTTGAGTACGCGTTTATTTCTTCTATTAGAGCCCAATTGCAAAAGTAAATAAATAATTAAAAAATATATTAAGAAATATATATTAAGAAAGGTTTTACTGAACATCTGAACAAGGGTCTCCAGTAGTATAATGACTTGAAATAAGATTTCGTTTTGTTACTGAGACAACTATCTACAATTCCATTGTCTACTGAAAATAATAACACAATTATCTGACAGTTACTTAACAGAAATTATAAAAGTTTAACGGCGCTTGACCAAACCGCATACTTGATGGTTATCGAAACGATTTCCGTTTCAACAAAATGGGAGGTGCACGCATCCTTTTCGAAACATAATTATTGAGAGGGAAAACCGTTCGGTTAATTTCGTTTTTATTCGGGAGAGAAACAAATAATTACATAGATCCAATTTTAGTTCAAAGTGAAAAAAATAAGATAAGCAGCCAATGATTGACGAGTTACTTGTGGTCTTCTCGTCATACGCCTTTCCGAAGTCATGCTAGAGTCTAACAATGAGCAAGCGCACGTCTTTAGCGTCTATGCTAATAAACGATTTTCATTTGATTTCATTTCAGTAGGACTGATGCGTACGTGTGAGAATTGCTGTCTCATTTTTAGAGTTAATTTCAATCAAGCCCAAAGGCGGCATGAGCTACCTATAGTCTAATGCATTGCGGTGGTAGCACAAATTACCCAGCACAATTGTAGGGTGCTGCGTCGCCAGCAGATTGGGTGGCTACGTGTCGGATAAACTAACCAATTGCTTTGTTAAGACTGTTCTACACTATCAAAAATGTATGAAATGAAATGAAATGAAAATCGTTTATCAGCATAGGCACTAAAGGCGTGCTCTTCGTTAGACTCTAGCATGGCTTCGGAAAGGCGTATGACGAGAAGACCACAAGAAACTCATAACCATAACCTGTACATAGAATAATTAACAAAAAAAAAAACTTAATTTTAATTCAGAAAAAAAGGAGTAAATATCAATTAAAAAATCACATAATTCTCAAGAATTTAAATTACATCAGTTTATAAATCGTATGTTATATATTATTATATTAGGTTATAGAGTGTAAATCAGTGATACTATATTCAGGTTAATTTATAATCTGAATTAAATATATTAGCAATGTTATATCAAATAAAATACACTATGATCTGACCTTAAATTAAACCAGTACCTATAGACATTAGAGATCATCTTATTAAATACGTAAACCATTCAATACTGATGTTAAATTATTGAAATACATACCTATAACTAAAACAATTGAAAACATGGTTAAACTGCTATCCCAAAACACGTATAGGTACATGCCATGTGCTTTAAATAAATAATTTTAAATTAATCAATAATGACTGACTAAGCCTCATTTGTCCGATGGACTAATATATGGACTGTAAAACTTCCAAAACCTTTTTTTTTTCATATTGACAGATCTCCTGTTTCAAGCATTGGAGAGACGACTGCTGATATATTTTTTTATTCTGGTAGTTTTCTTTGTATTAGCTTCTTGTACTTAAATATATAACAATGCATTATATGTCTGCCAATACAATAAATATTTATTAAAATAATTTTAAAAAACAAATCAGACGAATGAACCGGGGGAATGGATACTCGGCCGTTTCGGTTCGCACAAAACTCCGTCTTGCGGTTGATTACATGAGAGCCTCCATGTAATAACTACTGATTTATAAATTTTGTAATTTACCTCGTAGTTATAAGGAAGAATGCTAGGTTTCGCCGCAACACGCCATTGGCTATTGCACTACGTGGGAACATTGAATTTGTCTGACAACCGTGGAACCATGTACTAGAACATATGTATACGTACGTATAATATATACTTAGTATACATTTAGTATACATATACTATTGTAGCTGCAAATAGTTCGAATTTTCGGGTTAAAAAAAGACCATCCACAAGAAAAAAATCGTAATTTATATATAGAGTGGTAGACAGACTGATGATGGCATTAGTCCAGTATGCCGTCCTGGGGAAGTACCACCACCTTCAAGCGGAACTCCCGTGAAGTGACCTAGTCGCGTTTCGGGATCAGCTAGGAAGTAGCCCGGATAACGAGATGAGTGTGCCCTGTCAATTTGGACGGTGCACATTCGTCTCCTCAAGCCGGCATAGTGGAGTCGAGTCTATGCTCATGGACCGCACTCTAGCTTAACATCAGGCGGAGTGTGGTCATATGCTGGGCTATCATAAAAAAAAATTTATACCAACCACCTGACACTAGTAGAAGTAAGAATGTGCTAACATAAATATCGTCCGTAGCCTCGCGTGTAAATTGCCGTAAAAATGTATTAAAGAAGAAAGAACACGTGTAGATTCATAATTGTGATTTTTATCACTCGATTGACGCGATTGTCTGGAACGTTACGGATTGGATGATAATTTTTATGTCTCCATCATGGAGGGTCGAACAACACCCGGTGTGACAACATGCCACATTACGTGACGGGTGTTGAAGCAAAAAATCTGCGATACATTTACTAACAGGAAAGAAAAATGTAAGGCTCCAGTCGTTTCTACCATGCCGGCTAGGATATTACGAATTTTATTATTTCTATATATTATATATAAATTTTATTATAGTTTAAAGTTGATAAATCAAAAAGCAGAGAAAACAATGAACAGTTAATGTCGTTAGAAGGTCGTCATTATTTGACCTTACAATACAGTTATTCTGTACAATGTTTTAACGCTCTCTCGTTAACTGACAATAATAATTTGAATACGTCCAATTCATTACTGCGTATTTTAGTACTAGGCTTGGACAGTCACTAATAAATACCGCAAGGGATGTAATCGTAGTTAGTAGTCCAAAGCGATTCTTAGAATTTTCTTAATAAGTATTTATGTTATTTCATTGTTAAACAATAATTTTAAAAATTGAATACGTATTATTTGTATTGATTCGCGCCAATTTCAAAAGTCAAACTGACAGTTGTTGTTTTAATAAATAAAATTTTATTACATTCCCATTATGTTAATAATTCATTTATTTTCACTAATGGATAAATTTTATACGCCACATAGATTAGTAGAAATATAATATATGTATTTGTAAATAGAATATATACTTTACTTTAATTTTTTATTTAAATTCTTATAATTATTTTACTCTTATATCTTATTAATGTATTTTGTTTCTATGTTTCTAAGCCTCTATATGTCGTTAAAAATTTAGACTTACTAACGAATTACTAGGTAAATATCTAGAGAATACTTGCCTACATACGCAGGTACCTATTTAGCAAGGAATTGTAATTCCGTGAACTTAACAATGATATAGGATGACATCTCCTGTCTCGCTGTGATTGACAACTTCACACTAATTTTAATTGTTTTTATTTTTAATATTATTTTTAATATAACATCAAGCAATTTAACGGCTACAAAAAAGGCTAATCATAATAATTCTAACATGCCTAAAGTTTTGCAACCGCTAAGCAGATTTGCACGTTGCGTATGCGTATGCGCAGGTCACGCGACGGCCACGTGTCAAGTTAGATTTTTAGATCGACATGTCCGTGACGTCACGAGATTGATTAGTAGAGAATTGATTAATGCGTTTTGGTTACGCCTCGAATTATATTATAAGAATATATGCGTGAGTACTTTTACGCCTGTTGCTATAGAAGTTAGAGGTAGGTAGATGAACTGGTCATTATTGTAATTTTTGTTTACTACCTTACAAAATACGGCGGGTAGGTGTAAATATTTTTTTTATAACAAGAGGAGTGTGCCCTGTTGATTTTGACAGAGCACATTCGTCTCCTCAAGCCGGCATAGTGGACATCTGTCTATGCTCATGGACCGCGCTCTAGTTTAACATCAGGCAGATTGTGGTCATGTGCTGGGCTATCAATAAAAAAAAAATGTACAGTTACATACACCAATGCCACTATCAAAATATGGAGTAGTCAGCTTCAACATGCCGTCTATATATCTAGATTTCCCAGATTGCCAGGGCTAATTCCAGGCTAATCTTAAAACGTTGTCGACATCTCCCCATTAAATAGAAAATAAACACATTAATTCGAAAGAAACCCTAAAATTCTCCAACGTTGCAATTTCGGAATATATCGCTCATGGCGTGAAATTTAAATTTTGGCTATTCATTGTGGGCCTGCATTCGTAGCCCTTGTGTGAAGGGCTCTGACCCTTTAGTAGGGCTGAAAGGTACAATCGCATGAAAAACTAGTGACATCTAGTGTGGATATAATAAATATATATAAAAAAAAACAATTGAATTAACCTATGTACCTAAGTAAATATTGATACAATAAACATAACAATAATTTCATTAAAATAAAGAAAGTTGAATTTTAGCTGAATTCTTTTATTTTGAGAAGTAAGAGGTTGTAACATGAGAAATCCCAGTACCATGACTGAAAAACTGCTGTCACTTATCAAATTCATATAAAAAAGTCATTTTAATTTAAATTATCTATTATATATAATTTATAAAATAAATAATAAATATAATTTGCATCGATAAATCGTTATAAAATCACCAATTACTCTAAGTTTGTGTTTGAATGCGCTAAATTGTAATACCCACTCTTAAAGCAATACAGGGTTTATTATTATTATTAAAATAATGGACTTCTCTAGCCGATTGTACTTAACAACTGCATAGCTTGTGCATTCCTGGCGAGTTTCTGCAAATTATGTTACAAGCTCGGCTTGACACAAATGTTTTTAACGCACCACTAGACTCGCCCCATGTTTGGGCTAATTCTCGAATGTAACCAACCCCGGTCGTGTAATCGGTCATTAATATATTAATGTGTTTGTGTTTTGTTTTTTCATTTGTTTTACACTTCAACCATATAAATTCACTCGTTTAAGACTGTGCCTTTTATGGCGTTATAGAGAGTTGTCGTTAAATCGAAAGAAGGAAAATTAGAATAAGAAAAAGTTTATCTCAGAATAGTGTTAGTAATTACATAAAAAACTTGAACTGGTTTTAAATTTGTATCATTGTATGGAAGACAAGCTAAACCAACCAAAGCCAAGTGATTTCGACGCTTTAGGTAGTTTGTCGTTAAATCGAGTGACGTTACATGTAGTTTAGACTGTATATTGATGTTAACGACACTCGATTCAACGACAAATTCTCTAAAACGTCTTAAACGAAGATAATCAGTCACTAGTTACCGCGTGCGGTAACGACAGCGGATTGCGTTTTCACGTTTGTTCTCCTAGAATATTATCTTCTCATACAAGACACGCGTTCTGATTGGACGCGCTACGGTTAATCAGCCCTTCAATCCCCAAACTAATATCACCCTTAACACGCTCGCAATAAATAATAAATTGGTGTACAATAAACTTGATATTAAAGTGTAATTTACTAGGCATGAAATAGATAAATAAATTTTGATAATTTTAGCCTTGAATTTGTTATTTGGAGGGCGGGATGGCGTGTGGCTCTTGTTAGAGTACGTTCCCGTGACTGACTGAACTATAATAAATTATATTGCGGGCAGGAAATCATTTAAAAATATCAGAGACGTCTTTGAGAATCACTTGCTCTCACTATACCGGCTTAAACCGGGGTGAATGAAATAAATATGATAAGAAAATCATTACTTCGCAGGTGCTATAAAGAAACATCACACTGAATTAAACCATAGACAAAATTGTCACATTTAAAACTCATTAAACGTCAACTGTCAATATTTTATACACATTAAAAAAAAATTAAAATAATAATATAGTAGACAATACCTCTAAAAAATATAAATTTGTCGTATTCATATAAAATTTACTACCAAAGCCGGACCGATGCGCACCCCGCTGTGAAGAAATATACCGCCCTAGTGGCGCTTACGTGGAGTGACTAGCATTCTGTCATAATTTGGGACATTTTATTATTTCAAAATCTAAAGTGCGAGCATTTCGGTATAGTATTCTGTAGACATTTGTATATGATAGCAGTTATAGACTCAAAAAACCGAACACGAGATCATCAACAGCGTTAGGGCTGATGCCCTGGATTGCTGCTTCAGGAATGTTTTAGTGAGAAAAATATTACACACGGCTCTTTTGACATTCGATAGTTCTATATTGACAGTTTATTTATTTTATTTCTTTATTCATTGAGCTCTACAACTAGACTTGGAATTAATACAGTTAAATGTAAATATTAATAGACAATAATAGATAAAACAAAACCATAGACAATAATTATTATTTTTGTTTTCTTGTGGCTCTGATTACATAGAAAAGTCATTTTGGGTAATACACATTTTCAATATATTTCACGTTAATTAATTGTTTTTTTTTAATGTACTATACCTATTGGTTTAATTAACAGATAAGATGTTTGTAATAAAAAAAAAATGATCACACTGTCATTACAATAGTTGTAAAATTCTGAGGTGTTTTAATAAGTCAAATCACATTCGCGAATAACTTCCGAGATCATCACAAAATCATGGTCTCTTTAATAATGCGGAGAGATCGACTTTTTACATTTCTAACACATAAAAACTATACATACCTATATTTTTTGACTGTCATCGGGAACTAATTTCGAGTGGTCATTTTTTGTGATAAACTTATTGTTGAGGTGGTAATTATTTTGTTAAAAAAGCCGCCGGCGCCGTACAACGCTATTCGAGTACTAACAAAAATTTAATTGAAAAATTTATTTATACGAAACAGTGGCACTAGTGTGGATTTTGTATCAACGGTTTTTCTTGTATGGAGCATTTTTAGTTCTGCTCCTCGCCAATAGGTTCGCATTGATTCGCTCTATATACATGTTTCTACTATAAGCCAATACTTTTCAAAGATATTAACTAAACTGTTTGATAAAAATAATCAAAATGGGGGGTTTAATAGTGTAACAGGCATTCAAAAAAAAAAAAACAATAAGAAAACAAAACAAAACAAACAATTGATTTAACAATAAGTTTGAATTTAGAATGTTTTAAAACAAAAGATATTTAACAAGCCACGCTCTCTGCTATTAGTAGCTAACATTTTTCAAGTAACACTAAAATATAAGGGAAAGTTGACCCTTGCGTCTATTCATCTGTACCTGCGCCCTTCTACAAAGATTGATGGTTCCTGTGATATATCGAGCCCTTTTGGTCCAAATCCCACGCATAGACAGATATACTTTAATCATTATACGTCTATTCTATAATATAATAATAAATAATAATAATAACTGAAATCTCGTTACTGCAAACGTTTCGAATAATCTACTAGAAATTATAAATACATATGGAATTTATTAAATTTAAATATGGTTAGACCTTAAAAGAAGACCAATATTTGTATATGAAATAATTAACAAAAATAAACAACTGAAAATTAATTCAGATAAAAAAAATATATAAATCAATAAATTATGGACCAAACTAGAGAAATTAGATCAAATCCACAAAGCAACCAATCAACAATAATATGAAAAACTACGCAGATGAGTAGCAAAGCCTAGCACACAGCAGATCACCCCCATCATATACATATAATCCTGACCTCAAACTAAGATTACAGGACGAAAAGAACACCAACCCAAAATAAATCTAATTTTTTTTAAACCATATCACATTTCCAATCATAGTTTCGATCTGGAATCTAACCTGAGTCCTATGCGTAACAAATAATAAGCAACATAAATACTTTTAAATTAGCTACGATACTAATAATAAAATCTACGACCAAAAAACTCTTAACAAAGAAATTTAATGTCTTAAAAATCGCTAATATTTCCTTAATTTGAGCAAACACGACGTTTAGTATTCTCTGAATTATTAATATGGGCTTTAAACAATGACCTCGCGGCTTCAGAACAAATGCTTTCAAACCCAGACAGAGCACACAAAGATTCATCTAGATTAATATTAATTTAGCAGTTGTCAAATTTTTTTTTTTTTTTTTTGTTACTTTAATTTAGATGAAATTTGGCAGAGAGGTAGTTAGTAGACGTCTACTGAGAACGGATTTTGCGACAGATGTGTGATAGGCATTTTCTGTTGACTGAAATATGAAACATCATTAAACTTCATAGTACTTTATATCTTCATTATTACGCGAACGAAGTCACTAGCAATAGCTAGTTTATTATAAATTAGATAATAATTTACTACAGTAATGCCCCGCTTTACGCGAGGGATACGTTCCGGAAAAAAACTGAAATTCCCGCGACCAATAGAGAAGTTGATGACTACATTATGTTTATACGCACTCTTTCGCGTAATGCGAGGCAATTGAACGCGTAACTTGAATTTCGCGTTATAGTAAAACCGCGCATAATGGGGTCGCGTAAAGCGGGGTATTACTGTATTACAAAACTCAATTTTTATATTTTATCACAATTTTTTTTAAATGTAAACTTGATTCCGCTAGGTGTGTTCCATATCTGTTTTTTTCATTTCAGCTGTGATCTGTTTTGGGCACCATGAATAAAAAGTACTAAACAACCTGTATTCAATTTGTAGTAGGTAGTATGTATGTAATTAATGTGTGCTTAGTTTTTTTCGTTTTTTCAGTTCATTAATAGCTGTGATAGCCAATCCAGCTCTTGACGCTTGTCTTATCGAGCTGACATAGTGGAAGCAATTGTCTACAGTCAAGTTTGAAGTAAAGCCAAATTATTATAAAAAACAGCTAGCAACCTGAATGGAGTCATCTGTCATTGGGCAGCGTAAACTTAAATCAAAATATTCAATATACATCTGTATAATAATATATGAAAAAAGTATAAAAACGCAATAAAATTACGTAATTTATGTCCGTTTCTCAGTTCCCTTGGTTCTTGTGACGTTTAACGCGGCCTTTCTGTTCGCCGCTAACTGTAGTCTGTATGAAATGAATTTATGAAAAAGAAAAACAAATATAATGCATGAAATTATAGAGAAAAAATTATAGTTTATTCATTTTTACTTATAATTAGTTTATTATAACAAAATAAATCTTATTTAATCCAGAAGTTGAATCACGTTTGCTTATAACCCAATACAACCCTAGAAGTTTTATTTAAATAATATATTTTTATTTAATAACAATGTTTATATATTTAATAACAATTATAACTATACGACACTTTTTATAACAAAATAATTAAATAGTTATAAAGTGATTACATAATTTAGTCTTCTTTCAAATACATATTATTTACTGTTTTAAATGCTTGAAACAGTGGTCTATTGTTCGCTCCTAGTCAGAATTTATTATTGATTTTTATTTTATTTACATAATTAGAATGTTCATTTTAAACGGACCACAGTTGTACGCACATCAAAAAGGAAGACAGTAAGTGTCATAGTATTTTTTAGTAAAATGTCCCACATTAATGTTTTATTATTTTACCTTACTTTAGCGTCGTTCTTAGGCGGCAGAACATCTGAGTAAAGCTTTTTTTTTTTTCAAACCACACATTTACAGTGTTATTCATAAACTTTATAACTTATCGTTGTCCCTTTTTTTTCGTAATACTCCAAGAAGGGGGTTTCCAGTTTATTTTTAAGAATCGTAACAGTACACTTGTAAAGATATTTTTGTATGTTCATTAGTCGAAATGTGACTCTAAAGATAGCTTTAGTAGTCTGTGAAGTAACTGTAATGAGTAAAACTTCTCTTTTGTTTGATTATTTACGTTTATTAATTAAATAGCTAGGACCTATGAACACTGTCTTTGTAATCTTTTCCAACAACGCCCGTGTCGTCCACACCGTCCGACATCTCGCATAATTTTTCGGTACGTCCAGACTGAGAACCTGAGTACCTGTAGTAGACGTATTAATTTTAAAAAGAAAGAAAGAAATTAAGTAACAACGCTACGTTAAATTAAGCCAAAAGGAAAAATACCATGATAGTTGTAAAGCCTTCAAGAAGTCGGATTAAAAGCAAAACAAATGCAGTTGTAAACCGTAAAAGTGTTTTGTTTTTTTTTTTCAATTAACTACTATTAGTTATGTATTGTGTTTATTTGGTTATTTATACAGTAATGCCCCGCTTTACGCGAGGGATACGTTCCAGAAAAAATCGCGTTAACTGAAATTCCCGCGACCATAGAGAAGTTGATGACTACATTATGTTTATACGCAACGCACTCTTTCGCGGAATTTAATAATAAATTTGAATTTCGTGTTATAGTGAAACCGCGCATAACGGGGTCGCGTAAAGCGGGGTATTACTGTACTTATCATTGCTCCTGAATATCACCACTCACACTGGCAATAGTTAGCTGGTAGATAATGCCAAGTGTTTTATTATTATTATTATTATTATTATTATTTTATTAATTCCTTTTCATATTTTATATCTAAAATCACTCGTAACATGTTCAGCGCACATTTATCATCGGCAACGTTTGACAGGTGGCTAAGTTATTAATTATACAACTAACTTTATATTTAGTAGTTTTCTCTGCAACTGCGCCTGCGCACGCCGCACTACTCCGCCTCTCACGGACCTTTTATTACACGTACAGTGTGTATGAATAACTCTGGACTCTCTGAGAGAAATTTATATGAGATTCTACTATGTATGAAAATCCATTACGGTCACACAAGGGTAGAGATAGTACTACAATTATAGGAGTCTCTTTTCAACGGCTACTTAACCGAGACCTACCGAACCAAACCAGGTGTTTCTTTAAAGCTACTAATTGCTAATGGACTATGTATATTTTAGAATACTTTTAGTTATAAGAAACCTACCTGAAACATCATACAATCAGGTTAATTTTCAGTATACAGTGCAACCATGATCAAAAACCTCATTGTTTCTACAAGACTGGAAATTGTCTAATAAGCTGGTACCTATATGAAGACGATACTTCTCTTATTACATTAAAAATCGCTGTAACAAAAATACAGTAACTTATAAATTTATTTCTTCTACACTAATATATAAAGAGAAAACATTACTTTGTTTGTATGTATAGGCTCCGTAGGTAACTTGTAGGTAATAGGCTCCGAAACTACTGGACCGATTTGAAAAATTCTTTTACCATTAGAATCCTACATTATCTCTGATGAACATAGGCTAGAGAATATCTTCAAAAACGTTAGGGATCCGTATGAAAACTTCAATAATGTAATCCAAAAAAATACAAAAAAAATCATTATATTGCGTACGCTGCGGAAATTATTGACAATAGAGCAACGTGATGTACTACAGTTTTATAGAGGACATTGATATCTACACAAAAGTCTAGAATACCATATGTCAAACTATTACAGTTATGTCACAATAACTACTTTATCATGTTAAAATTTAAACTTCATAGTACTTTATGCCTTCATTACTCCGCGAACGAAGTCGGGGACAACAGCTAGTATGATATAAATGAATAATAAACCACTCTACGAACGGAGGGTGTAAAACTTAGAGGATGTAAACAAAAAAATACAGCCTAAAAACATTAAAACAGAAACATTAGGTGGGCGTTGCAAACAGATGCATATCTACCAGATAAAGAAGGCGTGCTACAGGAGTTATTTTATTCTGTGACAGTAGAGACCTGCCTACTCTTAATGACTGAACCGCCTTAATGATAATTTAAAGAATAAGAAATTATAACTACAAACCCTTTGTTTTCATTTGTTTTAAACCCTTATTTAAGGGCTGATTGTTTTGTACTAATTATGCTTTTTTTAGTTATTACCTTCTGTACTTTTACAGTAATGTAATCTATTAATTTACTTATACAATATATATATATATATATATATATATATATAATATATAACTTCTTGTAACATAAGCATCTTTATACACACACAATAATTTATTATCAAAATGATTATGTTTTATATTAATAATTAAATATAATGGTAATAATAATAATAAAGGATTTATTATTATTATTACAACAATAAACGTCACGTTTTATTAGAAAATATTCATATCATATAAATGAATAAAACAAAAGAAATAAATACAGTGTTGCCAGTAAAACAACGTTTTGTTTACCCGTGTTTTAAGAAAGATTTTTTTTTTCAGTGTTATCAGTGTCACCAATTAGAATTGTTCCTCTATTATATAAGTCAATGGTAATAACATAAAAAAGAGCTCAAACTAAAAAGGCTATTAACAGAAAATCATAAAACATAAATACATTTTTTAAAACAGCCACAAAACTCGGAATAATTAACGTTTACATCATTTTCATAGATAAATAAGTCAAGTTACACATAAAAAATATATTTAATACATTTCGGTAGGCGGTACGGACACTGGGCGGGCGGGTCTTTGAGATTTATTACACTATATAGTGGTGCCCCCATATGGCAAAACTCATTAGAAAATAAAATTTAAATTAAAAAAATATTAACATACTATTAACTTTTAAATGGGTACACAACACTCCAAATGGCCTAGCAGCGTTTTGGTACCAGAAGAGTGTGCTGAAAAAACTTCTTTCCATTCAGAGAATGCGCTTTAGTTTAACATCCAGATCGAATTCAGTTACATGACAGGCTTCATATTGTTTTGATAAATTTGCTTTTCTTTCACTACTTCTCAATATACAGGTTGTCTTAATTAATATTGTATGACTATTAATTTATTTTAATATTTCATTCACAGCATGATAACATATAAAATAAAAATTAATTCGTAAGTCATTTTGCCATAACGCAACCGAATAGTGGAAGGATAAATGTTTTTTGTTTTATGCATCGCCCTTTTGTATAATTATTAGGTATGTTTTTTATAATAAATGCCTACCGTTAAATTGGAAAAGGATGTGAAAATGCTTGTAGTACTTAATATGTAATAATTCGTAGCGAAAGTTTTTGCCATATTTAGTGTCATTTTGCATGTAACTTAATTACGTTTTGTAAACACGTCAAATAATTCTTAGTTTTTATTATTTATTTTATTTCGTACAACGCTAGGCTAATTGCCTTCATATTTCAAGCCAAATGACCTCAAAATTTTTCAAAGTTCACACATTATTTAGGTTTATTACTCGTCAATTTCTTCATAAAAATAGTATCTTTTGAATTTCAATTACATTTTATATCATATAATTATTTACTAAGACTGATTGTTAACATCAATTTAAAAAACATTCACTTCCATAGGTGAACAGCGGGTAGATTGATAAGTGGTGAGGGGGGTCACCTGTCAGTCGCACGCGAGTCGTCGCCACGAGCGGTCGTCTCGTGTTCCCCTCTTAACAATACCTAGTAGTTAGGAGGATTGAAGCCCAAAAATTCTATCTATATTTTACCGAATTTAAAATAAAAACCTATTGAATTTGAAATCAATAGATTCTTTAGGGATTTTTCTTAGAAATTTGAATTAATGAACTAATTAATTTTCTTAGCAGAAAATATGTAAAATTATATAATTAATTGTTTCAGGCGTTACTTTGCGGAAATCCATATTAAAGGAAATTATTTAAAATTATTTTGCTTATAACTCCCGCTACATTAGGTCGATGAAGGAAAATAACTTCCACCAACATGCAATAACTTCAACGCGTTTCGCCACTTCACGTCGCATCATCAGGATACCTTCGCTTTGACGACTAATTTAAGTTAAGATTTCCTTTATCTATATTTGTAATGTATATGTTATCTATATAAATAAAACTCAAAGGTGACTGACTGACTGACTGACTTAGTGATCTATCAACGCACAGCCCAAACCACTGGACGGATCGGGCTGAAATTTGGCATGCAGGTAGATATTATGACGTAGGCATCCGCTAAGAAAGGATTTTGATCAATTCTGCCCCCAAGGGGATAAAATAGGGGATGAAAGTTTGTATAAATCTTATTAGATTTTCGACTGATTGAACTGAAATTAAAGATTGGAGTTACTGTGATGAAGACGTTAAAGCCGCAAAAACTATACCTAATTAATAATAATACTTCTTATATATATATATATTTATAATGTAGTATAAAAAAACAACAACATTTACTTACAGTTAACTCCCAAACTATACTATACTTGACTGAAGCTATCGGGGGTTTAAGAAGAATGAAAATAAATTAAACCCATTTCCACAGTTAATAGAGGAATTGCTCTGCTTTTGACGTATCGAGTGATTTCTCCTCTTACGTCACGTGATTGTTGTATTAGATTGCTTTTAAATAATAATTACAAGAGTGCTACGTACTACGATGTACAGAGGGGAATTTGTTCATATTATTATATTATCATACTAGCTTTTACCCGCGACTTCGCTCGCATTTAAGTCATTTTACACGTATCAGAGATCATTTCAATAGAAATGAATCAATATGATTCCAAACATCTGAAACTATAGTCAGTTGAAAACTATAGTAAAAAAAATATATTATTTTTGTAAATAAAAAATATCCTACTTCTAGTACCTCCAAAAATATGTGTACAAAGTTTCATGATGATCGATTAAGCAGTTGTTGCGTGAAACTCACATTCACATTATTAGCTAGTGATTTAGCATGACCACGCTTTCTTAGGCTCTAAGAGTAAGTAAGAGCCATGAGCGTGGTCCACTGCTGCTGCAGAGGCATGTCGCTTCTGTTACATCATCCCAGTTAGTTGAATGTATTATATATACAGTTAGATTACTTTCAAGTGTTTAAGTTCTTATAAGAAATTAGCTATATTTTCTTCTAATATATAAAAATGAATGTTTGTCTGTGAGTTCTTTATAGAATCGAAAGCTATGCATTTGATCATGTGATGATCTTTAGCAAAGTTGTTGTGCATGAGCCCACGAAGGTCTCTGAGTTGGTATTACCAATTTTCGACAGATGGCGCCACTTTCATTCCAATGAACTTCATATATTGCCATGACAGTTCATGACAGCTCACATTGAACAGACAATATTGTCGTCAAATGAACAAAATCAATAAAATGACTCAAAATAAATGAAATATTTGTGTAATATCTTTCCTTCAAATTTATTTCAGTTGGTGGTGTAGTTAATAAATAATTGAAAAAATATCTTAGGCAAATTGGTTTCGTTGAAAAAAGTGAAGTCTCTAGTCTGATTGTTGGTTGTATAAAGTTTTTAATAAAGAAAAACAGTAAACATGTGGTGAATTTTGGCAAACATGTAAGTGAGGACTCCCGAAGTACCGACCAAGGCTAATGATCTACCCGCCCGATAGAAATGACGCAGCCTCCCGACCTCCTCAATTAGGGTTAACACACGTATATTTCTTTCATTTAATTTTAATAACTAACTTCTATAAAAGCATTATTCTAACCGGTGAAGAAGAATTCTTTTATAGCCACCGATATATATATATGACCACCGCCTGATGTTAAGTTAGAGTGAGATTAATTGGGAATTTCTTATACGGTTTATTATATCGTTTATTTTAATTTAATATAATCCCTATCCCGTACATTTTCACGCAACAACCACTTAACCGATCATCATGAAACTTTGTACACATATTTTTGGAGGTACTAGAAGTAGGATAATTTTTATTAAAAAAAAAATTTTTACTGTAGTTTCCAACTGACTATAGTTTCAGCTGTTTGGAATCATATTGATTAATTTCTGCTGAAATGATCTCTGATACTTATTTAATGACTTAAATGCGAGCGAAGCCGCGGGTAAAAGCTAGTATGAATATATGTCCGTATATATATGAAGTTTATTTTCAATGTAATAGTTACTGTACATAACTTCTTCGACAAGACTTCCTGACTAAAGAAAAATACAATTTATCATACGTCAAACCCTAAAATTCGACTAGTCATTTTCCTAAAACCCTGCAAAATAAATTCTCCCTTAAGACAACCCTATCCCCCGACGTCTAGTTCAGTAATGAAGCAATTTAAATGCATGAGGCAGGGCGCGCGCGACCCGTGGAGGGGGAAATTACCTTCAACACAAAAAGTCACAACTACCTTCATTTCAACAGTTTATTATAACCTTTGCTTGGATTACTTTAAAGATTATTGTTCTTTGTTAATATGTTTGAGTTGTCTTGTTTTGTTTTTTTGTTAGTTGGTGGTAGGTACAAGATAGTGGTTGTCGGGTGCTGCCGCGGTGTATCTGCAGGTACGGATTATGAAGATAGGGAGTGACTTCGTCGCGAAAATGTATCAAAGAGGCTGGAGGAGGGAAAGTATTTTTTTTTTCGGAATAGAAATCAGATAATCAGATATAAGGTTATTGTTTTTTTAAATACTTATTTTTGAAACCTGTATACTGAGATACAAAAGGTTATATTATATAGTCCTCGGTATGTGAGGATTTTTTAAACATAGACAAGTATAATGTCGTCTAGATGCAACCAATGCCTAAACTAAGAACCCAGTGTACCTAAAAATTATTTTGTGGCCGGGTAGTAGACATTATCAACCTGAATGGTCCACGCTCGTCTGCAGACATTTATCTTGGTCTGGATTTGTCTAATGGATCGCACTTTAACGTTATGTAAATCTCAGGACAAACCCACTCAAACAAGAAACTAACATCTGCTTTCGTAATATCATATTTATTAATACGTATTTGTTTCAAATCCGGAACCTTAGTGTTACAGTTTATTAGTGAATAAATGAAATTAATGAATGAATGAAAATAGTTTATTAGCTTAGGCCAGCGGTTCTCAAACTTTTTTGGCGAAGGAAAAAGCCCTAATATAATTGTAAAAAACTGATTTATATGTATTTATGAATAATCATATTGCAATGTTATATTCAGTTGGAATATTTAGATGTAACCTTATAATCTCCCTTTGGTAGGTATTTTTTGCAGTAATTTAGCCCTAGGATTCCGCGGAACACACTTTGAGAATGGCTGGCTTAGGCACTCGTCAATCATACATAGCTTTACTAGTATCAGTATTATTTTGTTTGACATTTTATAATTATTATTCTTATTAAAGCTAACTTTAATATTCTCTTTACTATCTTGAGTCGTGTGATCCCGCCCTATATTTTATAATTCTTTTTTTAAATTTTATTAATTAATTTATTGTTAAAGTAAAATAACAGTATGCTTTTCAATGTCCCAACGCTAGGCAATGTGGGACCCATCACGTAACTATAACTAACTATATTACAATTTTATTATTATTATTTACTAATAAACTTTAAATAAAGTTTCCAGTCGTACAATTAGCTTAATCTGTCTTTTGGGATTAACACTGTACAGTAATACCCCGCTTTACGCGACCTCGTTATGCGCGGTTTCACTATAACGCGATATTCAAATTTATTATTAAATTACGCGAAAGAGTGCGTATAAACATAATGTAGTCATCAACTTCTCTGTGGTCGCGGGAGTTTCAGTTAACGCGATTTTTTCCGGAACGTATCCCTCGCGTAAAGCGGGGCATTACTGTATTACTTAGTTTATAATAATGGCGATCATTTTTATTATATTGTTGTATTGTTAATGTAATTTTATTGATAGGTGAAATAAATAAATTATGTGTTAATTAATTGTTCTCTTGCCTTAATTAAAAATCACAACATTTAAATTAAATATATGTAATTCTTTAATAATTTAATTGTGACATTTATTTAAATATAACTTTTTATTTTGATTTAATTATTTAATAAGTATATTTTATTTTTTTGATTTAACTGTAAATATGTAGTTTAATGAGTTTTTAAAGTATATTTAAGATGTAATGTAATCTTGCTCATTGTAATGTTAGCGCATGCTGTGTTCACTGTGCATAGGGCCTACAATTGGATTGTTATAATTCTTAGTGTGATATTAATTCCAAGTCTAGTTGTAGAACCCTGTTTGTGGACCCAATAAATAAATGTGTGTGTGTAATTATTAATAATTATTACTATTAATCAAATTTCAATGTTTAATTTAAACAATAGAGTTGAGAACTTCTGTCTCACTTTCACCTTCAGAAGACCTCACACAAAGTCATTTTTTGTCCCCCTCGCACAATACGCTTTTCATTTATTGTTATGTAGTCAAGTGGAAAGTTAGTAAAAACATCTTTTTCGTAGAATTGCTTTGATTGACACATTTTAGGGGGAACCGAGATTAAAACTATAATAGAACGTTTTGTGGTTTTCGGTTCGAATCCGGCTTTAATCCTGTCACTTCAAATGTAACCAGTTTTAAATACTTTATGCGGTTCACTTTCGCGGCTATTTTTAATATATTAAACTGTCATGACATTGCTGCAAATTTGTCGAAATTAATCAAAATAAACGCCTTATAATAATAGCTATGTTTTCCCTGACATGTGGTTTAACTAATTTTAAAAAATCTTGATTATATAAACCGCTTAAACGATAGAATACGGAATTAAATTTATTTCAAAAACGCGATAATAAACACAATAAAGTAATTTAAATTAGTAAAATAAAATTTGGCAGATCTAAACTACAGTTGATATCGCATGTGATTTTTTATCCAAAAAAGGTGTCACATTACACCGGACTATTATAAACAACTTTGCCTGTTTACAAACAAAATAAGGTTTGTTATAATCTGTTTTTGGAGGTATCCCTTTGTGGATTCAATTGTCTAGTTGAGGTGGGATTAGTGATGTGACTCAAAACTTTTGAGGCACATCACTTGAGTCAAATTGTGATCGAGTAAAAATTACTATATTAGCAACTCAAGCCAGCATAAAAAAAATTATGACTTCAGTATTTTTTAATAATCTTTATATAAATAAATATGTATTTATTTTTGTATTAAAGAGCGTTATAATTATTGTTATTAGTTTTTTAAAATAATGTAATGTAACACAGTCTGTTAATAGTTTTGGATCACAGTTTAGTTCCAATAAATATAGTATATTTTTTGTATATTTTTATTATTCATTGGTATATATTATTATATTTTGTTTTTTTTTGCACCCTTAACCCCAATTAAATTCGCGATTTACTACCTAAAGGTTGGTTGCCTGGTAGAGATCACTACTCAGTGATAAGGCCGCCTATTGTTTTTTATTTTTATTTTTTTTATCTTATTCTCTAATAATGTGTGCAATAAAGAGTTATTATTATTATTATTATTATTATACTATTTTCTGTACAATTTGTTTTAAAATTAAACCCAAGAACTTGAATCACATCACTAAAGGGATTAATTTTTTCTCTTAATTTTAACAGTGGGTATGGATTTCAACGCCTCATTGTTGATGTAAATAATAGAATCAATTTCGAGAAAAGCGAAAGGTGTATAAAAGAGTGCTTTGGGCTTCAAATGTGCAAATAGTATCACAGTAATGCTTTTCGGTGGTCTATTGTCAAACCATTTTTGACGGTTGACGTCATTTGACAGGCGGACAAAAAGAATACTTTTAAAGTAGAGATTTTAACTCTGGCGAATAGCGCGATGTATCTAGGGGGCTACTCAGGCATATTCGAAGTAGCTTACGTGAATTTTGACTTATCAGTCTGTAAAAAGTTCTGTCAAATGTCAGTGTATTGAGTGGCCTATCCGTCGTGAAGTGACTATCAAATCCGTAATTTCGTGAATGATTACAAATCCGTAAGTGTTCCTGAGTAGGAAACGTCAGTATTTTCGTTCGAAGTTCGTGCGTCTGAGTAGCCCCCCTGTTACGTTGGAATTAAGAAAAAAAATAGCAAAATAATCCACTCGGCGTCTTTCCCTGTATATCATAACAAAAGACATCTGTGGCCGTCTATTGATATAATTTGATTCATATTGATATAACAAATTTGAGTTCCTTTCAATGTGACAAATTTGATTGTACTTGTATCGGTCGTTTTTTTCTCCGTCGTCTGCCCCTTTATTCGGAATGGATTCATTTGTTATTTGGACCTACACATAGACCTTTAAATAGTACATACAGGCTCTATCACGCCGACATAGTGGAAGTTGCATGTAGACATTCATTTGTTGTACCAATTGTTTCCTTTTTTAGCAGATATATATAAATCTCTAAATATTCCATCCTTAACATAAAACAAAACATAAACATACTATATGTTGCTAATAATTATAATATAACATATCCCTACTTTCCTACTAATATTATAAATGTGAATGTGAGTTTGTTTGTTACGTTTTCACGTAACTACTACTTAACCGATCATCATGAAACTTTGTAGACATATTTTTGGAGGTACTAGAAGTAACATAGGATACTTTTTAAATAAAAAATAATATTTTTTACTATAGTTTCAGCTATTTGGAATCATATTGATTCATTTCTATTGAAATGATCTCTGATACTTATTTAATGACTTAAATGCGAGCGAAGCCGCGGGTGAAAGCTAGTAATAATATATAACATAATAATATTTGTTAGAAATATAAAATGGACATGTCCTCGGTAAAGTTAATATCTCCTATTTAAAATATTTTTTATTTATTTTCTTTTAGTAATTGGGCTCCAATAGAGCGCTTTTACTCGTCAATACAAATACAAATATAAATAATTAATTTATTAATTATCAATTTGATTTGCTGCTGTATACTGGCATTGTCCACTTACATACTAATGTCATAATAATATATAATAAATCTACTATGATGTAGAAGACTAGCTGCTGTATATGGGCATTGTCATCCTATTATATACCTACGGGTAAACTTTAGTTGATATGGGTTATGTCCAAGCTTTATTATCTATAAAATATTCAATAGATCGCTTTTCAAAATATCTACCACTTAAGAAAATCTCACTGGTAAATATTGTACGTAGAAATTGAAATCGAATAAAGTGATTTGATTAAAAGAAGTCTACCAAGGTTGCGAAGAATATTTCCGTATGTCAGCGTATGTTAAAAATTATTGCAGACATGCGAGCGTTGGTCCGTGTGCACTCAAAGATGAGGGATTTTGGTATATTTTTTTCTTTATCCTTAATCCGACCCCAGGATTAGTTGAAAGCCCTTTTTGATTGGCAGCGGTCGGATGTGAAGGAATTGAGGTAGGGTATGTAATTTCTAAGAGCAAGCTGAAGAAATTACCTAGAACAGTCTGAAGTACAAAAAGTAATACTAAGAAACGTAAAGTAATAATAAAATAAATAATAAGTCTAATTTATTACTGCAAAAAGACAATGACGTGGCTCAATGCGGGTGAAATTCCGCATGCGGTGAATTTTTGCGTTTTAAGACCACATGCGCATAAAAAAATCCACCAATAAAAATGAAGGAGTTAAATAAATTAAAAGTCTATAGGTAAATAAAAATTTTGCTTAATTTACCGCATAACATGTTAGTGTTCTTTTTTTAAACTAAGTGTAAAAATAACTTAAACGGTCGTCCATATAATCCGCTAGACATTCGTCACGCGGTGTCACGCCGCTGTTTCCCACGCGCTACCCGTCTTACTGCCATCCCTAATCTGTGCATGGATTATAACTACACTATTCAGGGTTATCAAAACATATATTAAATATTACACAGCTTAGGCTATACGCAACACTTAGACGAGTTTTACTGAAAATGAGGAGACAGAAGCTCAGTTAACTATCTTTTAACAAATTGTGACGTATAGTTCCAAATTTAAATTAATTCCGAAATTTCTAAAACAAAAGAAACGCGATAACATACCGCATAAAGTTTTTACATATAAATACTAAATTCATAATTACAACCTCTTAGGAGTGGCGACCAAAATACTGTACAATACAATTATAGGAGATATGATTTTTAATTGGAAACATCTTTTTATTATGCAACAATGTTATAAATTAAAAGTATTATCTCCACACATAGACTATAACTTAACATCAAGCCATAGACCATAAATTATATTAAAAAGAGAACAATAAAGTGACAACCCTAGCGTAGATGTCAGCGAGTAGACATTGACAATTCATTCAGCTACCTGCGCCCGCGCATAATCCAAGCGACATACGATATGTCTACTGATGCTTGACAATAAAAACAGCGCGTCTTTAATTCTAACAAGAGTGCTGGGTTAGGCAGAACTTTGGTAACAAATGTAAAACGTTTCTGCTATTTTTCATACTTATTTAGTGTTTTAAAACATAATTATGTAGGTTTAATTAGTTTAAAAGAGTTTATTCGATTTATTAGCGCGTGTGAAACGTTGGGATAGAGACGTGTTTTTGCTATCTAACCCTGAATAAGACACGTCTAATAAGAATATTCAAATTTGAATGGGAGATCCTATTGGTGAAGTAATACTAAGTAAAATTATTAATAAATCGAACCTAAAACTTCCACATAGAATATATAGAAGATCGCTGCACTATAAAAGCTGTCTAATGATAATATTTACCTTTTTATTGCACAAAAATCGTACATAAGCAAGCTTAATACCATTGGTATTATCTGCCAACTAACCAATGCGAGCGGCGATATGCGATAATAATAACTAAGCTATATGTTTTAGGGGTAAGCAGAGACGATAGACCTCAATAAGTATAAATGACAAATGTCACCTCAGTACAATTTCACACGGCTATTAAGTTTATATTATACGCATAATCCGATTTGAGATATCTATTTGATAACTAGCTGCACTGAAATGTACACTCGCCTACATTATTTATTATTTGTCTTTTAATCTGCTTATAATATAAAACCGAAAAACAATATGCTACATTTAATTAGTTGTTTCAGGCGTTACTTTGCGGAAATCCATATCAATGGAAATTATTTAAAATTATTTTGCTTATAATTCCCGCTACAACATTCAGTAATTTGTCTCGACGCGTTTCGCCACTTCACGTGGCATCATCACGATACGTGCGGTCGCTTCGGCTTCGCTTCAACGACTGAAGCGAAGCGGAATTATAAGCAAAATAATTTTAAATAATTTCCATTAATATGCTACATTTACTTGGTATATGTCTACGAAATTATACTATATATACTTTTACCTGTAGGTATATAATAGGATGACAATGCCCCTATACAGCAGCTATTGTTCTACGTCATAGTAGATTTATTATATATTATTATGTCATTAGTATGTAAGTGGACAATGCCAGTATACAGCAGCTAAATCAAATTGATTGTGATAATTTATTTCATTTATATTTATTTTGACTATATGGGAGGACTAAAAAAAAATTACATATAACTAAAGGTTAAGTGTATAAACATTTATTAAATAATTATGATCAGTGGGCTTATCACGAATTTTAGTCTGGCTTTCGAACCGAGTTCGCTTCAAGAAATTTGTATGGAAATTTGAGCAGAGCCACCGCGTGCGGATTTGGAACTACAATATTTTAGATACTTTTTGTTAATTTTCGAACGTCTCGATCTTTCGTTCATTTGATAGATTGCTGGTGCTCGTTAATCGTTAGTAAAAATTCATGATCCCGATTGCTAACGGAACCGTTTTACTTGTGACAGCTCGATTCGAAAGCCAGATTAAATTCGTGATAAGCCCACTGATGCCAATAGTACAGGGTATTGTATGAATTTTATTTATATATAAAGAACATATGTTTCAAAATAAGTGGTCGATAAAGAAAATATAACTTTCTTTTATTGTGATAAAAAGCCAGAATAATTTTGACAAAAGAATGTTCGTTCTGAAAATTATGTTTTTTTTTGAAACATAATTTTATTAAAATAAATATTTTATGGAGTCATTAAACCTTCTTCCATTCTTCGTTAGATATAAATTTTTTCATTAAGAAAATTGTAGATTTTTTGCTAGCGGTCTCAGATGATCTAAGTATGTTTATTAGACATTTTTACTAAAGTATTACAGCTAATTTATATTTAATTAATTCACTATATCGAATCAATAACTTGTAAAGATCGCTGATGTAATGACAAAATATAATCATTATGTTTTTAGTGGCTATATTAGAGGCAAGTAAATTTATTATTGTACGAATATGGTTAATGATATTGGGATTATGTGCCAGCTAATCTTTTCAAATGCAATGATAAGAATATTACATTGTATTTAAAAAATGAAAGTTATATATTATAAAAAAAATGTAATCAGTAAAACAATGTATGACACTAATTCTAAGTGGAATGCGATCATAGCTTGCGAATATAAAAGAAAAAACCACCCAAATTATTCTAATATACTACTAACTTGAATAACATTTTTCTAAAACCTTTCAATTGAATACCGGAAGCTTAAACAAACAAAAATTAGTACAACCATCAGCATAATAGTTTAACCCATTACCGAAACAACCAATCATATCCGAAAAATCGTTATACATTATTTGAATATGGAACAATGAGAATTGATACAGATCGAGACCGGATGGCTTAGACGTCGTCACATAATCGTGTTTTTGTATTTAAATATGGAATATTATGTGTTCAAAATTTGAATACAATGATGCTACTGGTCTGTATTGAGAATAGGATGGGATGGGAGCATGATATTGTTGATGTTTGACACAAGATTTCGCACTGTTGCACGCGACTGTACTTTTTTATCTTAATATTACATTGTTGCTTGTAAATTGATATATTTATTATAAAGGATTACGGTTTATTTTTTCACTTATAAGAATCATAAAAGAAATGAAACTACGATTTACTGATATATTACGCCGAACGTGTTTTACACATGCTAAAACAAAGAACTCAAATCAAGGTTACTTTTTATTTATTCATGTAAATTAATTTTACCTTTGCAGGCGACCTCACAAGTTAAGGGTAGGTTTAAAAACCCTGTGGATTTAAAGTTTTAATGAAAAAAACAATTTTGAATACAGTAGTCCAGGTGTGACCCGACACAGAAAGTTTTATGGTTCTTTCGGCCAAAAGATTTATATAGATTTACTAAAAATTAGTGTCACAAGTTGCTTCTGCATTGGCATAAGATATACATTAAAGAATTTTAATATGAAAGGAACATCAATATACAATTAATGTCCTGGACCCAAACTTGTACTACGTAAGAGGACAAGAGGTACGTAAGAGGTCTACACAAACCTACTTTTAGTTTTAAACCTCTACGTAACGGACTGGCTGTTTTAGCTACTATATATAACACAAATATTACATATCTTATAAGAAAATTCCTACTTATTATACGGAACCCAAATCGATTAAAAATGTAAGTTCAGAAATGCGTCAAATGTTTCTTCTCTTTTCTTTTTTCAAACGAAGGTGTCACAGATTTTTATCAAAGTGGATTTGACGATCATATTTTAAAGATCGTCCCTGCTCTCGGTTCTTTATTTTTTTCCTGTCACTCCGAATTACGTAAATCCAATAGAGCTGCAGTGAGTCTTTAGTTTAAATGTTTTTAACGCATTTCTGTCTATCATATGATTGGTTGGCTAACATTAAAAAGACGAAAACGGTCATTTGACCCAAAATAACTCAAAACTGTATAACTCACCTATATATATTTTCGTAAATATATAAAAACTCATTAAATCTTATGCAGTTTTCAGATCTTCGCCAATTTTATAGGTAAGTGGATTTAATCCGTCTTCTCACTACTAGAGTGTGGTCCTCGAACAGACATAACCAGTTTTCTTCTTTATTATATAATTCTTCTTAAGATTCTTCTGTTAGTTGTCTGATATCTACTCATTCTTTATTTATTCATGTCTCAATAGGTTAACGGGTTAATTTAATACATATTATAAAAAAAAAGGTTATCTGTTTGTAGCGAATCCGTTACCTGCTCACAGACAGAAGATATATCGAAAATATAGTTAAGAAATTTTACACAGTGATAGAAGTTAACATTATTTATTTACATTATTAACATACTAGCTTTTACCCGCGGCTTCGTTCGTCATTAAATAAGTATCAGAGATCATTTCAATAGAAATGAATCTATATGATAACTATATTTTCTTGCTTGGCTGGGATTATGAATTTTAAAAAAATACTACATACAATGATGTTTCCTAACCTCAAAAATTCAAATAGTTTTATACTGCAGATATAAAAATGTCAGACAGAAATAAAAATAAATATAGAAAAATTCCAAACCGCTGAAACTATAGTCAATTGGAAACTATAGTAAAAAATATTTTTTTTAAATAAAAAGTATCCTATGTTACTTCTAGTACCTCCAGAAATGTGTGTACAAAGTTGCATGATGATCGGTTAAGTTGTTGCGTGAAAACGTAACAACTCACATTCACAATTATAATATACCATTGCTTTCTACAGACGTAATGGTGTCTGGCAAGGTGTCTTCTTAGTTTCCTTTTTATTAATAAATATAGCCCTATAACTTTATATATAACTACCTATATATATATATATTCAAATTAAAATTAAAACGTAAAAATATTTTTTGAGAAAAAAAAAAGAACATCACCATCTAAATATCGTAATCGCCAATACTTTTTTATACGTGCGAAACGTCACACGGTCTGGCGCACGCGCACGCCTCTGTCACGGCGACGATGTGATGTCCTTAAAACGTCAACTCCTATTAAAACAGCTGAAGACATCTTCAACAACATTCTTGCTCCAAGTTCGATGCTCCGTCCCCATGGAAGCGTGGTAATCGAGTTCGGCGTTAATTTGGCAAAATAACTTCTGCTTAATTTATTTGATAGATAAGTTGCGATGTTAAAAAACCAGATTGCCGAGTAGGTACACGATTTATAGTTACAATAAGTTGTATTTCGTTTCAATATGTAGAGATACCGGGTTCGATCCCGGTCGATATTAATATTTGTTAATAAATTAGTACACCAGGCAGGGATCAAACCCGGTACCTATTCAAACATAATAAAACTTATATTTACGTATTATTTTGTATTCATTTTTTTATTATTATTTTTATGCACAATAGTATATACCAGTTATTCTCAACCACTATGCCGCGCCAATTTTGTGTGTCACGAAATTTATATTATTTATAATAATATGATTTTAAAACTTATCTTTTTCTTTGTGTGCCGCCAAATTTTGAAATCGTTAAAAGTGTACCACAACAAAAAAAAAGGTTGAGTATGACTGGTGTATACAGTACACGACTAATCGCATCTTCTCAAAGTTTATTTTCAAGTAATGTACAGTAAAATTTATTATTGTTTAAATGATACCAGTACAAGATAGTTGATTAAATAAATCACGTTCTAATTCATTGTAGTGTTTCCATTTGTCATTACATTATAGGGTGGAGGGCGCGATCTATTTAAAATCATCCCTTTTTGTGTAAAATGACATTTGTAAGGGTTGCTTTAATTGCTTGTTTACATTGACATAGGTACCCGCACTTTGTATTCGAACCTTTTTATATATATTGAAATCTTACTAATGTTGTTTTGGACTCTTTTTTTCTTTCCTTTCTGCGTATATTTTAGATCCGTTCCTTATTCTGTACACTACTCGTGTCATTGGATATAGCTGTATTTTGTTTATAATTGAATTTATTTGTACAGTCATTTTGATTCTTATGTTTTTTTAATGTACGCACAAATTATTCATTTTACATAAATTGTAATAAATAAAAACAATTGAAATACTTTTTTTGTAATATATTTTTTATATATGTGCGTCTCCACTATCCTCTGTCTAGGTTGACAGGGCACACTTCTCATTATACCGGAAACATATTGTTAATAATTTTTAAAATTACTATCTGCGCCATAACAATCCAAATACACAACTAATAACAATCCTCATAGAAATATAAGGAATGAATGTGAGCAATTTATCACGGACCCTCTCCGCGCAGTCCGCCAGTTGCACCGACCTCACATGGACGGGGTCACAGATGTGCAAACCCATCAATTGACGATTTATTAAGTCCACAGTGACGCTAAACTACCACATCAATACAGCCACCCTCCATCAATGAGGGAACCCTTAGTTTTAACTTTTAAAAAATTATAACAAAAATTTCTTTTCATAGAATATGCTACAACATGTTCTTTGTGTTAATTCAATAAATTATTTATAAAATAATGTTGACACACGATTTGAGTATTTTGAAACACTTTTCACAGTTATATTTTTCATAATTTCAAAGCTATATTTCGTAAGCTTTTCTGTCATCATGGTCGCGAGATTGAAGTTATGAAACGTCAAATTAAAGAGTCTTTTAAATCATGCATATAGGTATACATAATATAAAATAAATATGTTGTCTAATCACATCGCGTGTTCTAATGCCCACTTACAAAAGCAACACCAGTGAGGTAACTTATTGCGATGGAAGTGTTCGGATAGGAAAAACATTTCCGTAGTAGACATGTACCGATTCATCCAGAAATCGCATATCAGTACACAGAAAAAAATCACATCAAAATCACTATAAACAAGTGTAGGGGGTGCAAGCAAACCCCCAAAACGGTTATGAAAGCCCCCAATAACTTTGAATTAAAATAGTAGTTGGTGTTAAAAAGGTACCCCATTGTTGTGCGCATTACCCCTCGACGTTTTTGTATTACGATTAAGAGCCAAAATTAGAAACATTGCCATTTTTACTATAGTTATTGGTTAGTACAGAATTTGCTATATATTTTAGACTTATTATTTTTAGGACATTTTTATTATATACTAGCTATTGCCAGCGACTTCGTTCGCGTAGTAATGAAGATATAAAGTACTATGAATTTTAAAGATTAACATGAAAAAGCAATTATTGTGACATAACTGTAATAGTTAGACATATGGTATAGCACACTTTTTTGTAGATATTGATGTCCTCTATAAAACTGTAGTACATTACTTTGCTCTATTGTCAATAATTTCCGCAGCGTATATAATAATAAAACAATCATAGCGAGGATAACACAAACAGGAAACTGTTTTTTAGTTTTTATAATTTATAATATATTAAATTTTATTTAAAAAAAAGATATTACAAATAAATCGACCGAGAATCAATTACGAATACAAGCATCAATTCAATATATAAATTATATTTTAAAAAATTAGTTTCATAAATTGTTTGCGCCATTTTTTACATACATATTTTCCCCTCCACAGCTTTTCTTCTATAGCGTCTCTTGTCTCTATAAACGCTTTATATTTCGAATGTATTTTTTGTTTTATATTCCCAAAAGTTTAGTGTGCTTTTTTTACAAACAAATTTCAAGCAATTACTTTTTATTCCGCACTGTCTTTCTTGAATCTACCTCCGATGATCCTACCAATATCCTTCAATTATTTTATTAATATTGAAACAATAATAAATACCTCTTCGAAGCTGAAACCTAGATTTACAAAACACCTACATATGTGTTTTCTGTTTAACAAACATAAGTAAAAACGTATCGATGTCGTAACAGTTGTTACAGATGTAGCTAACGTCCCTCCAGAGTGTGCTCAGCTGGAAGATGCAGCCTCAGGGGGCCGACGAGCGATAAAATCCGCCTTATGTCATCCACAATACACCCCAGTTCTTTTCCGATATATGTATATAGGTAATGTTTTACATTTATTTTTAAGGGTTACTTATTAATTATAAAATATTGGTTACAAAATAGGCACCAGTGCTTTATTTAGGTATATTAGCAATGCGCTGCTCGCCAATTATACAATAACAATTATAAATATTGGTTTAATTATTTCCATATCATTGCACTCTATATATATCACCGCTCACGCTGACAAAAGTTAGTAGGTAAGATATTTCAGTGGAATTAAGCTCGCCTATCTATTTTTGTGCATTAAAGAGTTTTCATAATTGGTTGTTTCAGGCGTTACTTTGCAGAAATACATATTAAAAGAAATTATTTAAAATTATTTTGCTTATAATTCCCGCTACAACATTCAATAACTTGTTTCGACGCGTTTCGCCACTTCACGTGGCATCATCAGGATACGTGTGGTCGCTTCGGCTTCGCTTACTATACTATAAAAAACAATTGATATTCATTTAAATATTTCGCTTTATTTATAAACTAAATATCAAACTTGGGCTCTTTCAATATGATTAAGCATCAAAACAAAATGGACCCATCCATGATAAATACAGTTTTTAAATTAGAAAATCATTAATTTGCACTGACTTTTAGAGTTTAGAGCTTAGAGGTTTATTTCTAATCCCATCCAGATAAATGGATGTTTCATCATTTGCATGTCAATCAGGATGATTGATGATATAGACTGTCTGCCATTGATGAAAGAGTCAAGATTCGTGTTCTTTTTGTTCAAGAAGAGGGGGTTTTTAAAAGGGCTGTCTAATGTTAACGTTAGAATTAAACGCGTGTGTGAAAACGAATCGGTAATGGCTCTTGGTCGTCAATTTTTTTGTTATTGCTAATAATATGGCACTTCCTTATCTGGGGGGCTACTCAGGCATATCCAATGTTTCGTGATACAGCCATCATCTCTGTAGCTCACGTGAATTTAGACTTACAAACTCGTAAAAAGTTCTGTATCCGTCCTGTAAGTATCTGTCGTGACGTCGCTGTCAATTCCATAATTTCGTGAATAATTTTCGTTGATGTATTTGCATACGTTTATATTGCATACGTTTTTAGAACTCAAAAAAGAATATTTTAACTGACATAATACAATTATACAAAATATCAGAAATACCTTATACGAAAAGTATGTCTACAAACGAAGCACATCTAGACCGGGAATCAAATCCGGGACCTCAATGTAATATTCATTTAAATTTATATCCAAAAACATGACAGCTTGTAAAGAAATGCAACTAGGTAGGGCGTGCCGATATCCCGCAGCGCCCTGCTGTCAATGTTGCTATACACAAAAGTTTTCATAATATGCCACAAATTTCACTATTGTCGCTGGCAACCCCGATGACAGGTCACCGCAGGACGTATGTTTAACACATTTACGGGGGTAATTTTTACCCTTAATTGCTACTTTTATCATTGTTATTTATGACGAAGGGTGTGATTATAATTTGAGTGCACTCCTACGTGTGTTAAGCTTGGAATATGCCATTTTTCTTTCTGTCTTGTGATCATCCTCTTCGCTGCTATTTGTGGTAACTGGACATCTTCATCGGCTCTGGCATAAAGCTACCATTCATTTATTTATAGCAAAATATTGATCGAAATAAGCTTAAGCTGTTATGAGCTAATTAATTTTTTTTCTCATTTTTAATTTCAGAACTTTATAACTTAACATTGTTGTGAATTTTATTAATGTTTGTAATTTTCATTATTGCTCTGTGTCAAATGTGGGTTTTTATAACGTCGACCTACTCCCTAAGCTTGATGGTTTCATCTGAAAGATTTTATTTTGTATTAGATTCCCTTTAGAAGCTTATTTGATTTCCTGTATATGTATGTTTTTTTTTTTAATTTATTGTAATTTTTTAACATGGTTACAGGAAGAAGTGTAGTGTCAGAATTATCACCTGCCCTAAACAATGCAGTGTTAAATACCCTGTCACCACTAGTGCCAAATATCAACCCTTATCTATCCAAAATGTTATATTTTAAAATTAAAGTACAATGTGAGTCAAAATGACCCCTTTTATTTGCAATGCGAAACCCGTTTTTGTTTCTTATCTGCCCCCACGATACACGTCCATCCAGCTCGGGCGTTATCAGGCGACTGACAGGAATGGGAACAATGCTACCCCCACCTCTTATCTGAACCACTAATCAATAGGGGAGATTTAAATCTGGAATTTTTGCGCATATCATAGACTGTTACACGTTTGAATATATAACTTTTATACTGTTAGTTTTTGTTGTGAATTTATTTACTTTTTCTGTGCTGTAGTTTTAAAGCTAATATTTTACTTTTTAATGAACTAATTTTATAATAAATGAATGAATAATGAAGTTTTTTGTGAATAATTTCTTCCCAAACTCGTGACTACACTTAAATTTTTAACAGCATGTATGTACACATATACAATACATCAAAATCCATTTTTAAAAAACCCTTGAATTATAACTACAATATAAAACTTATTGATCACACATTGTAGCACATTTTCGAGGACACTCAAACATTGTTTTGTCCGAGGGGCTAAATATGAGCCCCACTGTGCTATGAACATTTTGCGCGTTAACTCGAGTGGTGTGCCCACTGGGTATAAGTTTATAGTTACAAGTGCTAGCTCAATAGCTTTGTCAAATATTTGGAGCGTAAGCCGTACCAAATGGAAATGATAAATAATATTTATTTATTTATTTATAAAGCCTACCTACAAAATTACATTATGACTATCTATACTAATATATAAAGAGAAAACATTTGATTGTTTGTTTGTATGTATTGAATAGGCTCCGAAACTAATGGACCAATTTGAAAAATTGTTTTACTATTAGAATCCTACATTATCCCTGATGAACATAGGCTATAGAATATTTTCAAAAACTCGGATGAAAATTTCAATAATGTAACTCAAAATGTGAAAAAAAAATACAAAAAAAATCATTATATTGCATACGCTGCGGAAATTATTGACAATAGAGCAAAGTGATGTACTACAGTTTTATAGAGGACATCAATATCTACAAAAAAGTCTACGATACCATATGTCAAACTATTACAGTTATGTCACAATATCTGATTTTTCATATTAAAATTTAAACTTCATAGTATTTTATATCTTTATTATTACGCAGACGTAGTCGCGGGCAACTGCTAGTATATTATAAAAAGGAGTATTATTATATAAACTAAATGAAATTTTAATTATAGGATAGGACGGCATGCTCAAGGTGATAAAGAGATAGATACATAATTTAGATGTTACACAATAATGAAAATAAACAAAGAAAACAAGAACCAAATAGATGTAAGGAAGAGTGGAGAAAAAAAATTCATTTAAACTGTAGTACTGTCTCTATGAATAATCCATTCTTGAGACTTTCATTCTTTTTACAATATATTTAAATATATCACGAATTAAACGAAGTGTAATAGAAATAATTAAATTGGAACTCATACTCTCAAATTAGCTCTAAAGCATGTTGTAAATATATTAAAATAAATTTTAGAAAAGCGCGATATTAAGTCTCAAAAGGTATTTTTAATTAGTTAAACTATATATTCGTGTAAAATTAAAACATTGTAAGAGCTTCTAACTTAATTATAATAAAATACATATTTATTTTATTTGGTACAGTGTCCGAATAAGAGATAGACGTCTGCGTCGACATACTCGCACTTGTATTGTTGGTAATCGAAAATCTGTTTTAATTTTGTTTCAATCGCACAGTTGGATGTTCCCACTAGAATGTTTAATGCACGGAAAATGGTACACATTTTCAAGTATCATACAATTTGTTGGATCCAAGTCACTATGGATTATTATTATGTGATACAAATTAGATATCTATTGTTTTTATTAGTGTAGTGCACTGTTTAACTCAACTCACTGATAAAAAAGCTTGGACATAATCTTTGTCATTTTATGTTTACCCTTAGGCATACAATAGGATGACAATGCCCCTATACAGCAGCTATTCTTCTACATCATAGTAGATTTATTATATATTATTATGACATTAGTATGTAAGTGGACAATGCCAGTATACAGCAGCTAAATGAAATTGATAATTATTAAATTAATAAATTTATTTCATTTATATTCATATTTGTATATGTATTGACGAGTAAAAGCGCTCTATTGGAGCCCATTTACTAAAAGTAAATAAAAAAAACCTGTAATTCCCTTCCCTTTAATTACACTATATTATAACTAAACATATTTTATTCCTTATTCGCACGTGCCCTGCGTTCTTCTTTTGTTTCATTCCAAATTCTTAATTTAAAAATGACAATTTTATTCATAAAAATATTAAATGGCTACTGCAACCTCTTTTCTGTCGACGACAATTATTAAATCCTTTTTTTTTTAATCACTACTTACAAGTATTGTATGTGTGTGCATAACATAATAAGATCTACTATATATATCAACAATAGGTGTATAAATTTAGATATATATATATATACTGCTTAGTGATAAGGCCGCCTTTTGTTTTTTTTTATTTTATTTTATTATATAATATTTGAGAATTCCTTAAATTTATATAACAGTAGAATTCATCCCAACAATAATATACATTTTCAAATAAATATATTAAATTGAATAAAAGTCGCTTTTTCCTATGTCTCAAAAGATAAATAGATTTTTTCCATATAAGTATTTACAGTATTTTCAGACGAAATGTTAAATATCCGGTTACTTCTAAGTTGAAATTGAGATGTAAAAGTCAAACATCGAAATTACTTGACTTTGTTTTACCTTATTATCCATGCAATACTACACTCTATGTAGTATCATATCCACTCTAAATAACGACAGCAATACGTCATTATTAATCAATAAACAGTACTTGCTAAGTTGCCGAAATTAATAAGAACTGCGGCTGTGTGCGTTCTTTATACTTTATTAGTAAATACATGTATTATAATAGTAAAATAAAATTGATTTTTATTCTTTTCATTTAACGACAACTCCCAATAACGTCATAAAATGCTCAATCCCTTAAGTGTCGCTGTATAGAGTTCACACTGTATAATGATTAGTCAACCGGGATAGGTCTGGCGTTAGCCCAGTATGTCGTCCGGGGTAGCACCACTTTCAAGCGGAACACCCGTGAAGTGACCTAGTCGCGTTTCGGGATCAGCTTGGAATAGCCGGGATAACGAGAGGAGTATGTCAATTTGGACAGAGCACATTCGTCTCCTCAAGCCGGTATAGCTTATCATCAGGGTGAGTGTGGTCATATGGTGGGCTATCAATAAATAATAATAATAATTGGTTTAAAAATTATAATTTTTAACTTCGAAATCCGTTTTACCTCCATTGTGATAAGCAAATTCAAATCCTTAATATCGTTGCCCTTCATGTAAAAACAGAGCACCCCCTCCACCCCCTCCACCCCAATCATACTTAGATTATCCTAATATCATTTTAGTATAACGACAAGGAAATTGAGTTGAAACAACGAGGTCGTTAGCTGACTGCTACTTTTGGATGAGGCATTGCAAATCTTAAACCAGATATTTCATACCTATTGTTTCTCAATTTCAGTTGTTTTTTTTTTGTTAATTATTTTATGTACAGCGAGTTTCTTGTGGTCTTCTTCTCGTCATACGCCCTTCCAAAGCCATTATAGAATCTGACGATGAGCAAGCGCACGCCTTTAAATTTAATAGACGATTTTCATTTCATTTCATTTCATATTGAGTTTTTTTATTATATTTCTTTTCTAAAATTTAAACCAGATTACGTCCCATATATTAGTTTATTTTTTTCATGTCGGAATAAAGACCCGGAGGAATAAATTTAGTGCAAAACATAATTTAAAGCTGCTGTCTTAACGTTTTAATTCAAACATTTCTCACTAGATGGCGCTTATTATTCAGTGTTATTCTAAATCTAAACAGTGAAACAACCTCATCCAATGGTCATTTCTAGCTCCATTTATTGTGTATCTGGTGCTTACATTCATGAATACGTGATCAGGTGGCGTCCCCTCAGCAGTTGGAGCGAAAAATACCCTATCTATATTCAAGGGGTCAAAACGATTCATTTCTGCAAGCTTTTGTCTTTAAAATCAGGGTCAATATTTACGTGTAAGTTTACACATTGTTACATTATCATAAAAAAAAATTAAGGTAAACCAACACTATATTTATTTATTTAATTCACTTATAACCTTTCTTGATAAATATGTATGTATATATTTATTATGTGTTGTGTATATTTAGTTATTATTTTTCTTTTCATTGCACCAAATATCACTGCTCATACCAACAAAGGTTAGCTGGTAGATAATGCCGACGGCATTAAGCTCACCTATGTGAAAAAAAATATTACTATTTTTTTGCAATAAAAAATTTATTTATTTATATTTTTATAATTATTGCCCTTAGTAAAGAGTCGCGAAATTACTTAATGCTGTCTTATTTGTTCTAATTGGAATGAAATAGATTAAAAAGACAAGCGTTATCAATATGAAGTCCGTTCTAATTAACACATCTCGGGCATATATAGCTAATTTTCTGCTCTAACTACTTCAACGCAGACACCGACAAAGAATTTTAGATTAAATATATATTTAGGCACGTATATACCCTTAATAGAAATACACTGTAATCATTCGAAAATCCCCTATTTTGTTATAACAATGCCAATAATTAGATAGTAAAATTTTTGCCAAAAACCAACTAATATTACGTAACAATAGAAATATGAAACGATCTAAAAACTGCAATTTCCTCGTCAGCCACGCCTCGTCACCAGAAAAACTTAATCAGGATCAAGGATTATATTTCTCTTTCCGATACATCATTCTATAACGTTTGAGCGCAGATTAACCAATCAGTTAAGATAAAGGACACGCTTTTTACTAGACGCCATTTTAGAAACGAAATAAACACCAAACCTTTTACATACAAATTGCAACTTTCTATTAGTGAGTATAAGACAATTTTTTGCATTTATATTTGTGCAAAAGTTGTGATAGTATAAGGTCGGTTACAGATGTGATGTCGTGTGCAGGAGTAAGCTCACGTGCCGGTCACGTGACTGAGATTAGGTCGCGTACACACGTCGCCGACACAAAGAGCTGGGGGCACATTGTGGAAGCGTTGCAGGGAGGATTTCGCTAAGTTCGGTCGGATTTGAATTATAAAAATTTGAAACGCTAGTACTATTTGCATATCCCACGGGTTTGGACATATTTTTTAAATAATTTATTTGACGGTAATTCGTTTTTTTTTTAACAAACACTTCATACTTTCGGCGGAAAATACAATTAAAAGCAAAAAAAAATTAATATAATTGGAACTAACATTTTAGCAATTTTCGTTTAATATCTCCATCTCATGAAAAAATACCTTCTGAGATACTCAATACAACAATGAAGAATCTACACAAATAAACTATGCACAATGACAACTTCAAAATCGCTTTGTATTATTGCAGTTTTGTAGATCACACCGTGTTAATACTACCCGATGATATATATATGTATTTATCTAGTGGGAAAGATACAAGGAACAAATTGCACTACTAGAATTGATTTAGTGGACAAATAAAAATTGTATAATATTATCAAAATGTGTATAAACTCTTACTTATTTTAAAACAACTAGTTTAAGCATTAATTATAAATAATTTCATTGATATGTGCAAAAATAACTTTAAATAAAGCTAAAAAAATTTCTAAGATCCTTTTCGTTAATGACACTTCTGTGTTGCCACTTAATAAAAATAAAAACTTCTAGGTTGCCTTGTAAAATATAATATTTAAAAATCGTCCGTTTAAACGCTTTATTTAAATAAAAATAATTATAACTAAACAAAATGATAATGTAAATAACAATTAAACAGTCTGTAAACACGATGACACCATGATTACGTTGGAATGTGAACGCAGTTCCAGTTAAACAAATTACGCGCGAAATTCGCCTTTAAAATAGTTGACAGAAAGGTTAAGATATTGTAGTGTAAATGTGTAGTGAAGGGGAATTAATTTTGGACACAATAGCGAAGAGCAAATAAATCAAAGTTAGAAGCTGCTTTGGGACCTCAGCTCCTGTGACCAAGTCTCCTGAGATTTAAAGTGTACCTCCGATCCATGTAAAATATGGATACGGCATATTAGGCCAGTGCCGATAGTTTTGAAAATGGTAAAAAGTGAACAAAAATCATAGTGGGATGAAACCTATTAGAAGAGGAGGCGATCTGAGGTCGAAAAGGGGATGTGAGCTCTTTGTGATATTTTAGACCACTTACAGCATAACATAGATATGCTGTGTAAGTATCATTTTGAAACACTAGATCAATTAATATAGCTTTATTTGAATTGATACAATCATATCTGAGTTTATTCGCGAACATAATTTAATTAATTTAAAAACTGCTTTACTATAACGCTCAAAACAACTGAGTAAATTGATTATTCTAAGAATTTTATTAGGATCAATTACAGAGATTAATATTTGACCTATTTATAGGTGAGGTCAGTGTTACCATATCCATTTGTGCACACTCTTCACACTGCGATGAATGTAAACCCATATTGCATTCATTTCATTATATTCCTTCAACATTTCCTAGTATTCCTTCGGGAGCGTAGTGCTGTTGTGTACAATTTGTGGCACACTTGCTGACTACTTGTTAACACTTTACCCTTTGTGGCTGCTAAACTTTAATGCAGATTTGAAAAAAGAATTACTTGAACGGAATATCTAAAATACAGGCATTAATAATTGCATCCACTAAAACGAGTTTTACATTATATTAAAACTTTTATCAACAAAATCAAATATGACTACTAGATAACTAGATTTATGTTTTCATATTTTCTTAAATAAGTTTCCGTTGTATAATTTCGTTTCGAATAAACATGGAAGGGCTTAGTTGACGGTGTGACTCGTTCAGGGAGTTGCAAGTCCCTTAAGTTATTGTAGACCAGTGAGCCGGGAAATATAGGCACACCCTTAAGGCGGGTGGCACTAAGCGATTAGTTTAAACAGAAAATTTTCTCCAATAGTTTTTGTTCTAGAAGAATTCCCGAGAAAATAAATTATTATTCTTTATTAAGACTATTGTCTCTTAAGGACGTTGAGTCTATTGACCTTTGTATGAAAGTAGGAATTACTAATAGCCATAGCTAATTAATTTTAAAGAATTATGCCAATAACAAACGATTCAGGCAATTTACTTTGTAACGACTCTATCGATATATTCGTCCTAATTATAACCAGTGGGCTTATCACGAATTTAGTCTGGCTTTCGAATCGAGCTGTCACAAGTAAAACTGATCCGTTAGCAATCATGAATTTTTACTAACGACTAACGAGCACCAGCAATCTATCAAATGAACGAAAGATCGAGACGTTCGAAAATTAACAAAAAGTATCTAAAATATTGTAGTTCCAAATCCGCACGCGGTGGCGCTGCTCAAATTTCCATACAAATCGCTTGAAGCGAACTCGGTTCGAAAGCCAGACTAAATTCATGATAAGCCCACAGTTGTAGTAGAGATCTACAAACAACATATTTATTTATAAAGCCTACCTATAAAACTACATTAGGACTACTATTATACAAACTAAATGATTTTTTTACTATGAACGAATATTCGAATAATCGACGAATACTACTTCTTCTTCTTTATTAATGGCCTCAGATGTTTAATGAAGACAATTTTACCAATGTCGAGTATTTGGGCAAAAACCCAATAAGGGATTACAAATTTTTTAATTCACACGTAAAACCGCATGTCAAAAAAACAACCATTTTTCCGACGAATACCTATGACCTCAAATGACAGATGGGTACCATAAACTAATTAATTTTTTTATAAACTTATATTTCTTTTAGTATGAAAGTTCTACAATTTTCTTCTAAAGTAAAATTATCATTTGGCACAATCATGATTTATCATAATTCATATTTCCTCATAAGAATTTTATTGTAAATATTATTTTAATGAACAATGCAATCACCGGAGACCTTCTAAATGTCTATGGCTCACAACTAGCTTGCCGTGTTAGTGACGTACCTCGCAGACCGCAGACCCATCGCGTGTGACGTCAATCACTGGCACAACACTACCCACTTTTACAAACATATGCAAAATGTTTTTAATATATTTTATTGTTTTCATATATTTAAATTCGTAAATATGATTAACTAATTTTAAAAGACTTTAAACGATTTATTTTAATTGGATATTTCGTAGATTTTGCAGGTTTTCTGTATACAAAAGTTTCGAATTTATTGTATTTATAACCTTTCCTTATATTTATTCTGTGTATTTAAGTATATATTATTATTATTATTATATAATGTATGTGTTGTGTTTACTTTGTTATTATCATTGCACCAAATATCACCGCTCACACTGACAAAGGTTAGCTGGTAGACAATGCCGATGGTAATAAGCTCGCCTATGGTATGTACCATTCAGTACAATAAATAAATTTATTATTATTATTTAAATTATTAGGCTATGTACTGTTTCTAAAATATGTACAATATAAAAATATCAGAAATAGAACCACACAAACACATAAAACTCAGGCCTGAATTAAATACATACGTGTTAAAATTTATTTGTATATATTTATTCCAATTGAGTCTAACCGGGATCTCTACAAGATCTGAAAACAGTTTTAACCGTAGTTATATAAATACCTTCAACAAAGCTTGTATGAAACAATATATAATTTATTCGTTAAATATTAATAATTGCGGCAGTGACTAACTTCCTAGTGTATCAAATCTTCAGAGGTTAAGTTTTAGTACAAAATATTTGTCTTAGAAACTATATATTTTAAAAACACTTTTGTTGCCGACAGTCCGTAATGTCAGTGGTTAGGTCCTGAAGATTGGCAGGCTTGCGTGTTACCTGTCAAGTTGGGCCCTACGCCTGACACGCTACACTGATATGCGGATGAACTCGTTCCCTTATTAATTGGAGATTCATTTCCCTTAAAACATAATAAAATGCGACCTCTGAAAATAAATATAAAAGATATCTAGCATTAAATACAATGAAATGTGTATATATAAAAAATAGATTTACAATTACTTGTCTATAAGAAAATCCTTTTCATAAGCCAAGTGTATTTGGTCATCAAGCCGGCATATTAGCTAGGCTATTACAATGGAATAAAACAGCGGTTATGAAAACTAACGTAATTTCCCCCAAATCGACTATTTCCTTAATAAAATGTGAGCCGATTGTCGCGCCATCTGTCGTCACAAATACAATAACAATATTGTGATCAAATACAATGAAATTAGCAAGAGATTGAGGGAAATTGGAATGTTCCACTTAATGTGATTTTTGTGTAAATTGCATCTATTAGCTCTTGAGGGTGAATAAATATGCTGCTTTATTGCGGTTTTATTCGTATTTGAATAGAGATTTTTAAGTGGAAATTATACATATAGGATGGCGTAACCCGCTATTTAATTGGACCAATGAACGTTGGTTTTCAGGCGTGACGTCACTATTTTAAAGTTTACCAGTTACAAGTACAGCAGATAATGTTTTTGTTGCTACGTACTATTGAAATATATAAATCTGTTATGAAAAAAGGTGTTAAATTAGTTACTCTGATACGGAATAAGAAATTATGTCTATAAAGTTATTAACAAAAAATTAAAAATAGATTACTTAATTATAAATACGTAATTGAAGTCAATTAATAAATTGATTGTTTGAGGGTTATTCATTGAATAAAAAAACATTTAAAGCAAAGTTTACTTTTTTCAAATCTTAAATGTTAAGCTTTAGTATTCAAAGTACTATTTGTATGGGATAAGTTTGACAGGTGATGTAAGTTATTAACCGACCAATTTAAATAGTCATTACACCGTTCAATACAACCAATGTAGGTAGGTAAATGCTTAATAAAAAGTATCAAAAAGTTTACTTCTGCAAGACGCTTCGGGCTTTTTACACTCTTCGGTGTGTTATTTGCACAGAAAGCAATTTTTTCTCGTAAAAAAAAGTTTGTGAAAAAAAAAAAACAAAAAGACGCGACTCGAGCTTGACAAATCCCCGGGCGCTTCTACAATGTTTTTCTATCTCTTTTACGCGACAATGTTTTCGTATTTGCGTCTCGTTCTGCATTTTCCTTTGTAGTACAGGAGCGTAATGATTCGATTTTAGAAAAATTGAATATATATGTTTATTTAAAAACAAAACAACATTAAAATGGGTTAAATTGAATCTAGTGTTCATTCATGTTTTTCAAGCCGGCATATCGGAGGCGACTGTTGCATGCATCTAGACATAAGAAACCCTGTTTTAGCTTAATATTACACTCACTGTAATCATATACTATAAAAAATATTTATATATACAGTCTAAACTTTATGTAACGTCACTCGATTTAATGACAAACTAAAGCGTCGAAATCACTTGGCTTTGGTTGGCTTAGCTTGTTTTCTATACAATGACAGACTAGTTCAAATAAGATTGTTTTTTAAATGTAATTACTAACACTCGTCTGAAATAAACTTTTTCTTATTCTGATTTTCCTTCTCTCTATTTAACGACAACTCTCTATAACGTCATAAAATGCACAGTCTCTTTAGTGTCGTTATACACGTTTATAGTTTACACTGTATTTTGGGGAAAAAATTTCGCGCAGATCTTGGTCTAAGTAATTTTTTTGTCCCCGTATGAAGTGGGGTCGTTTATTTTTCATTCCTCTCGGGTGAAGAAAAATAATTTTCCCTGAGCTTTGAACTGAAGCCCCGACGAGGTTGTGAGAGGTGGGAATTTTGAAAAATCTAATTGGATTTCGCTCTCATCATAAACGCTCCCTCAAGGTTACTTTTAAAAAATAAAATGGCTGCAATGTGGTATATATTGTGGAAATTTATAAAAAGAATCATTTTGGTAAAGTGAAACTTAAAAATTTCTTTTCATGTTGTATAGTTTAAATAAATATATTTTATTTTTAATTGGTTTTCTGTTCTGGGAACTTCTTATTCCCCTTCAGTTCAATTTCCAATGAAGCAGAAAATATCTATATCTTTCTCTCTGTATGTTTAAATCATGTACGAATTTTTTTTTATATTAAAATAAAAATAATAGTGTTATTGGGCTAATCACAATACTACTAGCGCCATCTATACCTTAATAGCAGTACTATTAACACATATTAGTTCCATTGTCGCTCAACAGATGGCGCACAAAGTATTTGAAATCATAAAAGTAGCTTACAAGCAAAGAAAGTTGCTAAGCTGATCGGACCGTTTCAATTCATTAACTTTATGCCTTAGGGTGACCACCACCGTAATGACATTCCAGGATTTCCAGGAAAAAATATGTAAGGATGGACTTTATTAACAATACTTAATACTGCGAATCAAAACTAACCCGGTATACTTTTCATATCTAAAATAAATACATTTTTTCGTCTAATACGAGGCAGCGTGCGCGCAGCTTCGTGACACAGCTTGGTCCCACTAAATATAGTCATTTCAGCTGTAATCTGTTTTGCAAATAAGAAACAAGTAAATAAATTCTAAATTTTAATAAAGGTACAAAAAAATAAAACACGAATATATCCGTAAATATTTATTTAAAATACTATTAATAGTCCTAATATGGTAACCAATTGTACAGTCGAGTTCACAATTGTTAAAGCAGACATCATTTCACTTCGCAGTTAACCGTCTTAAGCAATTCGCTTTAAACACTTGTGATCTCGACTGTACGAGATATTCCGTTTCCTTCATAATGTCAGCCGACTTTAATATCACTTTTCTATACATATAAAATGTTCTAATTCAATCCAATATAGTCTGTTACATTTACCTCGACTATAGAGCGGCCCGAAGCGATTGACGGTTTCGATTGACAATCGCAATGGATCGTCTTCGGGCCACTTACATCAATGTTTTTAATACCCGCCTTACAAAAATACAAACAACAAAACATCTACTAGGGTAAAGGTAGCTACACACAGAGGCACACAAATCTTAATACAAAGACACGTCAGCGTCTTTGTGCACTGGCAAGTACATGAAGCCCAAGGTTTAAAACCTAGGAGGTGAGAAAAAAGCCAATTCTTTAACTGTTCACACACAAAAACACGTGTCAAACAATACCTCTTGAAGTAAAAGTGTATTTTGCAATGCTTATTAACGTTAAAAAAATAACTCCACCCTACTAAAAATTATAGGCGGCCTCCGATCTTCCCTTACCTGACCATAGTGAATTAATTATTGAAGAATTGTATTGGGTGACTATAAACACTATATTTAATTTACATACGCGCTGAAACACCACTTCCATAATATATTTGAGAATAGACAAACTCATATATCCTTTTTATTTTAATACTTTTACATTTTTCACTTTCCACTCGCCCTGCCTACCCTAGTCACCCCATCACAACAACCTCCACGTGATCAAACAATAATAAAATAGGCGACTAGAACTAAAATAAATTTATAGACTAAACATTCAATTAATTATTTAATTAATAATAATAATAATGATAAATATATAATCATTATCATACTATGGCTATAAATAAATCGTATTTACAAATTCAATAACACATAAATAGAATTTTATTTTATCGTAAATAACATATAGCAATAACAAAACTCAAATCTCAATTGTTATTGTGAACGAGTTTCGTTTCTGCTCTTTACTAAGTTTAAAGATCAAATTAACTTCTTTATTCGACCATTGTTACTGGGCACCCATGAAGTAATTTCTTTCTTTCTATATCTGCCAACACCCTGAACATTGAGTAGGTATTTTATACAATGATAAGAATCGCAAATGTCAATTCTTCACACAATAATGACATATTAAACCTCTAAACTGTTCCATTACTTGTGAAAATTGACTAAACGTTCAAGATGTCGCTCACACTCCACAATATCTAGACAAATTATAATGATCATACACATCATATAAAATTTTAATAATAAAAATATAAACACAAATTACTCTCCTTAAATTTATATTTAAACTAATATGGTGCAAAGAAAAATATAATTTATTTGACGTTTGAAAAAAGTTTAACTCAGCGATTTAACTGATTTGATTCCAATTTGATTTCTAACATTTTTGTATGAAAGTTCGAGAGCGCCACTGCGACCAAATTCGGAACTACAATTAAAAAGAATATCTCAAGGAAATTCGGGTCTACATTAAACTTAACCCGAGACAGTAGAAACCAATACCGCCTACAGTTATGTCTCTGTGATCACTGATTAATTTACTAATAGGATAAAAATTGCAATAGAAAATATCACTTTATGTATAAAAAAAACAATACTTTGTTCTGACAAGTTTTTTATAAATAACTTTTAAGGCTTACTTACAACTATAATTTTAAATAATAAAAAAAAAACAAGTTAACGTAAGCCGTTATATTTAAATTAGTTTTAAAAAAATCAAGTCGCCTATTATATACCTTTGGCTCTTTTTATGTGATTACGACAATAAACCCGTATATAGGCTTACTATTAAGTGGTCACTTCCACTATGCCTGCCTGATGAGACGAATACAGGAATATAGTTTCATGGTTATTTTTAAACTAACCCCAAATGAAAATTGTAATGGTATATTCGAATACATTAAAATCGATCAATCAATCTGACACTCACTAGTGGAACTTTTCCTTTTCGAACTCCAAATCTGATAGAATCTTTCCTACTTCATTAACCTAAAATTTTTTAAGTTTATTCCTTTAGACCAGTGTTTCCCAACAATTCGAAAATAATTCGATTATGAAGGAAAGTATTAAAAGTAAAAAATTCCATATAAAAAATCTTACAATTCCGTTAATCCGTCATTGTTATAAAAATGCGACTTTTTTATTAACACCTTAAATACGTGCAAAAACACAACTCCGAAAAAAACATATTAATTTTTTTTTGTATTAATCTAAAACATATATATATTGAAATTAATTAAAGCACTAAAAAAGGACACAAAATTTTGACCTAAAAATTGATTATAAATCTCATTTTGGAAAAATATACAAAAACACATTTTAATTTTTCATTCACTACACTACAACTATCTCTTTCCCTCTTCATATAACAGAGAGAGATAGAAGAAAAAACGCATATACTTTAAAAAAAAATAATACACTAACGTGTAAATATATAATAATGTAAAAATATATATATTTATAATACTAATATCTATACATATTTGTAAATTTAGTTTCCTAAGAGGTGTATACACTTCATCCATCCAAATGGCGAGTGAACCTCGAACTCTTCCAAAAAAAAAGAAGACAATAAATAAAAAATATATATAATAATATATATTTGCAATAAACATTTAGAATTTCGATAAAAAAAATCTTTGCTAACATAACCGGAAAGCACATTCTTATAAAATTAAAGATTATATTTTAAAAAACCTATCTACCCTTATTTAATATTCAGAAGGGTAGTATATAAATATAAGGGTTGATAACATCTCGCTCTAGACAACACATTTCATCTTATGTATTTATGTAAAAGATATAATCCGACTAAATTAAAAACACACGAGCGTAAAGCGAGAAGCATGTAACGGTGACTGTTCCTAATTATGTCGCCCCTAATGAAAACCGATCCTATACTTATTTAGAACCATAATCACTCAGTTTACAACCAAATGTGTAACTACTTAGTCTATCAACTGAAATCAAACTTGTACTAATGACTTGGCAAAAGGAACTTACGACATTGTAAAGCATCAGTTTGCATTAGAGGCATAACAATTATATATTTATTGTTTTTTACCAACAAGAATGTGCTTTTTATAATCCAGATATAATACTAACGACTGTCCGATGTCGATGGCTCCTCGACCGGAGCCGGGGTCTGGCATCAGGTATCTCGAATTTCCACTAACTTGACATCCTTAACGTGCAGGTTATGTTTGGAGTTAGCGGCGAACTTAATAACCGCCTGCGTGCTTACCATCGGAGCGTGACGAAGATCCAACCTGAGAAAGCAAGGTGTTTAATTTTAATATTAAATTAACATAATAAAAAATAACATTCAAAATATATACCTTGTAAGATTGGGGCAACGTGCGAGATGTTCCAAAGCAGCTTCAGTAAGCAGTCTGCATCCAGCCAATGAGAGTCGTTGCAGAGGATGTGCGGCCAATTGAGCTGCGCCCGCGTCCGTCAATCGGGCACACGACGACGCGTCCAAGTCATTCAGCTGTGGTAACGCCTGGACAACATATCTCATGGCGACATCCGTGATGTCAGTCCCAGGCAGCCTCAGAACACGCAGCGCCGCCAGACGAGATGGTTCGGCGCCATTACGGGAGCCGCCACCGGGACGAGAGTTCTCCGGCGGCGCCAGGATACCACGGAGCTTCGCGTCATCGAGACTCCTGAAAAATAATTTCATCGCGTAACTAACACTGTTCAGTCAACAACCCAAGAAAGCATTAATCAGCCTCAGTACAATAGACGTGAGATAAAAATTATTTATTTTATTGATACTGTAGGTGAGTCAGTTCAAAGTACACAAGACAATAATCTGTAAATCAAAGATAGAATCAAGTATTTAGTTATCGTCTTTGGTTATTCACAAACATAATTACTAATATAAACGACAACGAAACGTGAAATTAGAACAATGAAATATAAACGCTATAATCGACGTCTAATTACCTAGCGAATGACAAATCCAGACATGTCAACGGTGGACATGTGGATGACCTGAGTGCAAGGGCTGCCTCGGCCGGAGAACCAGCGAGCGACAGAGAGCGAAGTGCTGGCAACCGAGCGATCAACCTGAATGTGACAAATTGAAACACACGTGTAAAAACCAATAAAACTGGAAGATAGTAGTACTCCTTGGACTGGAAAATATATTTACCATGTTAGCTGTCGTCGTGCTAGATGACACCACTCGAGCCCAAGCGTCTTTGGCTGTCGACGAGCAATGCCGGCCAGCTGAGCGCCTGATACGCGCACCTGGACGAACGACATGCTGCGCCAGAGCACAGGATCAGTCTGAAACATTTATTATATTAATATATACATAATTAAGAAAAGAAAAAACACGTTTAACCAAATGTATACTAACTGAGTACTCCGCCCAAGCTTTGCAGACGAGCGCGCAGATGGCGACCTCGTGCGGAGACAGTCTCGCGAAGACACACAGCATCGCATCCCGATCCAGCCACGGGGACCATGCGCCTGCGCACTGCGACTGCGAGTACGGTGCTGGACGGACTGGGTACAACGGCTTCTTCAATTGCTGGAAACAAGTCACTTTTACTGTTCATATATTCGGTCACTCGTTATAAACGTTTGCGGGTTGCGACCACGCGTGTCCAAGCCGTGTCGTCGTAATAAACCATTACAAGTATATTAGGTATTTATAAAAAAATCTATACAGTTCTATTTTCAAATTTATCTCATTTTTTTTTCTTCCTTTATTCATTTCATTTTCACCACTTTACTGTCACTACTAACTTGATTCTATATTAACCTTATTCGAATTGAATGTCAATTGGTGAGCAGACTGGGCCCTCATCGCCTTCTTGGGGCCTTCCTCCTCCGAGCTGCTGCGGCTCTTCTTAACTGCTGGCTCCCATTCGCCGTTCACTTCTTCACCATTCTCTGTTAAACGTCATATTTAACTAAAAATACTGCGATGTAACAATTAACGCGGCTTTTATCTAATCTATTATTCCCGGTTGTAAGAAATATGTAATAACATGTAAAAAGTGGATATTTGAACACGGCGATTTGGAAATGGATACAGTTTTTGTAGGTAGAAAAAGAAAAAGAGCAACGACCGCGATGTCGTGAACGACGAAGGAGCTATCTGCATCCCTTTCACACACCCAACTTCGACAACACAATAAGAATATAGTTATCCCTTTCTAATGAATGTTTCTTCCAGCCTAAAGTCCAATCTGTATACCAATATTTTACCATTCTCTCTCTTCATAGGCGACCCAGCTTTATTTTCACCATCGGACCCGTTCTCTGATTTCACCAACGCCGGCGGTGGAGGCAACTTATCACGCGCCTAAAAAAAATTGTCATTAAATAAACATAGAAATAAAATAAACATCCAAATAGGTAAAAGATATTTATAATACCTGTACATTGTGATGCTGACTTAGCTGACTAGCGTCGGAACTTGCACTCAGGCGACGGAGATCACTCGACTTCTGACGCGCACGGAAATGACGTGGCTAAAACAAACAAATTCATATTGTACTGTACAATCAATTCATCTATTTTATAATTTAACCTGTATTAAGCAAAGATAAGACAAGAAACTCACCTTATAATCGTGATTAAGTCCCATAGTGGTGCAAGTAGGGCACTCCCACGAATTGGGCAAATCCTCATTGATCTGTCCGCCAATAGGGACGCACGCCGGATGGGATATTGTGTAACAGACGGCGCATTCCATCAACGAGGAGGGACCAGCGCGACCTGTCAGTGTTAAGTTTTTTATGCACGTTATTCATGGCGGCTTAATCCCTCTCTACGCAAAATCACTCGTGAATACCTTTAGCTTGTGGAGCTACAGGCGTTTGCATCCATCCGTCCAGATGACACACGGAGCAGGACGCCGTCACAGGCAACATAGGCTGAAAACAACACGTTAATGTGATTTGGAATTGCTTACAGATACTTCATATTAAGTAGCATTAATTCATTACCTGCAAACACTGTCTCATGATACAGGTCTGCTTGGCTCGTCCCTGACCACCGAACTTGACCATGTCATGACAGAACAAACACTCGCCGCAATCTGTGCGCTGACAAGCCTCACATTTCTTGCATCTGTAACCACCCGTACAGTCGTTCATTGAACTTGTTTATTTTGATTCAGCTTATATACTAAAATAATACAAAGTGAACACTATTAAATTTAACTGTTATTGTCATTGTTCTAATGTTACATTAATCATTATACTTTATTGTTATTATCGAAGGTGTTATGATGTCGGCATCCATTAACGTATGATTTATTAGTATATATTTATTAGTTTCAAACTAATGATCTTAAATCTAATATTACGTTTGCAGACATAACATAACTCAGGCTCCTTTAATTTTTGAAAATATCCATTAAATTTCATTACAATGATATACTGTGTATAATAAATATTGATACCTAGTCCGTCGCCTGCGAGGTGTCTTGGTGGCATGTTCCGGTCGTGGCTTGGAGCACCCGCCTCTACCCCCACCTCTCCCTCCACGCCCGCTGTACTGACGACGCTCTGACGTCAACACTTCCTCGGGAGCTAAAGAAGGGGTAATAAGAAAAGTTTAATAAATTGTATTATATTTAGATTAGTTTGGAATAAAAGGTACCTTGAAGTATGGGTACACCAGTGATAGCCAACGATTGCTTATCGAGCCTGTGCTGTTCCACGAGTAGTCTGACATCTTTGACTAAAGCAATCGGATCAGAGAGAAGATCTGGCACAGACTTACGAGCAGCCGGCAATTGATGTAGATACATCACTATAGCCTGCAAAGTGAATCATAGTTTACCAATGAGAAAATCGTTGAGAAAAAATTTGATTCAATTTTAACAATTAATAAGCGTCTAGTCTTCAAACAATTCTATAGTGCTAAACTAAACTAAATATAAAAATGTGCGATACAAATTTTGCTAGCGCCATCTACCGGTCAATGATGACATCACTTGAAATGTGATTTTCTGTTTTTTATTTAATGGACAACAAAAATGTCTAGAAAATGTTAAATTCACACCTTAAGCCCATGTAGCTCCGTCTGCGTTAGATGCAAGTGGTTCGCGGGCGGCGCGGGTGGCATTCGGTCCATGGTGAGATGCGATCGGCCGATCAACACATAAACATACTTCTCCAACACGTACCACAGCATCTCAGTGAAGAATGGATAGCGGAATTTTTGTGGTACCTAAAAAACATTACAAATATTCGATCACATATTGATTTGACTGACACTAGACTTGATTTCACGACACTGGGATTTACTGAATTCCATAATAATAATAATAATGATAAAAACACCTTAATACCTTTCAATCTTAAGATTTAGTTTAAAATATCGCAAACGTTTCAGAACTGACGTCACCGCAATAATAACTTTCAGTCTCACTCTAACACACTATGTTTTGCATCATTCCATCTCTTTCTAATTGTGGTAAATATATTATGTAGTTACCTTTGTGACATCTTCAACCTGCGCAATGTTCAATTGTTTCTCGATACCGAACTGATGTAGGAAATTGCCACCGAACACGAGCGAATCACTCGGTGTATACACGGCGTGTATCCAACCGGTCGGTATGAAGAACGTATTCCCGGCTTGCAGCTGAAATATAACACAGATGTCATTACTTCTCAAATGGATACAGCTTTTGTAGATATATAAGAGAAACGATCCTTCCTTTCACACATGCCTCAACTTCGACACGATAAGAATATAGCTATCCCTTTCTAATGAGTTCTTTTTCAGTTCAAAGTCCAACCTGTATCCATTTGTATCGTTTGTACAGACAGACAATAACTTAATAGCCTATACAGCTTTGATAAAACAAGCTATAGTAAGCTGATTGTGAAATGAAATGGAATGCAAATCGTTTATTAGCATAGGCACTTGCTCATCGTTAGACTCTGCCGTAACTTCGGAAAGGCGTATAACGAGAAGAATATCACAAGAAACTCGTCAAAATTTAACTATGTACAAATAATTTTTTATATCTTCAGTATTTTGATATGATACAGCCTTAAGGTGGTAGTCTGGTAACTTGAGTTCAAAAAATCGAAAATTTTTTTTTTGCTTAATTTGAAAGTGCAATGTCTTGAGAATATACTGTGAAAATTTCAGACAGAAATTCGAAATATTTCGGGAGTTATAACGAGTTTCCTAGAGCGCCTCGGAGTCCAACCTTTCAAGTTGACCAACAGCTGCAACCGCTTGGACCCTTCTTTTGTTTGCGCGCATTTTTATACCTGGGTTGACTCTGTTATTCTATTATATATATATATATATAAGTTGCAGAGAATGATGCCTATGAAGAGGATGAAGGCATATTATACGCTCCAGGCATCGACGATTGACGTAAGTATAAGTTTACTTAGGAAAATTTGTTGTTGAACTTTAAACGCGTTTTTCTCAAAACATTGTTTTTCTGGTCGGCCCGGGTCCTAACTTTTTTTCTACTGAACCGATTTCAAATTTTAACAGGCTGTTCTACATACGTATAGTTCTCGTCGGTACTAAAGAGAATTTTTTCCACCCCTAACTTTTTATTTTACAACCCTTTCTTTGCTAAAATAAAAGGACTTTTTTTTTCAAAGTCCGCCATTTTGTGATTTACGCTTGAAATTTAACTTCGGTAGTTCCGACCAGAATGAGATGTCTATAGATTAAGAATAATCAAGAATATTTGATTTCAGATGACATCAAGAGCCAAAATCACCCGGGCCACCCATGTGCATTTTTTTTGAGGTTCCAACTTCGAGTGACAATAATAATAGTTATAAACTATTAAATTTTTTCAAATAATTTTTTTTTTATATTTTCAATATGTAAATAAAAACACTCTAAATATTCAAGATAATTCATTTTCATTTTCCTATAAAAAACCACCCTCCAAAAAAGTCATGAAAATAGGCATAAGTTACCAGACTACTACCTTAATAAGACAAAACAACAACAACAACAAAAGCACTTACATGAACACGAATACATTTATCGACCGTATCACCGAAGAATACGTCGGACTGCTTGCCGGAGAGCACCCACTTCTCGTATCGCTGCAGATTCCTTTCAGTGGGCGGTATTAACCAGAACACTTTGGCTCCTAGAAGATTAACATTAAATTCTTTATAGCTAAAAATCTCAACTCAAACAAAAAATTATTTTAGCAGAATATCGTAACGAACTAACTGTACCTCGCAGCTTCACCTACCAAATATGGGATGCGTTCATAATATACAGTTGAGAGAATTATAACAAAAATAAAAACCTTTGAATGCGGTCTCAATTTCAAAATCTATTATTCATTGGCATATTAAAAAAAACACTTAATATAATTTCCCAAGGTAAACTATTTCATTTTTTTTTTTAATAACAGCTTGACATGTCACCACTGACAACCTAATGTCAAACTAGAGTGCGATTCTTCAGCGGAGACAACATAAACTCCATAAATAATAGCTTGATAACTCACCCTTCAAAATATGATACCAAACCGAAGTGCCACCAAAATCAATATGGAAGTCGGTGTAACATCCCTTCACAGACATCAGACAGTACTTCTGCACCTTTGGATACATCATCTCGTCCAACGCGTTCGTTGATTCCGTCTAAATAAAAAACATTTACTTAATTTTATCAAAGTAATCCCTCCTATTACACAGGACTCTTAAAACGCGTTTTATATTACGCGAATTCGTGTCCCCCACATAACGCGGGGATATCACATGATATCTTTCTGTACTGTGAATTTAATAATGGTTAGTTCAATTGATAACCAATTCCGAGTTTGTTTGCACATATATCGTTCATAACATAGTTTCTCCTTAATATTCGATTTAAACCCACTTTAAAAAGTTTAATGTGAATAATTTGTACAAAACGCGTTATACTAGCATGCTCGCACAACGCGTTTTCCTATAACGCGGAACTAATCTACTGTGTTATAGGGGGGTTTACTGTATATCAATTAATTCACATAAAATTCACACCTAACATAACGTCGTACGTAAATAAAAAATTATCATCGGTGATTATTTTCTTTAACTAATTAATTTTATACACTGTTAGACGAAACCTACGTCTGTACTAATGCATTCTACAATTATGCATTATTTATCATAAAGGAAAATTTAAAAAAAAACTTAATGTATATTTGCGGCACAAATCGCCGGCTCCTACTAAGATGGATGGTGGACTACTGAGTGGATCTTACAGGCGATTTAAAGTTAAAAATTATAGCGCATAGTTTGTGTAGATTCATTGTTATATTGAGTAACACAGAGACCATTGACAAAATGTTAATATTTCCTTTTTTCTGAGATGGAGAATTATAATTTGAAAAGTTATTTCATAAAAACAAAAACGTTACGTCGAGCTATGTTAATATGACCCAGCAATATTATCAATGAACACATGTTCATATATAAATAAATAATATTTAAAAAAAAAACAAATGATAAACCCCCTAAATGAACAAGTTCTGCATAGAAACGAACACGACCTCTTTACATCGCATTGACAGGAAATAGGCGAGACTCGCGACGGATGCAATCATTAATTTAGCTGACTTCAGCAGAAACATTACAAGCTTACTCCAATGCACTGATATGACATAAGACCAATGGCCTTTTCTTTCTTATAAATTTGATTACGTCTATATAGTTTTACTACTGCGTAAATAGTATATGTCATCTATTTTGCGCGCCAAAACAAAAAACAAAAGAACCACTAGACCAGCGGTTCTCAAACTTTTTTGGCGAAGGAAAAAGCCTTAATACAATTATAAAAAACTGATTTATATGTATTTATGAATAATCATATTGCAATGTAATAGTTGGAATATTTAGATGTAACCTTATAATCTCCCTTTGGTAGATATTTTTTGCAGTATTTTAGCCCTAGGGTTCAGCGGAACACACTTTGAGAATGGCTGACTTACTTTAAACTAGAATTCGTGTCCGAGGGTAGAGACTAATTTGAGACCTTACAACAGACTAGTCACTTAGAAACTACATAATTAAAAAATACAGCATCCAAAGTAGCACAGTAAGAATTTATGAGATGTAGAAAGGGAGAGAAATGAAGCCTTTGTCCATCCAATAACTAAGGCGTTAACAATCACAGATAAACTAAATTTTCACGAATTCTACGAGCAAAAGATTAACCAATAAATAACACGACACGATCAAGACCTAATCGTAAATATATTTTTCTGTTTATAAATAAAAGAAAAAAAAACACACGCGAGGGCGTGTCATACACAATACGCCATTGTCCTTAATTAGCTCCGTTTCCAGCGAATCTTATTTCAATTCGGAACATTTATAGCAATCCTTATCTATGTATGTATATTTTATGATTGGAGGGTAGTTTTCTAAATCCTTTATATAGATCGTACAATAGTAGGTGAATACCGCACTGTCTGGTAATCGTTAACGAGCTCCATAATTACACGTAATAAGGACTTTTATTTTATTTCCATAACGACGACATACATAGCTGCTGTTATTAGTGTAAACTCCATTTAACGTCACTCGATACAACGACAACTCCCTAAAACGACGAAATTACTTGACTTACCATGTCATTTATACAATTTCATCCACTCTAAATAACGGCAACAATACGTCATTACTAAGCAGCTTAATTGAAGAAATTAACAATCTAAACTCCATGTAACGTCACTCGATTTAACGATAAAGTCCCTAAAGCGTCAAAATCACTTGACTTAGGTTGGTTTAGCTTGTCTTCCATACATCATGATACACACACTCTATATAGCATTACACCCACTCTTGGAAGTGACCGTCACAGTTGACAGGTGACAGTGTCGTTATATACAGTTTACGCTGTACATATGCACAGACAATATAAATATCAACAATAAGCGTGGTTATTTGTATCAATATTAATGGAAAAATCATTAATTATTTTTAATTTTGATACTATAATTGTAATTCGAACACATTGTATAAAGTTATTGTAAATGTTTATTGTAATTGTCCAGTGAGGTCACAAATTCGTATGTTTAGACTACAAGTATCAGGTTATATCGACAAAACGCATTATTATAATGTATGAGTTCTCGCGCGTTAATTCGAAATTGTTTACAAAGAAGAAAAAAAGTAATTACATTCCATTGCTACAGTTAAAGGCTACCACTTGAACACGTGTTGAAAACAAATACTTAATACTTGACTCACTCTACAATTCCAAGTACCCGTGTTCCGTATCAGGGGGGCTACTCAGGCGCACTTCGGACGAAAATACGGACGTTACCTACTCATGAACACTTACGTAATCATTCACGAAATTACAGATTCGATAGCGACGTCACGACAGATAGGATGCTTATTTTATGGACATTTGACAGGACTTTTTACGGGCTTATGTGTCAAAATTCACATAAACTATAGAATTGACGGCCGTATCACGAAACTTCGGATATGCCTGAGTAGCCCCCCAGAATCAAAAAAAATCATAGATTTAATGTTTCTCCTATCAATTATCATTTTCATCATTCATTCATTTTTTTATGGACCACAACTTAGTTCCACTAGATGTGGTTTCTTTCAGCTGTGATATGTTTCATCATAACAAATAAATAAATATATACCTCTAATTACTTAATAATAAGACAATCATTCTCAAAGTGGTGTTTCGCGGAACCCTAGGGCTAAAATACTGCAAAAAATACCTATCAAAGGTTACATCTAAATATTCCAACTAAATATTACGTAATATTACATTGCAATATGATTATTCATAAATATATATAAATCAGTTTTTCATAATTATATTAAGGCTTTTTCATTTGCCAAAAAAGTTTGAGAACCGCTGTAATAAGACATACACCATCCGTAACCACCTCAGAGCATGAACTTTACTCACAAAATTAAGTAATTTTTCTCGAACTAAATGAATGCAACTAGTACTAAGAAACAGAAGAAGGCCTGCAGCCCGTTACCTGTAGCTCCTTCAAATATCTCGGCCAGACGACGTCGACCCAATCGATCTGCCTCACGATGCGCGGAGCCTGCACGTAGTTCTCGAGCCGAGTATGCGAGAACTCGAGCGAGATCACATTCAGTAGCCTCTCCTTTTCGGGATCATCGTAATAGCGTTGCCATTCCTATTTCAAAAAATAATAATAATAACACCCTCATCAAAGTCTTACTTTCTTGATATGTGTGAAATTGGATTTGTAGCGATTGGGAAAAATTTGAAATTCACCAATTATAAAATATATCTGCGACTGAATCGATATCTTGGCCTGAAGCTAACATGACAGTTTAAAAAATAAACTGTCAACTGTAACTTGTACTATTATTTATTAATATTTATTTTGGAGTTTTTTTTTGGGTTTACGTGTGAATTAAAATTTTATAATTTCTTATTGGGCTGCTGTCCGAATACTCGACATTGGCAGAATGTCTTTAATAGATATATGTAATAAATGAATTTGTAATAAAAGAAGAAGAAGAATATTTATAATTTAGCAGCAACGTCTACAAAACTTATATTAATGCGTGAAATAGTTTTTATTTTTTTTTTTATCCACAAACTGCCCATGTATAAGGCAGGGGGCACAGAACTACTCCACATTTAAAAAATCGCAGTATTGCCGTCTGCTAGTGTTTGTCTGCGACCGAAAAACAATTGTTTTGGGTGTACAAATTTAGGGCAACAGGGCCTAAACTAAATGTAGCCTTTTGAAATGTGGGAATTTCCCGTGCCCCACCCTAAACTTATGAAAATATTTTTTTGGCCTAATATCTGTGTTAGTATACCATATTGGGTGTAAAAACAACAAATATTTACGTAAATCAATAACAAATTGATTTTAAAAGTAATCCCCGTATCAAATAAACAGTGCGACTCAATCCGCGAGATGTTTAAAGCTTTCTTTAAAAGTATCCAAAAATAGACCCTACGCCGTTACTAATTGTACCAGATATATTGGATAATACACAACAAGAAACTTTATTTTATTGAATTCTTTTGCAAATTCAATTATTTCAAAAATTTTAAATTACTTATTAATTATTTTTTTTTACTTTTTAAATTAACACATTATAACACAGTATAGCGTATCCCACAGTTTCCTGCCCCTGGCTGTGGGCCAAGTCGAAGATCCAAACTCTCATTTGCTAACCCTAAAATTGTTTATGTATTTATGAGAGGCGAACACAAAAGTCAAAATAACAGCTATTCTTTTCTCATGTATGCATAATAACTAAAGGGCGTTCAACTGTAAAGTTTACCCAATAATGAACCTTAAAATCGATAGTTAGCATTTTAAAATTAAAAAATTAATAAACTTTCACAATCATAGTTTTACCTTCATGGTCATTTCAATATTCTTCTGTGTGTTAACATCCATTACGTCAAGTAAACGGCGGGAACCGACGCACATGCGCACATCGTTCACGGTGAAGTTCGTCGTCGGAACTCTGCGAAGGAAAACCATTTTAAATTTCGAACAATATTCGCTCACTCGGGGTAGGGACGCCGCGAAGAGCGGGCGTGTTGCTCTCTACGACGCAACAAATGAAAATCGATCTGTGTTACGTTGTGGTACGCAAAATGTTTCTGCGTACATTTTATGCTGTTTCTAGGTACACTTGGAATAAAAATACAATTCATTTGTTTAAGAGAGCCGAATTGAATGGTCGTCAGTTTAAATGGATTGTTGATTCGATGAGCGTTCCGGACGAATATCTGCATTGGAAATCAAATTAGATTCTTAATGTCGCACACACTAACAAAATAAACAGGATTACATTTCGTGCTTTGGGCGGACTTTTACACACAATTTTACAACGAAAAGCGCGCATTTACGTTTCCCCACATTATTAAACCATTAATAAGAAAATCTATTGTTTATCTATTACGCAATAACACGCTACGATTCCACTTTTGTATTTATTTATATAACATAATTGGGGATAATATGAAAAGAGTATCGTTTCGTTTAGCGTTACTGAACGAACCCGTGGAATTAATAAACAATATTTTATATAATAAAACGTCGGGCCTATTGACATGAGATGTGGGCGATAATGTTACAATAATATAGGTATTTATTATAGCCATTTCGTATGTTCGCTACTTTTGTCTCACACAACTTTTTCATGTTAGAAAAATTTCATGAGTCACTGAGTAGCAAGCAACACCTAAGTAGGTACTCTATCTTTAATTACAACGTGTTTTTATTTTTAACTAGGTCAATATATAGCAGCCATTCTCAAAGTGTGTTCCGCGGAACCCTAGGGCTAAAATATTGCAAAAAATACCTACCAAAGGGAGATTATAAAGTTATATCTAAATGTTACGTAATATTACATTGCAATATGATTATTCATAAATACATATAAATCAGTTTTTTATAATTATATTAAGGTTTTTTCCTTCGCCAAAAAAGTTTGAGAACCGCTGATATATAGTATTACTTTTCTTATTTCTGATTATCTTTTTTTAAATTAGACTACTTTATTGGTCCATAGACAAATTAAGCAGGTACCAATGTAACTTTGTTTACGCTAGATGCCTATAGTATAATATAGGCATACAAAGAGTGGTAGAAATACTGATGATGGTTCTTAGCTCAGGGTAGCACCACCACTTTCAAGCATAAAAAAGAACATTTATACAAAAAATCAACTTAAATATGAAAAAAACAGAAACAACGTTATCAATCACTATTTAAATTGATTGATTCTAACCTAATTTAGCTTAAAACTAATTTATAACCGAAAAAAGACACATACATTTCCTTTGACATGACTTTATATATCTATATATGGCATATAAGACGTTTCGAAAACCTTACTAGAGTCAGAGTCGCGGCAAGACTGTTGAAGAAAGAGTAATCAAAACAAGCGGGATCCCACACGCTAAAAGCCGTTTAATTAGTCCCCAAAAACCCCTAGTATCAACAAAAATCCCTCACATGACACGTTTCAACAATTAATATGAAAATAACATTGATATTGATTTAGTCCATACGAAAACTAAGGCGCACAAATGCAGTTTACACTCGACATTTTAATAGTGTACGTAATTTGCAAGCAATAGACCAGCATCTATATTAGAGTTACTTAATAATAAGCGTTTAATTCAGCGGTTCTCAAACTTTTTTGGCGAAGGAATAAACTTTAATATAATTATAAAAAACTGATTTATGAATAATCATATTATTATTTAGTAATATTTAGTTGGAATATTTAGATGTAACCTTATAATCTCTCTTTGGCAGGTATTTTTTGCAGTATTTTAGCCCTAGGGTTCCACGGAACACACTTTGAGAATGGCTGGTTTAATGTATAATTCTCATTCGATATATATTGAACACAACTATTAGGTTTTCAAACTTAATTCTTTTCCTATGTATGTATGTAAATGTTTAAATAAACAATAACAGAAAAATGTGACGCGTAACAGAAAAATGTGACGGCAAATTTCTCTCATACCTCGATAAAGAAGTTTCACTTCAAAAATGGAAATACCATCACATGTTATATACAAACTTATCTATAAAGACAACGGAATAGATAAGAACTAATTAGGTGTTTTCATTAATTAAAATCGAAAGCTCTTAAAAGCTTGTCTATACAATTCATTAACAGCCTACGTTTACAATAAACTTCCTTTGTTTGCGACTATTAGGTTTATGACGACTGGATGGATAGGTATAAGCAGGGATTTAAAAATAGACGAAGGTAAGCAAACCTCAAGTAAGATACCTATATAATTGGGGAAGGCTTTTATCGTTATATATGTGAAAGCACATGCTAAATTTACAAAATCTATAGCGTTTATTTTGATCTGACTATGATAATTAACTAAAGACAAGCCTTCATTGTCTCATCAAGCCGACATAGCACAATTCCAGCATAAACTTAGTAATAAGTCTCCACGATAACTGAACTGCTGCTTACCCCTTAAGACAAAGACATACCTTTTATTCGAATTAATTTCCAATACAATTTCCAGGTAAATCACAAAGAGCGCCCCACTTTTACAAAATAGGATACCTAACGCAATAATATCATGAAATAATCTACGGTGCTTTACTTTATTCATCTTAAATTCGTTTACATAAAATACATTTTTCATTTTATTTAATTTACATCACAAAAGCGAATGTATTTTTATTAGAAAACCTTTTATAGTTCAACTTGAAACGGAATTTATCGACGCAACAACGGCGACACCTACAGGCGTCAAATCAAACTCACTATAAAACCTACCTATAAAGTGGAACAAAACAATAATATATACATATATTAATGTATACACACAGACAGAAAGAAAACAATAACAGAAAAGTGAAGTGGACAATAAAGCCTATTCTTGGTAGCAACTAAAAATATATCATTATTATGGAAAATTTCTTATCACAAAATGGCGTCTATGTTATACTAAATTCGCACAACAATCAAATCGGACAACATACCCACGTGACAGGCAATGCCTAGTGTGGGACCATCGAAAACTATATTATGTAATATTATTCTTAAGTAAACAAATAAATAAATAAAAAATAAAATAAATACCATTATTCTAGACTAGGTACTTAATACCACAGGTTATAATTCAAATATTTTTCACCCCGCTTTCGAAACGTCAGATTAAATAAACCACCAATTGGGAATTTGAAAAAAAAAATATTGATTTTTTTTATGTATTTTAAAACTTTATTATTATTAATGTTGATATTTAATGCGAAAAACTTGAAAACATTTTTTTTCAATTAATTATAAACAATTAAACATTGAAAAAATTTTAAAAAAAATCACGTGACTATAAACGCGCCCGATTGGCCACCATACTTGTGACGTCATAATGTTATAGCTATTTAATAACAGTACAGCGTTTATGGCTGTTACACATGACTAGACAATAATATTGAAATTGTATTGCTAAAAAACGAGTTGTTAGTTGATTTTAATTAACTATGTGTGATAAAGGATTTATAAAGGCAAACCATTATAACATAATAACATAAAATTAAATTTTACTCTAGTCAAATACATAACCTAAAACGTAAAATTAAAATTATATCAAATTGAATTCCAATCATTAGATAAAGATACATGAATTTATTATTTTAGCACTCTAAATTATCAATAAAATTTTTTTTTAATGCTATGCTTTTAAAGGTTATGATTCGGAGTCCAGTTAAAAAAATTTATTGACTTAACTCTACTTATTTAGTTTGTATATTTACATAAATAATAATTAATAACAATGATGTTAAAAAATACTTACATCAAAATGATCTTCACAACAAAAAAAAATCGATTTTGTTTTGGGATTATCACGGTGCACTATTTGAAACCATTTATTTCGACGCTTTTCATCTTGGGGAACATTTAAAAACATTTTGTCAGGAGTTGTTTTTGTTGTGTTCCTACATAATGGTACAAAACAAGAACGATAACTTTTGAGATTCGACATTTCAATACAAACTTATGTATTCAACAATGACAACAGAATTGAATATTTTAAAATACTTATTATGTCAGTGTCAACTGTAATGAGTGAAAACTAACATTATGACGTCACACGTGGTCGGGTGTATTCGGGAGTTGTCGGCGTGTCTTCGGTATCGGATTCAAAAATTAATTTTCATTTTAAAATAACTTTTGAATTATTGCAAAAAAAATAAAATAAAAATAGTTTTGTTATAAAACTTATATATGATCTTTCCATTTATCACAAAAAAAAAAAAAATTCAAATACCCAATTACAGAGCAACCTTAATGTATCGATTGCCTTGATTTAAAGAATTTTTCGAAATCCCCTAGAACTGCCCGTAAGAGCTAATGCAAAATATACCTTTACATTACGAATACATCTGTTAATAATCTTTTTATAACGAATTTTCAATCTTTGCAAAAAATAAAAAGAAAGTATTATTTACCTCTATTTAACGAAATCGTTCACTATAACAGGGAAAGCAGATTAGTACCCACGTAAAGCTGAGGTTAATAATTTTTTTAACCTAACCTAACCTAACCCAACCTTTGTATAACGAACCTCATTGAAACAAATTACTTGATATAACGAATTATTTTCTGACTCCCTTCAGTATCGTTATATCAAGGTTGTACTATTTATCCTATTTATTACATTTTTATTATTAATCTGACGCATTGTGAGAATCTACCGTGATCTCGCAAAGGCATACGACAGGAAGAAATCACAAAACAAAAACCAGCCAATCATAACCTGTACTATAATATTAGTATAGGTTTTTTTCTTAATTTAAAAATGTGCTACAATTAATGTAAACAAAGTTAGGAGATACGAGCACGAATCCTCGCTCTGAATACTAACGTCTGTCGTCCTTATCAAAATGACACCTACCTACAACTTAAGTTCAAAGCGGCACACAATATGGAACCTTAAATAAACTTCGCAAGACGAACAAATTTGCTATATACGCGTACCAAATAGTCGTCGTAGGAAAATATTGATTATAAATCAAAACGGTGCAATGTAATTAATTCTTAGATTACGCGATCCATTTAAATCATAGATCCCTGAGGGCAATTGAGGAGTGTGAACATGGCTTTCTGATTACTTGCATAATTTTAATTAATAGTACACTATAGACCAGTGTTTCCCAAAGTGGGGCCCAGACCCACACGGGGGCTATTTGATTGTTACGGGGGGCAATTCGAAAATGAACTCGACACGAGTTTAACCCTTTCGCTGCGGCCATTTAAATACAATACTAGATTTCGGTGCAAATTCTTAAATAATTGCGGTAAACAACTATTAGGTATAATTTCACTCGAGACTAAAATATCAACTGGGTGTTTGGTTACATAAAGGGGACATAAGAATTTTAGAAAGACTAAGGTGGGGCATGGCACAAAAAAGGTTGGAAAACACTGCTATTATAAAAACAAAAAAATTCTATATAAAAAAACTTCCCCTAGACCAAAATCCAATGTGAATATCAGAAAAAATCAACTTACCTCAAACCCAATCCAGTCTTCTCTTTAAACAGAAGCGGTGTTGAGAAACCATGCTTCTGCAGATATGCAACAGTCAAGTCAGCTCCTTGCATCTCCAGTATTGCATCCGGATGCTCAAAGCGAGGACTCTCCAGCTTGTCAGCGAGAGAGAAGCCCCGTCCTCCTTCCACCTCATCATCACCGAGTGCCCATTCATCCGAGTAAAGCTTCCTCTGTTTGCGTTCCCTCTGTTATATAAACATCCATGTATGAGCTTGTGTAGAAGTCAAGTAAGGGAAAAACTACTGAGAAAGAGTATTTTTGTAGTTATATTATGAGTGGAACAATTTAAATCAGCGGTTCTCAAACTTTTTTGGCGAAGGAAGAAGCCTTAATATAATTATAAAAAATTGATTTATATATATTTATGAATAATCATATTGCAATGTAATATTACGTAATATTTAGTTGGAATATTTAGATGTAACCTTATAATCTCCCTTTGGTAGATATTTTTTGCGGTATTTTAGCCCTAAGGTTTCGCGGAACACACTTTGAGAATGGCTGATTTAGATAAATAAAACAAATGAGTGTTTTAGTGAAAGTGAAGTTGTGAGATAAGTAATAAAACAAAATCGTCTAAATTGAGAAAAAAGAGTACAATTCTCCCACCTCTCCCACTTTGTTATCGTCGCTTTGTAAAAATGAATACGTAAGGTCGTAAAGCAGACAAAAACTTCAGCTTTACGTATTTACACTTGCAACTTAGTTGAAAATATCAACAGCTGCATTGTTACAATATTTAAGACAGTTAATCAAAACTAGGTCGGTTTTTATTAACGTCGCTCAAGGAAATTTAAATAAAAAAAGTACAAGCAAAAACGAGAAAACTTTATTCGACTTTAAATCTTTGTTTACTTTCGCCGATTCCTAACAAAGAATATCATTAGACATGACGATCTACGTTATCAAATCAAAATCGGCACATCGCTACTTGATCGGTAACTGTTGTTCCGATATTAGGCGGCTGATGAGTGGTATCGCGAGCGACCGTGTGGTCGCGCACGCCCTTGATATACCCAACCTATATGATATGGGAAACGCCTTCACTCCACCAGATGCTCGGCCGCTTACTGCGGCGCACATCTAGGGACCTCTTCATTTAACACAATCATCATATCGCTATATTGCGGCCTACGGAACTATTATAGATTTCGACGTCCGCTCGCATGCGCGAATGCATACGACCGCCGCGTTCAAAACGCGGTCGCAAACAATCCACGAAAAGAATTAAAGTAATGACCGACGAAATCATGCTCGAACACGACACCGCCTATTCATAAATAACACGAAACTTCTTCTAAGTAAGTTTCATATACCGATATACAATGCAGCCGATGCACCATTTCATGTTTACGTGATCCCAGATAAAGCCACCATGGCGTCACCCGGGACTAAATACGTAAAAGTTTAATAACTTGTACTCACCAGCTGTCTTGGAACTTGTCGCTTGTTGTTCGGCAGTGTTTCCGACATGTTTATATTAGTCAGAAACACTGCACCACGAAATATACACTATTTTACGTAAATATTTTACACAGAGCACGAGAAAAAGTAACGCAATCCACCATTTGCAAAATGTCACACTACAGCCAACATGATAACGAGAAATCACTCCGCTTCACTTGTTCGAAGTTGGTACGTCTGACTCAACGCCATTGGTTCATTCACGTGAATAGAAATGGCGCAGCGGCGCTAACTTTTAAAACATCGCGATTCATTCCATTGCATTTTTTAAATAATATTTCTCTTTCTTAATGAATTTGTGCTACGAAACGACATAAAATATTTCATTATAAAATAAAACAATTTATTTTATCTTCAAAAGCAGTTTTAATAGTAATTTTCTATATTAAATTTTAATGTAAACATATATTTCCGTTTTATTTTAAAATCAATAACATAAGAATATTTAATTATAAGTATCACAAAATAATATATAAACAAAATTTTATATGTATAATAAAGTACTATGAAAAGTATGATTTGTAATCATTTAATTTTTTAAATGCGATAGGAAGAATGGACTATTATAAACATTTTATTAATTTGCTTTAAGCTTCTAAGAGACACTATTTTTAGTTATAAATTTGCCAATATCTCATTTATACACATAATTAATTTTATAAATCTTGAACAATTAAACGTGTCAATAGTAAAAATTCAGGCGTTTAGATTAGCTATTATGAGAAGGTACCAATGAACTTATATCAGACAAAGTATAGGGTAAACAATACTGTTATAATTACAGTGTAAACTCCATTTAACGACGAAATAAATATAGAAATTACCTTGATTGTTTTACCTTATTACCCATACAATACCACACTCTATGTAGCATCACATCCACTCTAAATAACGACAACAATACGTCATTATTAAGCAATAAACAGTACTTTTTAAATGGAAATTATTAAGGACTGTGGCATATGTATTACATATGTAATAGTAAAATAAAATCAATTTTTCTTCTCTCCATTTAATAAAAATACAGTTCCTTAAGTGTCGCTATATAGAAATTATACTGTGTATGACAAAATATTATATTTTTTATTATTATTAGACGTCATAATTTTATAAATAATATAAAACGGGCGACCTATCATAATATCTAATTCCTAGAATAAATACTCAGATAAAAATTGTCTGATACCTGCTCGCTGGTAATTTTGAAAATACATACCACGTTTGTTTTTTTATCAAAATATTATAACAAATATAATTTAAATACAAATTATCGTTGCAAAGAATTATTTGTGATTTATAGTTTTTACTAAATGTCTTTAAATATAAATGTCTTTAAACAACTTTATGTATAATAATTCATTTTTTAGTTTTTTTTGTAGTCTATGTGTAGTCTATGAATGATTCACGTTAATGTTTAGGTTTTTTATTGTATGAATGAAACGTTATTAGTTCGGCTATTCAGCGATAGGTTTGCATTTTTATGTATTTATATTATTTAAGCAATTGTGTGATAATTAGGTCAATCGAGCATTGCTTTACCCTTGCATCTCGCTCCTTACAAGCTCTAGTTTAGATTTATAACTCATTAACATAATTTAAAAAATTAGATCTAGCAGACAAGATATGGGTATGCTCATCTCTTTGTTAGCGAGTCCTGGACCCGTGGAAGCTTTCTATTTGTGTAAATTAACATATAAGGTGGCGAAGACATAGCAGCTTAATTTTTGTTTATGTATACAGTAGCAATTTTGTTTTAAAAAAACTCATTAATACAACCTAACCTAACTACACACACGATACAAACCGTCTGAATTAGATTGTATTCGTTATTATTATTAACTGCAGCTGGGGCGCGTGCGGGGGTTAGAAAAAAACCGGTTCAGTCTACAACTGACACAAGGGGTGATTGCGCGGCTCTTTTGTTTTGCCATCTGAGCTGTTTGATTCTCATGAAATAGTACGTTTATTATCTCCACCTATTACTTTGATGGTGTATCTATATGTATTTTCAGCAACTATTAAAACCCTATAGACATTATTTTTATTTCACTTACACTATTTGTAAAAATGCTAATACTAATAAACGTCATCTACAGGTTGAGAAATAATAGAAATAATCTGTATTTAAAAAATGGATATGAATTTCATTTATTGAAAAATGTCAATGATCAATTCAAATATCTTTATTGCATGTCACAATTATAATTAAGATGTCAGTACAGTTTAGTGTCAATGTGGCACCCGCATAGCAATATAATAATACAATAATAATAATAAACAATTAATAAACTAAATTTCATTTACTGTTTCGAATCATTGAGGTGAATAAAAGCATTTTAAAATCAAATATGTTTGTGTCATTTTATTATTATTTATTAGAAGAAAAAAGAGGTTTTTGTTACTGTCCTAATCGCAAAACCTATTGGTTCAAACAAGTAAGACCTGTGCAAGAAAACTCGAGTCAAAAAACGCTGCATAAACCAATCAGGTGATGTCATCGTGCTCAGAGAAATAGTGGGTACCCACTACTCCGCACCTCTGCTCTACAAAAGGGATTTTATTAAAATAAAAACAATAAATTCATGCGTAAAAATTAATTAAATTTAATGAATAATAAATTTTTAATAACATAATAAAAAAATCTGATGCAATTTTAATTTTAGTTTTAAAAACAAAACACGACCAATATTCTAAATTTAAAAAAATACATTTTTTTTTTAAGAAAACAATTCTTAAGTTCTACTAACAATCTATATATATATAACTATTGTATTGACGTTTATAGCAGGTATATTATTTCACAACGGCTGTTTCTTCATCCATCCTTCAAGGACAGCCTGTAATATTCTAAAACCGGGTCTTCGATAACATATTCTGAATCAACAACACCTGCATCTTCCAAGTACTCGGTGTGACCCGTCAACCAATCCAAATATAGCCTGAGGTACCTGTCATTAGGATCCACATCTGTATGGCCCAGACAAAAGATCCTATAAGCGTCTTCACCGTACTTTCCAACTCCGAACAAGTCGCTCGCTCTTGACCATTTCGCGGAAATAAACTGATAACTGAGTTTCCAAATCATTTTGGAGCGTTTTTTTAAACCGAGATTATCGAAAAATCGTTCTAAATTACGCGGATTATCATCCAAAACGTGATACGGAGTCGGGTATGTCTCAAAAAACGATTTTAAATACGGTCTAGCTATCTTTCCTGAAGTTTTTGTTAGAAATATTGTTGTTATTAACAAAGCCCAAGGATTTCTCGAGAAGTTCTCTTCGAAAATATAATGCGGTGATAAAGGCAAAAGTCTTGGTGTTATATTGTAAAATTGGGGGACGTCGATTGGTTGATTTTCTTCTAATGTTAATTGTGATAGGCTGAGCATGTTTTCTATTGACTCGTCAAGAGATTCCATTGGTTCTTGAGATGCATATTTGAAGAAGTTGCTGATGCATTTGCCCTCTGTCATTGTTAGTATCTGAAATAAATATAAAGTAATCAGAAACCTTAAAGATGTTGTTTATGGATCATGAATCAACTCAGATCGTGACTTTACATAACGGAAACAATTTTCAAAAATTGACGTCATGTTTTTAAGTTTTTTTGACAATCACACGTCCGCTTGTCACTTTTTTTTCTAATAAGACGCACGTTGAGCAAATACATAACTATATTTTTATTTCTGTTTAAAAATACTGATGTAATGATGTTTTATTGTTAGTATTTAGTTCTAAGGTGTACTCTCCACGAAAACTTTTATTGTATGCCTCCACAGAAATGTAATAATAATAATAGATACTTTATTACCTTAAAACAGCCATTCTCAAAGTGGTGTTCCGCGGAACCCTAGGGCTAAAATACTGCAAAAAATACCTACCAAAGGGAGATTATAAGGTTACATCTAAATATTACGTAATATTACATTGCAATATGATTATTCATAAATACATATAAATCAGTTTTTTATAATTATATTAAGGCTTTTTCCTTCGCCAAAAAAGTTTGAGAACCGCTGCTTTAAAACATTATAATAACAATGCTGACACAAATTAATTCATAGGAAACAGATTTAGAGCAATTGGCGTTCTTATCACTAAAAGTATTTTTTTCCAGATAACCAATTGTCATAGTAATAGTATTGGGCAATGCAATTTAAATAAATAAAATACACGATATAATAATGTAGTGTTCACTCTATATAGCGACACTTAGGGACTACGCGTTTTACGGCGTTATTGAGAGTTGTCGTTAAATGGAAAGAAGAAAAATCGATTTTATTTTACTATTATAATACATATTACACAGTTGCAGTTCTTATTAATTTCTGCAACTTAGAAAGTACTGTTTATTGCTTAATAAATGTCATATTGCTGTCGTTATTTAGAGTGAATGTGATGCTACTTTATGTCATTACATAGTAATTTCGACGCTTCAGGGCGTTAAATGGAGTTTACACTGTATTTGAATTATGTATCTAGCATAACATTATAACGTAGGGTTATGTTTATTCTAGATAAGGAAAAGTAAGTCATCGCACTAGAACGCGGTTAAAGGTGAGATGAGTACCTATTAATGGGCCGGTATATCAAAATGTTATATTCGTATTTTAAACTCTGCTTTGTATAGGACAAGTTTGAAGACCGCGACGAGAGTATGTAGGTTAGAATGGAGGGTTGAAAATTAAGAGAGGTAGTATCAAATGTTGTTAAAAATAAACTCTTCATCCTTGACACTAATTGGTTTAATTCCCTGTCAAAACAAGAATTTATTTATTGATATATATGATATTTAAAAAATAGTACTTTGTTTTGGGTCTGGGTTTATATTCTCCTTGTCCTGATAGTCACACCACACGAGTCAGGGTGTGGTAGTTATATGCATAATATCTGTCTACTAAAGTAAACTTGGTTTAAAACAATTTTAAATACCAGCCTTTGTTAATAATTAGACTATAACAAGAATAGACTGTATTACCTACGATTGCTAATCAATAGATACAATGGACATGTAATAATAGTGTTGCTCTTTATCGATAAAGACAATTCGAAGAATCGATATCGAGCCTTTAAGACTACATTAACAACAATAAGAATGGAAACAATGTGATGAATTACATCAGATAATGTGACTTCACTAAAACTGCAAAAATTATGGTAAATTCCCGCCAAAATAATTTTGAACACAAAAAACCGTAGTCAAGAAAAAAACAATTGCTACATTACTAGTTTTTTGAAATTCGATTGTTAACTATTATTAGTTCTTTTTCCTCGTAAGGACATTTCTGAGTTAATTGAACGGATCTTAAAGCATTCCCTATTATAATACATACACACATATGTATATGCATGTAGGTAGATATATATTATGATATTCATACTATGAGACTGACAAATAAATTGATTCTGTGGGCTTATCACGAATTTAGTCTGGCTTTCGAATCGAGTGTCACAAGTAAAACGGATTCGTTAGCAATCGGGATCATGAATTTTTACTAACGACTAACGAGCACCAAATATTGTAGTTCCAAATCCGCACGCGGTGGCGCTGCTCGAATTTCCATACAAATCGCTTGAAGCGAACTCGGTTCGAAAGCCAGACTAAAATTCGTAATAAGCCCACTGTATAGAACGAATTACGACGATCGAACGACTATCACAGACAGATGTCTGCGAGCAACAGTCACTGTCGATATGGTTACTTGAGAAGACGAATATGCTCCCTCTAGGTTGACAGGACTTACTTCCAAGATGAAGAAGAAAATACGAGCGTTCCCTACTCAGGAACACTTACAGGCCCGTAATCATTCACGAAATTACGGATTTGACAGCAACATCACGACAGAGGCTTATTTTACAGACTTTTTACGGGTTCATATGTCAAAATTTACGTAAGCTACAGCAGTGACAATCGTATTACGAAACTACGAATATGCCTGAGTAGCCTCCCTGATCCCGAAGCGCAAGTAAGTCAATTGAAGTTAGCAGAAGTGGTACTACTCTGGGACGACCATTACCAGTCTGCCTACCACTCTATTAACAAATGCAACCAAAGTAACATTAGTACCGGTATAATTATTGAGAGATTTCAACACATATCGTTAAAAAAAATCAGTAATACTAATTTATTTTATCGCCTAAATTGTATTAAAAATATATTAATAATAAAAGCGAGTAACAATTTCAAGACACGTTTTTAATTTACAACGCCTGCATACATCGACAGAGAAGGACGCGCCGACCGTTGCCGCAACGAATGTGCAATCGAAGTGTGACAAGTAAATTAAACCACAGTGCCAGTTAAACAATGTGCAATTTCACAATAATGTGCCGTAATTTGTCATTATGAAGGCTCACTATTATCTATTTACAAATGACTTATTATTTGGTAAGTTAAAATATTACTTAAACATTCCTTTACTGTTAATGTTTAATAGTCGTCAGTAAAATTATGACTTGTTTAAAATAATAAAAAATTATTGTACATGCTTTAAAAAATTAACAACTTGTAGTACTACATCTATATGAAATTATTTTTTTAAAAAGACACAAGTAGGTAAATGAAACATTCTCCCAAACTTTGATAAACTAAAATATATAGATTATTTATAGAACATTAAATTTTCTAAATTTACTCTCCTATTTACATTGCGCTAAACAATTGAAAATCGATTTAAATAATTTTAAATAACACGAAATAAATATTATACATTTTTAATTAAAAATTGTCTAGATAAACCATAGGTTCCAAATCGGAACTTTTTGTCACTTACGAGTCTTCAAGCGGGACCGGGTCTAACTGCAGAACCTACATTAATAAAGCCGTATGATCACATGATAAAAAAATTTTTTTTCGTCAGAAAATTCATGTTAGAAAAGATTGGGAACCTTTGTATAACAACATAGAAATATTTTTACATAAATTAGGTGTATACATATTTGCCACGTGAATACATTACATCACATTCGCTCGTCTGGATAGTTGGGTTTAATGCAACCATATTCTTAGTAGATAACTTCCAGATACCCATCATAGCAAAACGATGTGTTCCATACAAACAAAGAGACAAACAAACATCACACACACACTTTTGTATGTAAAAAGGACACCTTGAGAAAAGTTGTCGATGCCGTATTTGAATAATTTCCTAGTTTTATCGCGAACGATTCCATAATATACAAAGATATTGTATATATCCCTTCTAATATTATAAATGTGAATGTGAGTTTGTTTGTTATGTTTTCACGCAACAACTACTTAACTGATCATCATAAAACTTTGTACACATATTTTTGGTGGTACTAGAAGTAACATAGGATACTTTTTATTTTAAAAAAATAGTATTTTTTACTATAGTTTCCAACTGACTGTAATTTCAGCTGTTTGGAATCATATTGATTCATTTCTACTGAAATGATCTCTGATACTTATATGCGAGCGAAGCCACGGGTAAAAGCTAGTAAATTATAATAAAAAAATATCAGAAAAAAAATCATCAAAACATCATAATCACTACATGTATAACTAATCTACTGCAAGCCAGCATAGCGTAGGTGACTGCGTACCGTCAATTCTTTCCGTATCCACTCAGAAACTAACACAGATTTATGTAAACTATGACGGTGACTGTCTGAGAATCGATAATACCTAAGTGTTGAAATTACAGAACATAAACTACTAAGAAATAAAATGTAAAAAGAGAAACTCGATAAGCACAACACGAGTTTGCATTAAAAAAATTCACTTTTATCAAAGAAAAACAACAACGTGCACACTGCACATAGCCGCATAAAATTTGCTAATTGATATTAAATAAAACAATTACTTTAAATAAATATAGTTCCGCAAATAACAAAATCAGAACTAACATTTTCCCAATGGTTTCTGAGATACTCAACACAACAACGAAGAATGTACACCAATGTTTCCCAAAATGGGGCACACGCCCTACAGAGGGGCAATTTGATTGTTAAGGGGGGCAATTCGAAAATGGACTCGACACTCGAGTTTAACCCTTTCGCTTCGGTCCATTTAAATACAATACTAGATTTCGGTGCCAAATTTTACGAAAAAAGCAATTCTTAAATAATTGCGGTAAATAACTATTAGGTATAATTTCGCTTGACGAGACTAAAATATCAACTGGGTGTTTGGTTACATAAGGGGGGCATAAGAATTTTAGAAAGACTGAAGAAGAGGTGGGGCATGGCACAAAAAAGGTTGGGAAACACTGATCTACACAAATCCTATCATGTTAATAAAACCCGAGAACGTATGGATAGTATCCATAAAGCAAGTTCATACAAGAATTTATTTTATAATAATAATAATAATGATAACTCTTTATTGCACAGATTAAGAGAAAATAAAATTAAAAAATAAAAATAAAAACAAAAGGCGGCCTTATCATTGAGTAGTGATCTCTACCAGGCAACCAACCTTAAGGTAGTAAATCGCGAATTATCATTTAATTGGGGTTTAGGGTGCACCAAAATAAAATAATATATACAAATGAATAATAAAGATATTACAAAATATATACATACATATACTATTTTATAGTATATAGTATTATTTTTGGAGTATTAATAACAAACAACCATTAGTTCATCTAGCATTCATCCGAACTTCACAACACAGCACAAAGTACACCGCGAGTAATTGAGCCAAATTTGTTTCGCATTTTTTTCATAATAATAATTTACTTTATATACCAACGCAATTTAATATTATTATTTATGTACATACATACGTGTAATATTTGCTCACATAAACTAATATTCATGTGTTATGTCTACTGTTATGTAGACCAGAGGCGGCTCGTCCTAAAGAGCGCTGGTGCAGTGCACTCCCACGAAAATTACAGAACTTATATTACAGCGGCGTAGATATAGGTAATATAATATACTATTGTATAGATATAGTAGAATAGAATGAATGTAATGTAAGGATAGTATGTATTATGAAGAAATATAGATTACTTCTGTAATTTTCGTGGGAGTGCACTGCACCAGCGCTCTTTAGGACGAGCCGCCTCTGATGTAGACTGCCAGGGGTGGACAGGCTCCTTGATAGTCCAAGCCATTTTCAAAATTTCTATTTTTTTGCGAGACGCAATTAAATACGTATTTAAAAGGTATCAGAAAAAGTTGCACTTAGTCTTTCATGTTTATTGTCAATTTAAAAGAAATTTTAAAACACATACACGGAACAATAATATATTTTTAAAATGTAATAGAACAAAAATGAAAACAGAACTCAATTAATCCTTCAAAAGGCCGTAAGGTTGGCGACCCCTGGCCTATACGTTTTCTAGAAACACGAAACAATTGATTAAAAAGTGTACGACCGACTCGATGATGACCATAATCATCCTTTACAATTAAAGCGACTACAATAAAAACCACATTATATTTCATCGTTTAAATATCCACAGGATTATTGTAAATACGTTTGAGAAAAAAAAACTGAATAAAATTTGATGATTTTTTACATACTTATATTTTTAACTGAAAGAAAATGCTCAAGATAAAACAAAGATTAACACTGTCCAATGTTTATTGTTTCTCCCTATTAGTACACATCACTGTTAAAAAGTAATTACTAATTAACCAATTAAAAGACATATTTTTATTATACCTACACAAGTAAAGTAAACACTGTGAGGTCAAAGTACACATAACAAGGCTACATTAGAAATAGTCACAAAGAAGCTCCGTGTACGATGAACCTTGGAGTTAAAATCCTGTACTTTACGAATCTGCCATGCGTTCGGTCAGTGGATCTGATCCAATTTCAATTCTTGTGGTCCATGATTTATGGATTGTCATAGAGAAATAAAACTAAGTTTGTTAACCTAATAGTTATCACAACAAACATCTGAAGAAAACTATATACATTATGATTAAATACGAATGCCAGTCTGCTGCTCGAACATAGAGCGTTATAGGAAAGCCAAGTGCAAAATAGACTTGAGCTTATTTGTATCTTTTTTTATTATTTACTTTTAGTAATTGGACTTCAATAGAGCGCTTTTACTCGTCAATACATATACAAATATAAATATAAATGAAATAAATTTATTAATTTAATAATTACCAATTTGATTTAGCTGCCGTAGACTGGCATTGTCTACTTACATACTAATGTCACAATAATGTATAATAAATCTACTATGATGTAGAAGAATAACTGCTGTATAGGGGCATTGTCATCCTATTATATACCTATGGTTATGTCCAAGCTTTTTTATCAGTAAGATATTCATCTAACGTGTAATATGATTTTTGAATCATTAATATCAATATTAATGTTTGTTCTCAATAACGCCGTAAATGTCGCTATATAGAGGTTACAATGTACTTTATAGACTTAAAAACAACCAAGTTAACTTTTCAATCCCTTATCGCATTTCGCAGTTAACGTCACATCGACCTTAATTAGCAGCGATAACGATCTATCGTTTTTATGTCAAAACCTACATACCTAAGAAATAACGCTTATAAGATTGATTACACGTTAAGTTTGAAAAGAATAACCATTGCTAACAAAAATTTTACAGTAAGCCTTTCGTTATGGACGACAAACTTTGTAACTGCAATTCTCTATACATCTTAAACCTTAGGGTTGTATTCAAAAATAACGCTCGAGCCAAGTTCGTCGATCGTTACTTGAGTTTAGAATCTGCGCTCAAATTGCGCTTTATGCAATTTACAATGAGAAACAATCGATAATCAATTTTTAAACACGGAATCCATTAGACAGTAATCAAAATAAAATATACTTATAAAATATTAATATTAATTTGCATTATTTCTTTCTGTTATTTATATTTTAATAAGTAACGATTGAAACGATTTCTTATAAATGCGTGTAACAGAACGTAAAGACAGCTAGGTGACAGTAGACAGTTGCAATTGATTCTTATCATTGTTCAAAAACCGCGCCAACAATTTTCAAGCGTATGATTGGTCTATTTCATTTCGTACGAATGACGTTCGAAATTTTGAACTCTAATCAGTATGCATAGCAAGTCTTAATAAACAAATGATCCAACATACGTACTTATATATTCATTCTTAATGAATAGTTTTTACTATGAAGTTAGTAAGTACGTACTCAATGAACTTGAATTTTTTGCACACGTTAGCGGTACCTCACCAGTGCAGGGATGTTCTCTATGTAAATTTATCTATATTGTATGAAATAATTATAGCAAAGAATTTCATTGAACCCGCCTGCAGCCATTTTTCTTTGAAGTAGCGATTATCTCCGTCCATGTACTACAGTCTGACCTAACAAACTACGATGAGTTATATTGTAAAGGTACTATTTATTAAAAATAACTTTATTATTAACATATATATAAAGACGAGCACATCACTAAAATCCATACTTAACTAAATAGTAAATATACAGTAACACATAAGTTTTTCTTGTACACTTGTAACTTTTTTTTGTACACAGAACCGTAATTACTAAATTGTTAGTAAAAAAAAACATTTAGTATAGAACTTTAAACGTGCGAAGATTATATCAAAAAAAATGTACTATTAAAATTACATCTGTCTGGAACAGAGGTTCCCAACCTTTTTTGAACCACTACTTACAAAATAAAACAATTAATGATTTTTAATGTGTTTCATAGTGATATAGTGTATCCTAAATCTTAACGCCAACATTTACTACTACCGCCCCGTTCGAAGACTCGAGCACTTCCATTGGGAACCTCTGATCTAACTACAACTAAGAAGTGAATAAAAACAATAAAAAATAACGATCACAATTAATACATACATTTGAAATAAAATTAATTAGATTCATACTATGCACAGGGTGGGGCACGGAAACCTCCCACATTTCAAAAAATCCTTGTCTGCTAGCGTTTCTGACTGGAAAACAATTTTATCTCGGGTGTGCAAATCTAGGGCAACAGGTTTTACAATAAATGTGAATGTACATATTTATTATTATACTAGCAATTTTTTTGATATTTCATACAGTTTTCTTTTGACATATGGGAGGTTCCCATGCCCCAATTTGTAGTTATCTTTTTTAAAATTAAACATCAATAGAATGCTTTTAAAAACAAAATTAATAATAATATTGATTTCCAAACAAACCACTACCCACATATTAATTAAGTGGGTAGTTAAGATTTTCAATATTTAAAATTAGTTATATTATTATTATTATAACTTCCGCGAATAGGTCAAGAGACTCTTGTCATCGGTTCCAATGTCACGTTTTTTGCTTAGAAACAATCCTCTGTGTGTAATTTATTTATTCACATCTTTCGTTATAATAATATTACACACGTATGTACATTATAAGGAGATCATGAAAAAGAAGAAAATAAATCTAGTACTTAATATTATATTTATTGTTGAAGCGAACAAGACGCAATTACAGTTGCTGTGTATTATTGTATGACAAGTCCAAGTGTTCCAATAGGAACCTACGATTGATGGAACAGAACAGAATAGAATAGAATCAAATATGTACGGCTTTTTTTATTCCCTTAATTAACCATTTAACCCATATCACTTATTATTAAACATAAAACTAGACTAGACTAGAATAGAAAAAAACCTTTCATATTTCAGCAAAATAAGTAGGTATATCAATAAATAGTAATATTTATTTCTAGTGTAATTCTAGTGTAGTGTCTTGTTTGTTTCTTATTTGTCCTAATTAGTACCCAATTTGGGGTCAGAGCATTATAAGTATTTATTATTATTATTATAACCACCTTGTCGCACTCTTCCGACAACCAGGTATTTCAGCTAAACGTCAGCGATGCAGCTTGTATGCCTTTATGTCATGTTATAGTATATTGTTCTTTTTATATTCCACGTGCATTTCTTAACATGCAATAACCCAATAACGTAAAATAATTAAAAAGGATATATATTACACCTGACATTCATAGCGGAAGTAAATAATAATAATTAATACAAATAATAATTGAAACAGCATCCGTACAAATTAATAACAGTCTTGATAATCATCGGTCTAAAAGACCTTCCGTCGAACGCTTGATTAAGTAAATATGTCCGGTTTGATATTCATTTTATTATAAACAAAATCATTATTACGTATCTGTGGCCGAGGCTCGATAGATCGAGATTACTCAGTCATAAATACATCTTTATTTATTTATTTGTCAATCATTTATTGTCAATGGTTATAAATTGACCGTTAAAATTTGAAAATGGAACATTGTGAAATAAATCCTTAACTGCCTCAAGACGAAATACCTTCTGTATTTAAAAATTAATTCCCGGAACTAATTATTCAAATTATGTCATCCCCTATTAGCTCGTTTGAAATAAATATAAATTCTAACTTTGAAATTGTGAGTTAACAAAAAAACAATTGAAAATTAATACAAAATCTAATAAGAGCTCTCTTTAAATAAGTTCCAAATTTAAAATTCTAAGAAGTTGTTTCCTTTTTATATCCATATCCTGTAAAATAAAGACATAGATATATTTTACAGCCTTATCTAGATTCTGAAAGAAAAATAAGTTATACAACAATGTGTACGTAACAATCAATTAGGGATCCGCGTTAGCGTGACGATAAAAGCATGGAGACATGCGCACGAGTTTCAACGAGGAAATACCATTAATTATGCACTTCATGTCATTTTTCCCAACATGTTAACATCTTATGTCAAACACGATCGCTATCTCATATCAAACTATCTACAAAAGCCAACACAAAAATTACCTATAGTATAGCTATGAAAAAAAATTCAGGCCTAAAAAGGTGCTTTCGAAATTTATTACGCCTACCAACAAAATTACCTTGAGATATAAGACCGCTATTATTATAAACGAAATGAAATTTAAATTCTAGGATAAGACAGCATCACATAACTCGAGATAGTAAAGACGATGTTAATTTTTAAGAATTAATAAGATCAATAATTATTAAAAATCAAATATAATATTACTAATAAATACATAACTAAACAAAAACATACTTAACTTATTAGCTAAGTACAGGTACTACGATTAAGGTAAACTTCTTGTGATTTCTTCTCATCAAATGACTTTCCAAAATCTCCGCAGAATCTGCGCGCAAGAGCCTAAAGGTCATATGCGAAATAAAGATTTTCGATTACCAAAAGATAATAGTTAAGTATACATATATAATAAGTATAAAATGTCTAGTTTAAAATAATGTCACGACCATATGAAAACTCGTTATCGATTAACATAATTAGCGACAATTTATAGTAGACACAACACAATACGTAAGGGAAAGAAAGTAGCCCAGTGCCACTTTCACATTATGACACAGTATTAGGACGCACAAAACACGCCTTTATTCCCTTTAACTTTATACTTATTATTGAATGCCTAATGTTTCAATTCTACAATTGAGTTTTGTAATACGGGGGTGTGATTCAAAGACAAGTGATGAAGATTTCAGAGTAAAACAACTCGGTTGCAAAGAATAAGGATTCAAGTAACAGACACACAAACGGTAGGTAGGTTTTAGACATAGAATTGAGTCTAATGCAAGCAGTGTTACCCACATTCCTGCAGAACAATGTTTTTTATAAACTGACAAAGGCTATTGTAATGTATGCAGTCTAGAGCTGATATAGTTGCAATAGATGGTCTGTTTCTCAGTTAAAAACTTTTTCGTTTTTGCGTACATGCTTTTTTATTTCGTTGAAGTAACAGGCAGATGTATCAAAAAATGACAATTATGTTTTTTATAAAAAGTAAAGTAAAGTACGTGAATAAAAAAGAGTTCGTAATAGCTACAATTCTAGATTTAAATTACAGCATTGATGGTTGTTAACCCAATCCGAGGGTAGTAACACCTATGAAATGACCTAATTGCGTTTTAGAATCAGCTTGGATATAGCTGAGTTTTACAAGAGAAATTCCTTTACAATTTTATCCTCAAGCCGATTAGACCGATTTGTCTGTAGTAGTCGCTGACTTTATTAGTGGATTACATTCCAACTAGACATTAGATGAAGTGTAGCTAAACTTCAGGCTACTACATATGAACAAATAATTTCGGTCCCGCTTAGAAAGAAGACCCCAATTATAGTCTGTAAGGGAAATCTAATATAATTTTTAAACAAAAGGGAAATGTAATTTATTTATTGCTTTATATTGGATAGAGTCATTGAGAAGTCAATGTGACTAGAAAACATTGTGAGCTTAAGAACCCAAGGCTGTAAGGACGGAAGCACGAGCTAAGTAAATAATTAATCACAAATTCAAACAGTCAGAAAATATCATCCGACTAATATATCAGCAAATATTAACATGTACAAATGCATATAAATTTTTTAATTGACAGAAATGTCATATCAGTTTTAGAGTCTTGAAGCTCATATGAAATCGCCGTCCCTGCAGAATAAATTGATAACCGCTATTTCCATAGTTTTAGTGTTATGCCATATTTGAAATCTATGGATTGTAATACATATACCTTTTTTTTTGTAATTATTTTACTGTTATTTAAAAAGTTATAAAATAATACAATAGTATTCACAGTATACTTTAGTGTATATGATTAAGGGAATAAAATTGCAAGAAAATGTTGTCAAAATTATTACTTTATTAAACATAAAGATATCGTCAAAAAGTGGTTTGTATTTTTCCTGATAAATTGAGTTTTTGTAATTATCATTTTATTCTCCGGGGCCGGCGAAATGTATTATCAGTTATCACTAAAATTTATGTGAGTCACTCCCCTCTTTATTTTTAACCAATTAGAAATGTAGGAAAGTACATGTGAAAATGGTTCTTAAGATGGTGCAGCTCATATTTTACTGATTGTACCTTTAAAACATTTGCATATAACAATTGTAACCTAACCCTTATAGTTAGTACTTATTATATTTATGTTATGTCTGCATCCTCAGAGGTGTCATTTTGTTAATTCAGCGGTTCTAAAACTTTTTTGGCGAAGGAAAAAGCCTTAATATAATTACAAAAAACTGATTTATATGTATTTGTGAATAATCATATTACAATGTAATATTACGTAATATTTAGTTGGAATATTTAGATGTAACCTTATAATCTCCCTTTGGTAGGTATTTTTTGCAGTATTTTAGCCCTAGGGTTCCGCGGAACACACTTTGAGAATGGCTGTGTTAATTTAACACCTATTTGATATCTAATTTTCACACTTAGGTCATTGGACTGTATTATTTGATTGTAACATACGATATTTACGACCTTTCTATATTACGATTAATGTATTCTTATGTTTTATGTTATTAGGAATTATTCCTCTTAAAATATAATAAACGCGTTTTTAATTTCACATTTAGCAAATTATAATGACAATATTACGTGTCAAATATTATGATTCACATTAAAATAAATTAAATAAACATCTTATTCATTATTATTTTGTTAGGATTAAGCTCAAACAAAACTAAATACATATTATGTTTGAAATAATATTAAATAACCTTCAAATATAAGGAGAATACTTACTAAAATATATATTTTTAGTGTGGTCTCGATATTTTTAATTCACTTTATAACTTTATTTACAAAATAACAAAAGTTCCACTGTTTACAAACAAAATTACGACCGTCTGCGATTCTGAGTGACATGTATCTACGTCCACACTATCTCGCTAAATTAATTAGGAACATGTAAAAACAAATATTATTAATTATATTTTCATACATGTTTTAACTATAAAGTATGAAATACACCTGATTCATGATTCAAATAAACGAAAACAAGCAAAGTTTTCTAGAAGCGCCGTATAATATTAATTCTTAATTTATTTGTCTTACAATTCATCTAGTGTAGACGTAACTATTTTTAAGGTGCTAAAAATACTGTGAGAGCAAGAATCAGAAAAGCTAAATAATTTTTTAATACTTAAATTATTTATTTTAAATACTATACGATGAATATATATAATAAACTAAAATAACTTGTAGATTAAACTATTTTTAATCAATTATTTTTATATTTCGTCTAATAATCTTCATAGTTATTTAATTTAATCATAGATTTTATAATTAATTAAAATTAATAATAAATTCCTAGAAATAACGCTAATAGAATAAAAATAAATACCTATATTTGTAGCAAATTTTAAATGACCTTATTTTACATCGTTTAGAAATATCCAAGATAAGAATATAATATACATATTTTATTATTCATTGTTTCAGTTGCCGAAAAATAAAATGAAAAGATAACGGAGACAAATTTACAATGCTCGACGTCTCGGATACGGTAAGTGACTCATCGTAAAACTATGATGATCTTTATTGTTAGAATTCTTCAATTTGAATAGTGACTCTTTTAATTGGACGGTTTACAGGTTTATGTATTATTGTGTTATTCTCAAACATGTTACACAAAACTATATGATTCAGTATGGTATTATTGATTTTGGTGATTCGAATTGATCGTAAGATGTATATAAATCAGTATATTTATTAGAAATAATAAAACTCTAAATGCATAGGTTTAAATGCAAATCGCATGTGTACAATTATTTCAAAGTCACTGTCAATGAGCAAAATAATTGTATGATCATTGGGGCCGTGAATAATTGTCAGACATTTGTTCATACGACTTCATTAATTATATCTGTAGATAACACTTTTGGCAGTACACTCGGTTGTAGAAGTTAATTTCATATTTCTATTTGCTAATTTATTTTAACGTCCTTTGTTAGTATACATCCAATTTCTGATATTTTATATTACAAAAATAATATTGTTATTCGTTTCGGGTATTTTTAATAAGTTTGTATAGTTTAGGATTCGAATTGTAATTCTAAGAAAATTAACTATAAAAATTGTAATTATTAATAGTAAAAAAAATTGTGTCGACGACTGTACACGCTGTTGCAGCCAACAAAATAAAAATAGCCATAGATGCATCCACATATGCACCTATACCAATAAAACGAAGCAGTCCATTGCGATCATTATTTGATTTTTCAATTGTTTTTTGAATATAAACCGCAAGTGCACATGTGTTCCTTTTTTTAATTTGAATAATTTTAAATGTGTTCTAACTAAGTAGTTCTAAGTGACATGCCTACGTCTTTTAAAGAGAAATATAGAAGACAACAACTTTTATATCAGGTTTGTTTATTTATTAATTTTAATAACATTTATTTAATAATATACATTATACTTTCATTCTATTAAAATATATCGCCGGGTTTATCAACATAGTAAGATCGCAATTTTCCAAGCAATTTAAAGTTGTTATTGTGCATAGTTTGTTTGTGTACATTCTTCGTTGTTGCATTAAACTTCTCAGAAACCATTTAGATTTTTTCTTTTTTTTTTCATGAGGTGGAGAATTATATTTTTAAGCTATTTTAACCAAAAAACGAATATCTCTAAAACGTTTGTTCCATAGTAATTATTTTATATGCATTCATCTATACTAATATTAAACAGGAAAGATTTGTATTTTTGCATGTTTGTAACGAATCAGCTCAAAAACCACTGGACCGATTTCAAAAATTCTTTCACCGTTTGAATACTACATTATCACTGATCAATATAGATACATTTGATTGTAACTAAGTAATCTGACCCACGTGTCAAGGGGGCTACTTAGGCACATCCGAAGTTTCGTGATACGGCCGTCGCTTCTATAATTTATGTGAATTTTGACACATAAGCCCGTAAAAAGTCCTGTCAAATGTCCATAAAATAAGCATCCTATCCGTCGTGACGTCGCTATCAAATCTGTAATTTCGTGTATGATTACGAAGTGGTACAGATACTCGCATCTAATGATCTTATACCATAGGTGTTATAATGCCTGGGGGGCTACTCAGGCGCACTTCGGACGAAAATACGGACGTTTCCTACCCAGGAACACTTACGTAATCATTCACGAAATTACGGATTTGACAGCGACGTCACGACGGATAGGCCACACAATGCTTATTTTATGGACATTTGACAGGAATTTTTACGGGCTTATATGTCAAAATTCACGTAAGCTACAGAGGTGACGGCTGTATCACGAAACTTCGGATATGCCTGAGTAGCCCCCCAGACGCATTTAGGCTTTTAAAATTATATATATCTCACAGTAATATATGTGTATTGTTGTAAGGAATGAAAAAAATTTTTGAATAAAAAAAATGTTTGAAATAAATCTCATAATATTATGAATAACGGCAGTCAGTTGTTTGTGGCATTAATTTTTGTGCAAATATTAACAGGAACCTCATTGTTACGTTTAGTTTTTCCACAATTGTTATCAATGTATATGATTGTTTTAGGGTTACTTCACAGAAATACTTTTCCATCTATCTAAATATGAAGTAATCTTTACTATATACTGTGGCGTAAATTCAATGACTACAAAGTCGTATAAAGAAGAGCATTTTTATTCTTTGCCTGTTATATGAATACGAAGTTTAAATAAAATATATTGTAAAACAATTGAACTAGCATTTGTTTTTTTTTTCGTCACATATAAAAAAGTGAATTTCAAATTGTAACGTTGACAACCTTAAAAGCAATAAAAATGTTATCATAAACTTAACGACACGTTAGTCCCTTGTTAAATTTACACAATTTTTAACAATCTATAAAATACATACAGTATAAATACGTACATATATATATCAAATTTGAAATATTTTAAATATAGAATTTTTCAAAACAACTGCTCTTTAATTAAAACCATTAAATTTCTATAAGTGAATTATTTACGATCTTTACATTTTCTTTGTGTTAAAATGAATTTTTTAGTTATATAATTAAACTGTGACATAGGTAAGTATATTTCACACAGCTGAAAGGGCTCACTGTACAAATCTATTACTCCACCAATCACAAGGTTTGTATGTAACATTATTGATGATTATTTTCTTTATTATTTATTGAAAGCTATATCTGTATTTACTATTTATGCATTCAACAATATTTATTTAAATTTATATTATAAAAGGAAATGTTTTAAAAACAATGTATATTATTGAAGCGTGTTTCTTAACTTCATGGAGTTGGTCGAATTGTGCAGTGAATTTCTCAAATAATAATAAACTTTTTTTTTGTAACTCCGTTTATTTCAGCCATTTCAGATAAATAAATAATAATTATCCTTTTACAAGCAAATTAGCATTGCAATAGTATAATTTTTTTTATATTTGTCCAATCAATATTCAACAAAAATCATTTTATTTTTTTTATTTTTATAATTCCATATAAAATTTTGATATATGGAAACTCAATACATTTATGTTATTTTCTGGAACACAAGTTTTCTGTAGTAATAGTAATATTTTTTTACATAGGCGAGCTTTATCTACCAGCTAACCTTTGTCGGTGTGAGCGGTGATATTTGGTGCAATGAAAAGAAAATAATAACTAAATATAAAGTGTAACACAACGACAAATTTTAAAATGGCAACACTAGTATTCCGTTAGGTTAGGGTGGTCATCTTGATGGCTGGAGTTAAGTTGGTTTTCCGTTAGCAGTGCGTGTTTTAAGTGTTTTAATTGTTTTATATTGTTTTGTACCCTGTTCACAATATTAACATGCTTCTTAATTTTTAATGTAATAAGTAATTATTATCCAATAAAATAATTGTTTTACAAAAGTAAATAATATCTGTGATTTTTATACACAAGGACCTTATAAGTAAAACCAATTTTCGCTGCCCTTATGTCCTTTCTAAACTCCTAATCCCCTAATTCTAGTTTCCCATACTTAATTTACAACAAGCGGAACTCATTACGGAAGACCGAATTTTAATGTCATTTTTAACACAAACATACATTTAATGACACATAAAAACTTATATTTTACTGTGAAAAAACAAGTACAAGTAATTACGAGCTCTAAATTGTTTTTTTTCTGAAAAAAAAAAACAATAAAGAATCAATTTAGTCGTTTCGATAGGTTTATAAAATCAAGGCTGAGTCCCAAGTCTAAGCCAAGTCCGCGCAGCTTCATAACCCAAAGTTCAATGTTCAAATGTTTATTCACAAAACCAGGCTCACACAATTTAAACGTGCGATAATTTAACTCAAAAATGAATTGTTTTAAAAAGCCGTTGAGCTCATTCGCCGTCAGTACGAATCTGACACTTGTGCCGGGTGTTTGTGTTCAAAAAAACGCGCGCGCTTTCATACTTCAATGTTCGAATTTCGAAGTAGAAAAATTCCATTTACGAAAACCAAACAGTGGGTGTTATGATAATTGTATTGTGCATTTCATATTATTTTCCTAGTAAAATGTAACGGTATATTATCAAACAGAGACGGTGTAAATAATATGAAACGGGTAAGCTGTTGTTAATGGTATAATTTAGATAAATATTTTAGTAATTACAAAACTATATAATTTGGAATCACATTTCGTCTTATTTATCTTGGAAGGGCGTAGAATCAAGTTTACACATACAAAATTAGATAAATATTGAAAATACAATCATATGCAGAAAACATACGCATTTGTCGAATTGTTAGTCATGAAAATGAAGTGTCTGTAAATATTATCATACTTTCATAGGAATTGGATAGGTTTATACTTTTTAAAAGAACTTTAGTACAATCATATGATCATTTCTCAAAAAAATATTAAGTTGTTTAAGAAATTATTATTTATTTATTATGGGGAAGGGGTACAACTGGAATTACGTATCCTGTGATCTTTTTTTTAAATATTTATATTTTAATGTGTTTTCTGTAGTATCTACAATTAATACAAAACAATTTGTTAATAAAAAAAATTGAGTTACTATTTTTATTAACTTAAAGTTATTTACTCCACTACGTATTTATTTTTTAATATATTCATTATATTTATCCCTTTCCCTAAAGTATAAAGATATTGTATACAGGTTATAAGTTTAAATTCAGATATATATAATATTTGTATATATTATTTTATGTTCATTATGTATTTAGTTATATTTATATCTTAATTACAAATATTCTTAAATTGCATTGGCCGATACTAACACTCAGAGGCGGCTCGTCCTAAAGAGCGCTGGTGCAGTGCACTCCCACGAAAATTACAGAACTTATATTACAGCGGCGTAGATATAGGTAATATAATATACTATTGTATAGGCATAGTAGAATAGAATGAATGTAATGTAAGGATAGTATGTATTATGAAGAAATATAGATTACTTCTGTAATTTTCGTGGGAGTGCACTGCACCAGCGCTCTTTAGGACGAGCCGCCCCTGCTAACACTGCTTCTTCTATGACAATTGGTTATCTGGAAGAAATTACTTTCAGTGATATGATCGCCAATTGCTCTAAATTTGTTTCTTATGTGTTAAATTGTATTATTTTTAAAGCAATAAAGTATTTATTATTATTATTATTATAGTTAGTTCAGAGATGTCAGGGCACAGCAATATGTAAGACATAATATTTAAAATTTAAGTTTTGACGTGTATCAGCATATATATAAGGTTTTTTATTTGAATGGGTCCTATTGACATAGTCTAAATTAACCTTTTGGAAATTTTCGTTTTGTTAACAGCCTCAAAATATCTCCTGAAAGAAAACAAACAAATTCTCATTGGTTTCTGATACAACATAGAATCGAATAGAAATTAAATGATTTTAGTTTACAAGCATGCGTTTGATGTTCCATTATAGGAAGTACAGAATCCATTATCATCAATTGTTAAGTTGTTACATTCTACCACTAACTCACTGGTGGCGCTGATGACAATTATCGTTATTACGATAATAATATACCCGTTCGAAAATTATAGTACTGTAAAAGCGATCATTTTTTACAAATAGATTTTCATTTGTTTGTCATGGACGCGGGTGACAGATAGCTCATTCTTATTTCAAAATTGACTACGAAATAAATGACTGTACTGATGGACTTCGATTTTTAAATTCTGTATAGCATCCTTAGTATCGACTTTAAGAATAAATAATTTGCACTATACAGCATCACTAATAACATCCCCCAAAAATTAAACAATAAATTACTATAAGCCAGTCATATTCAAAGTGGTGTTCCGCGGAACCCTAGGACTAAGATAATGCAAAAAATTCCTACCAAAGGGAGATTATAAGGTTACATCTAAATATTACGTAATATTACATTGCAATATGATTTTTTTTATAATTATATTAAGGCTTTTTCTTTCGCCAAAAAAATTTGAGAACCGCCGTTATAAGCAATGCAATCTAATATATATTTTTTATTATACTAACTACATATTATTTTCAAAATGTTTTGTTTTTTTCTCGTTCAATGTAAACGTGACGGTTTAAAACAAAGTGTTATGTAAGTCTCGCTATACATAATACATACCTATAGAGGCAGTGGTTCAAATGGACCAAGTGACAGCTCAGTCGCCGAACTCGTGCCCCCCCTCCCCCCACGCTTGCGACTCTTTTCAAATAAGAAAAATTACTTAAATTTAGATTTTTTTTCTGTCACTATATCAGTCAGAAGGTTTGAAAGTAAATGCGTTCGTTCGAGTAAGTCCAATTCGACCACTATATAGAGGTTACACTAGGGCTTCCAATCCCGCGGAATCTCGGTATTGCGGGATTGGAAGCCCTAGGTTACACTGTATTATAGTTTACCTAAATATAAAGCACTTCAGTCTAACAGTCGAGGAAATGCGCTTGTAAACCGCAATAGTAAATAAACGCATAAATAATTACATTGCTTTGCCACATTAACGACAGTTTCGCTCGTAAAATTGCATTCATTGCGTTTAAAAGATGGTTAACACATAAATTCATGGACTGGCTATTTATGTTTAACGTGTATTACAATAACATAATGGTTGTTCCAGTAATTTTGTTCATAATTACTCAAAATACGTGACCTATTATTATTTGACACGTGATATGTGATTTATAAACATATATTGGTCTGGATTATATTGTCTTTGATAATTTAAAATACACCCATGCTTTTATGATGCTAAATGAAATAAAAAAAAACGTGAATTTTATATTTAAATTTAATTTTTTTGACGTTCCACAAATTTTGGACAATACATTTATTAGAGAACTAGCTTTTACCCGCAGCTTCGCTCGCATTTAAGTCATTAAATAAGTATCAGAGATCATTTCAATAGATAGATAAAAGGTATCCTATGTTACTTCTAGTACCTCCAAAAATATGTGTACAAAGTTTCATGATGATCGGTTAAGTAGTTGTCGCGTGAAACCATAACAAACAAATTCACATTCACATTTATAATATTAGTAGGGATTTTGCTTCTAATAGTCGACCCTATCGATTGGTCTATTAAAATTTGACGAGTTTCTTGTGGTCTTCTTCTCGTCATACGCCTTTCCGAAGCCATTATAGAGTCTGACTATGAGCAAGCGCACACCTTTAGTGCCTATACTAATAAACTATTTTCATTTCATTTCATTTCAAGAATATAATATGACTTTTTTCTTAGTTTAAGTTGGTTCAATACTCAGATACCCAGATAAAATCAGTCCTTCTAACATAGATTTCCATTGTAAGGCATTTATAAAGACCAGTTTGGTGTAAAAATCCGCCTTTAATTAGAAGAAAAACTGAGTGACGTTTAATTTTAAAAGTACCACGTAATGATGACATGATACTTAAGCCTAGTTAACTCAGGAAAGGTACTGTACATGTATACTGTAAAATAAAATAAAATAAAAATATCAAAGGCCTCTCTATACTAGGTTGAAACATTTGTATAGCTATAAGGTAATGCCGGTTACTGTAGGCTTATCACGAATTTAGTCTGGCTTTCGAATCGAGCTGTCACAAGTAAAACGGATCCGTTAGCAATTGGGATCATGAATTTTTACTAACGACTAACGAGCACCAGCAATCCATCAAATGAACGAAAGATCGCGAAGTTCGAAAATTAACAAAAAGTATCTAAGTAGTTCCAAATCCGCACGCATTTCCATACAAATCGCTTGAAGCGAACTCGGTTCGAAAGCCAGACTAAAATTCGTGATAAGCCCACTGATCTTTGTAAAACTAAAGCCTTTGTAGTCGTAGCAAAACTGTAAAGCTTGGAAAACTTCGAATATTAATCAAAAAAAAACCTACAACAAATCAAAAAGGTTAAGGATACTGTTAACACAAAATATATTTAAAAAAAATTACTTCCGCAAATAAATGAATAGAGTAATTAAGAAAGAATAAAGAGCAGAGCAATTAATCCATTGTGTTTTGATAAAACCTAGTGTTTGAGGACATTTGTGTTTATTAAATTCGTATGTTATTAGTTTAAAATGAGAGGTTTATAACTACGTAGTTATGCTATCTTGTCGCTCTGATAATAGACAGTTAGTGCGAGACTGTAACGGAGGGAAGTTTAGTCTGTTATGTATGTGAGTTACCGTTGTTTTTTGTTATTTATTATTTTATATACAGAACTAGCTGTACCCTGCGCGCGTTGCTATGCCACCAACTAAAATAAATTTGAAGGAAAGACATTACACAAATATTTAATTCATTTTGAGTCATTTTATTGATTTTGTTCATTTGACGACAATATTGTCTGTTCAATGTTAGCTGTCAAGAACTGTCACGGTAATATATAAAATTCATTGGAATGACAGTGGCGCTCTTTCGAAAATTAGTCGTACCAACTCAGAAACCTTCGTGGGCTCATGCTCAACAACTTTGCTAAAGATAATTTGATCATGCATAGTTTACGATTCTATAAAGGACATACAGACAAACATTCATTCTTAATTCATTGAGGTATCATCTTTCTTATTTTAAAATCGTTTTCATTAATTAAATTAGGATTAAAATTAAATGCCATAAAATTAGGATTTTTTATTTATTTTTTATTTATTTATTTATCTATTTATGACTAATATTAATTAATTAATATATAGTTTTCGATGGTCCCACACTAGACATTGCCTGTCACGTGGGACCCAATTTTCAAATAACAATTTTAATATAATAAACCATTTGACCATAAGCGTGGACTTTATTATCTCAACATTTTCAGCTCTAATTGTTCAATTGAATAACCCTATAAGTTTTGTAAAATACCATTAAAACATTAAAAATAATGAATTATGCATGTCATTGAAGGTTAAATATTTGCCTACACAATGCTGTAAGTTACAAATTCCTACGATTTTAAAATGGCTCTGAAAATCTCTTTACCTCTGTTTTATTACACTTACGCCTTTCTTCCAACCACCAACCAAAAATAATAAACCACATAAGATCTCTTATACAACTTAAATAAACAATAAGATAAAAATTCACAAAACAAATACCTATTTGTAAATAGTGTACTTGTCAGTTTATTTATTTCATATGACTATCTTTAAGATGTACACTGTAGTAGCAGGACTACAAACCCCATACAAGGGAACAATGATGATGGGATGATGTCTTTTTACTTTTGTTGGTACAAATCTACAAAATTAAATTAATTAATTCCTAATTCCTTTTATAGATATCTGAAGCGTCCTTCGTGACGAGTGTTGAGGAAGCCGCTCCGAGATCTCAAGTAGACCAGTGCACCCAGACTCCGCCATCAGGAAAACCTAAAACGAAGACTCTGCAGCGATACCATACTTCGGATCATCTCTATGAAAAAACCCCTCACAGACCTAGTTCCAGGTTAAAACAGGATTATCACAGACCTAAAAGTCTAGGTCCAAACGAGTATCCTTATATTAGTAGACCGCCTAGCTATGAAAGCGGATATACAAGGTGAGTCGTAAATTAATCTTCTATATATATTTAAAAAATGAATGTTTGTCTGTATGTTCTTTATATAATCGTAAACTATGCATTTGATCATGTGATGATCTTTAGCAAAGTTGTTGTGCATGAGCCCGCGAATTTTCGATAGATGACGCCGCTGTCATTCCAATGAATTTCATATATTGCCGTGACAGTTCATGACAGCTCACATTGAACAGACAATATTGTCGTCAAATGAAAAAAATCAATAAAATGACTCAAAATGAATTAAATATTTGTGTAATGTCTTTCCTTCATATTTATTTTAGTTGGTGGCGTAGCAACACGCGCAGGGTACAGCTAGTTATAATTAAATTAATTAATTAACATTTGAAAATTAATTAATTTTCGGCTCCAAACGTTCAACTGATTCCCAGTTATATTTACCTTACATTTTTACGTACATTAATAGAAAACAAAACACATTTGCTTTAAAATAAATTTATATAAACACTAAATGCGTTCCGCGGTTTCACTTGCATTACATTTAGTTTACATATATGAGTGCATGTTTAAATTATGCATGAAAAATTGCAATGTGAAAGAACTGTCAAGGTCAAAAGTTTTATTAAAAATAAAGAGATTTAAAAAAGTGCAATAATATTCTTTTTTTTTTTACAAATTTAAGCCGATTTCAATATCGCTTTTATAGGGGTTATAAAATGATCTTTCACTAGCGTATTAGTATAACCATCCCAATAAATTACATACTGCTATATACTGGAAGAATGTTTCAATCATTAGTTTTAATTCAAATTCAAATATCTTTATTGCATGTCACAATTTTAATTAAGATGTCATACAGTTTAGTGTCAATGTGACACCCGGTCAGGGCACAGCAATATAATAATACATAATAATAATAATAATAAACAATTACAATTAAAAAAAAAAGGTAATGTGCGAGTATCAAGGGTAGAATTCGTTTTAAAATGAAAGTATTTTGATTAATTTTAAAAGAAATTTTTTTTAAAATATTTTAAATTATTTTTTTCCCCACTTCCATATTTTTATTTTTTTTTAAATTTTTTTTAGTGGGGTGCTTCGAATCATTGATGAATATATATATCAATCAACTGAATAAAAATTTATGTACATCACTTTGCTCTATTGTCAATTATTTCCGCAGCGTGGCAATATAATTATGTTTTTTTCACACTTTGGGTTACATTATTGAAGTTTTCATACGGATCCCTAACGTTTCTGAAAATATTTTATAGCCTATGTTCATCAGTGATAATGTAGGATTCTAATGGTAAAAGTCGGTCGGTGATTCAAATCGGTCCAGTATTTTCGGAGCCTATTCAATACATACAAACAAATGTTTTCTCTTTATATATTTGTATAGATATATTACTTTTAAAATATAAACCTTAAGTTAATCATACTGCTTGTTTCTATTGAACGTGTTATACATAACGAAGTGGCTAAAGTATAAAAACAATTGCCATCGGGACCGTCACAAATTTCGCTTTGTTCAGAGCCAATTTGCACGTTCCACAAAAGTGTTTGTCTAAATTCAACTCATCGGCTATTTTAATTGTTTCCTAAATTACCCATTACATTAATTATTTTGTGTAGCCTACGCAGCCTATAGTTTTAATAGTAACGTCTACATTTTCATACTGTTTCAAGATTACAACACGTGACCGACTCAGAAACCGCAATCTCAGAGATAAATAGATATATCAATGCCCTGACCCCAAACTAGAATAGCCTGTAATTAGGGACCTGGAAATCAGGACAAGACCTAGACCTGAAACAAATGATTACTTTTTATTTTGTTAATTACTTAATTACCCAACACAAGTTTTCTTAGATAAGTATATGAATCAGAGATACGTATAAATCTGAAATTATAATAGTAAATTTATTATCTAAACGAAATTACGGATACTTTATTGAGAGACAAAAACAAAAACAATAATTACTTATTTCATTTTATTACTACAGAATACAAATTAATAATTATATTAATCAATGAGTACCTATTTCTTTAAAATTTAGCAATTAAAAAATAGGATATTTAATTATGCTGTTTAAAATTAGATTTCCGTTATAAATACGTTGATACGGATTTGACAATTTTAAAAAATCAAAATATATTTTAATTATTTTTAATATTTAAACTATCACGATTGCTATTGTTTTTAGATATCATTACAAAACAAGTGAACGTTTTAACGGATATGCTGTTCTTTTTTTCATTTAAAATAAATTTCAATAAATTCAATTGTTTCAGATTTAAAGTAAGCACGACAGATAGTCCAGGTATATCAATAACACCACCACATAGTCTAGATTACCTTGGAAATAAATCCGGCGGGAGTCCCAACGGCACGGTCACTCCGAACGGAATGGCGGCCAACAAACCGACTTGCAACGCTATGCTACTCAGTCCGAGCTATTTACAAGGCCCGTTTCAGTGTAACCAATCTATTAAGGTATTGTTTGTTTTGTATTTTTACGCGTTTTACTCAGAAAGAAAACAATTTATAACTTGAGCGCATTTTAACTTACCATCAGACGAAATGCATGGTTTAAGATATTTATTTCCTCAAAAAGAATTGCATAAATTCACTTAATTGAGATAAATAAACATAACGTACACATACTAAATATATCTTATTATACTAGAATATAGACAACACCATCACAAGGCACTCAAACCCATTATATGTTTTTTCAATTCATATTTAAATTTGATAATATTTTTAATATTAGTTATATTAATCGGCAATTCATTATAGACCTGCGCTTCTTCTACCATAACACTTCTTTTTCCATGTATTTTATTTAAAACTTTATTGTTTCCTTAATTATGAACCGACATTACTGAGTAGTAGGGGTGTTAACTACAGGCCGGCACAGTGGGGACGACTGACATTTGTGGTAGAATTTATCTCCGCTAATAGACCAGAGCTCAACATCAGACGCAGTGGTCATATGCTAGGCTACTTGCTATACGTCTGTTTGTAACCGTTGTCTCCACTACATGCCTAATAATAGAAATGTATGCTAAAAAACATAAGAAAAACGTTTTCTTATCACATAACTTTGACGTGATCCTAACTACAGATTATATCAATAATTTAAATATTATTGACGTCGCTCGCGCTAAACGTTTCGTCTCTGACCTCATTCTGTGCTTAGAATTCCTCTCGTTCAGTATTTTATTCATAAACATATAATACTTTTGCATACAATTTCAATTTGTATATATTATTTTTAGTCTATTTAAAGTTAAAATTATTGTGAAATTACACTAAATAATGGTAATAATAGCGAAGTTTTCCGAAGAGTTACGAAGTTCGTAAACGTACTAATTTATAACCTAAGTTTAATTCTGAATATTCAGTTATCAATAGTTCAGTCGCATTTAACAAGACTAGAATTCTTGCATCCACCGTGTGTATATTTCAGAGTTCAAGTGAAGTCGCATTGGCAATGCCTGATTGGCCGGCTACTGGCGACAACCCCACGCATCACAGCTCTGCAGCAGGTCTATCGTGGAGAAGACTGCATATGTCGCGAGCTAAACTAAAAGCCACGGCGACTACTTCGGAGTTATTATCAGGTAAGGTCTGTATTGGTTACGCACACACAGATCCCGGGTTAGATTTCGGCTCGACATAAATATTATTATTGTAAAAACGTAATGTTATAATGTAAACCAGCCATTCTCAAAGTGTGTTCCGCGAAACCTTAGGGCTAAAATACTGCAAAAAATACCTACCAAAGGGAGATTATAAGGTTACATCTAAATATTTCAACTAAATATTACGTAATATTACATTGCAATACAATTATTCATAAATACATATAAATCAATTTTTTATAATTATATTAAGGCTTTTTCCTTCGCCAAAAAAGTTTGAGAACCGCTGACATAAAACATAGGCATTTACGTCTAACATGTTTGCGTTGTTCCAGTCCTATTTATATGTATTTAATTATCGTTTATTTCTTACACTATTTTATATTTGTCCGTAAAACAATTAGTTTAAAAATGGAATCCTAAGTATTAACGCATATAAATTATTTTTTATGACAGTTCCATTTAGTGATGTCACCATAATCGATAGATACAAATGTCGATAAAGTTATTTAAAATTATGTATATATTTTTATGTTCTAAAGAAACAGAGCTTATAAATTTTTATATAAAAATACTAAATAAGAATAAAATTATATAAAAAGTAAACAATTATACTACTACTAACTTGTTGTCCATGGTTTACGATAAAACGCGAGACACCTTTTAGGTCTTGACTCTATTAATGTTATCTAATACTACATTTTCTGCTCCAAACGTTCGATTTTAGTAATTTAGCTCAAATAAAACGATTTTACTCGTCAAAATCGTGTAAATATAAATAACATTAATTATGTTGAACAATTTGAATTTGCTTCTCAAAATTATTGTATTCTTATAAAGTTAAGGCGTTTATTAGTTTTCCTTGTGTACGTGTACAATTAATACGAAATATTGAGTTAAATATTCTAGAGAAAGCACTAGGAACGTAGTTGTTATACTAGACGAGGTTTTTATCCGTTAAAATCGTATAAATATAAATGACATTAATTATAAACAATTTGAATTAGCTGCTGTATAACTGGCATTGTCCACTTAGATACTAATTGTTATAATAAATAATCCGGTATACACCGCATTTTGAGCTCTAAACATTGAAATGAATCACTCTATATCAGCGGTTCTCAAACTTTTTTGGCGAAGGAAAAAGCCTTAATATAATTATAAAAAACTGATTTATATGTATTTATGAATAATCATATTGCAATGTAATATTACGTAATATTTAGTTGGAATATTTAGATGTAACCTTATAATCTCCCTTTGGTTGGTATTTTTTGCAGTATTTTAGCCCTAAGGTTCCGCGGAACACCACTTTGAGAATGGCTGCTCTATATATAGGTACTATTAAACTTTTACAGGCTTCGCAATGGTAGCAATGGTGGAATTGCAAATAAATGAACCGACGAATGTACCAGAATGGTTGTTTGTGATGTTCGCTGTGTGTACGACAGTGTTAGTGGCAGTGCACATATTCGCGTTGATGATTTCCACTTACTTGCTACCAAATATTGATGCTGTGAGTAAGATGGAGACGCCTGGTGGTCCAGCGAGAGCTCTGAGGGATTCGCCCCATGAGCGGATGAGAGGGTTCATTGAACTGGCCTGGGCTTTCAGTACTGTTTTAGGTAAGACACTTTTACATTGATGAATTCATGAGTGACATTTTGTAAGTTTAATTTGGCATTATTTAGCATTTAAAGTTGACATTTCTATTATAATAAAATTTAATTGTATGCCATATACATTATGTAAAATATGTGATAGTACTAACATTATTTTAAGACCTATGTTACTAACCATATTTATGGCAAATAAATGAATTTGAATTTTTATTGATTATTGATGACTCGGTTACTTCTATAGAACTTTACTGTCTCTTCTTTCAGGATTATTTTTATTCTTAGTTGAGATCGCAATTCTGTGTTGGGTGAAGTTCTGGGATTATTCGTTTGCAGCTGCCACAGCGGCTACCGTCATTGTCATACCAGGTGAGGTTACGCTCGAAAAAAAAATTTGTATAGTCTAGTTGTACTATACTTATGTTGTTCAGATACTCATACTACACACGGCGATTTTCAAATGGATACAGTTTTTGTAGGTATATAGGCGATAGAAAGAGGCGGGAAAATGAATACATCCCTTTCGCACATGCCTCAACACATAAATACATACAATATCAATATATACTTATATAAAATAAATTAGATAATTAATGCATCATTATTCTGCGTGTCAAGATAGTGCTTGAAGAACAAATGAGTTAAGAATATAGTTATATCTTTATAATGATTGTTTCTTCCAGTCCAAAGTCCAATCTGTATCCATTTGAAGATTGTCGTTAGTAGTGTGTTCCAGTTTGAGGTTATATGATGTTAACCCAATATAATAAAATTTGTATTTATATTCCAGTGTTAATCGTGTTCGTAGCGTTTGCAATACATTTCTACCATTCGCTGGTCGTACAGAAATGCGAGACGTCAGTGCAAGACATTGAGCAGTTGGAAAGCATGAAGAGGGACCTCGATACGGCTACTGTTAAAGTTAACATGATGTAATTGTCCCCGTAATTAAAACCCGTGCTCAACTATCATTTCTTCTTACAATAATGAGAAGTAAGCTAGCCTCGTTAGCCCAGTACCTCTATTAAATGGTCTACGCTTTGAGATTGAGTAACATACGGCATACCAGAGGCGAGTGCTGCTGTTATTCTCTATAATATAGGTACTAAATCGAATTTAGCTGTAGAAATGTACATTACATCGTTAGATATTAATTTAACGGCAAAACTCATAAACTCTATGTTCTTTTGTTTTCTTCAAAACAAAAGACAAAAGAAAATTAAACAGATTTCAAATTTAAATAGCTTTTGAGTATTTGGCCGTAAAGAAGCACTTAGCTCCTAAAATATTATTAAGAGATTGATTTTTTTATTATAAAATTCCGAATAATAATTTAAAAAATATATTATTGAGATTTTTCTCACAGTATTATTAAGATTAAGAAGTAAATGTATAGTTTAAAAAGGTTTATTTTCATTTGCACCTTAAAGTTTTGTCTTGTTTGCGACCTGGAATAAATTGGTCTTGTTTTAGTAAAATGTTATCACATACCTAACAAAAACAATTCTGCTAATGACAAGTATTTGGACAATAGCCCAACATGAAATTACCTTTAATAAATGGGTCGGTATCTCAATACTGATTTAAATCAGCTGGTAAATTCTAAATACAAGAGATTTTAAATACGTTCCTGAAAATTTCATAGAAAAAATGTATGCAAGACTCTATTAAAAAAGATTTCGATAATTATAATAGCAAAATTCATAAACATTACCTGGCATTGGTTTGCTTAAAGTATTGGTTCGGACTATCAAAGTGACAGATGATATGTGAATAAATTAAAACCATCTGATGCCAGTACTTAAGTAATGTCTTGTAATAAGGCTTACTTTCTAGGAAGGTGTTTCGTCGTAATCAAGAATCACAGTTGACGACCCTGTACTTTAATATAAAGGAATTTTAGAGACAAACTTTAGGGGTATAAATGGAATTAAACCTTAGTTTGTAAATAAATCAAATTATGAATCACAAATTTTTTCTAATGATATTAAAAATTATTGTGACTGATTTTTTAAATAACAAATATTTATTATGACGTAGTATTATGGATATGGAACAAGAGCAGATGGATAAAATAGCTATTTTATGAGTCCGCAAACGGTACTTAATATTTGAACTGTCAAAATGACATTTGCCTGGCACAATATTTCTGCCATATTGATTATCGTTGGTGACCATTTGGTGACCAAGTGAAATTATTTATTAACTTCAAAAATTATAAGATACGTTTGTAAAAATTGTTGACAGGACTTCAGTGGGCTTATCACGAATTTTAGTCCGTCTTTCGAACCGAGTTCGCTTCAAGCGATTTGTATAGAAATTTAAGCAGCGCCACCGCGTGCGGATTTGGAACTACAATATTTTAGATACTTTTTGTTAATTTTCGAACGTCTCGATCTTTCGTTCATTTGATAGATTGCTGGTGCTCGTTAGTCGTTAGTAAAAATTCATGATCCCAATTGCTAACGGATCCGTTTTACTTGTGACAGCTCGATTCGAAAGCCAGACTAAATCCGTGATAAGCACACAGGTATGTTCACTAGCAAATTCCTAACATAGCTGAGGAATTAACTAGACGAACTTATTTTAATTGTGATTTTGACGCGGACTATTCATTTTTATGTTCAATTTAATTAATCTCATATTACAATGTTTTGTTGAACGAAATATTAAATAACATTAACTGTATTTTGTCTTTGATTTTTCGAACCCAGCTTCTCGAGTTTGGACATGTTCGAAAAAAAAAAATAAAAACAAATCACAAAAAAGTTACTTTATTGAATAAAATTAACAACTTAAGTCTATAATAATTACAGGCACCATTTGATTGATAAATATCTAACTTAAATAATTGGGACAAGCGGATTCTTAAAATCCTCGCTGCAAACTAAAACAAATTAAATCTTATATCCACAAAAATTATTTCAACATCTTATTGAAATATATTTAATAATAATAAATATACAGAACTGGATTCAACATTTATTAATACAGTGTACAGTACAAGTGTTTTGAGATACGAGCCGCCGAGCGAGCGATATTTTGCTTTGAGATACGAGGAATCGCAGACTACCCGCTGCACACGACCCCTACATGCGCCCCGATCTACATTCGCAGCAGCATACGGTGCTTTGAGATACGAGCAAGAGGTTACGGAACGAATTAAACTCGTATATTGAGGTACCACTGCACATTGTGTCATACATAAAATCGAATTCAAATAACATAAATAAAAAAATTAAAGCAACATTTACTATAGCTACATCTGCGACTGGCTTAAATTAGACATTTATTTATCAAACCGTTGAGCTTAAGACTAATTCGAGACATTTGACTACAAAAAATACTGAGATAGAAGAACGTCGTGTTGAGGGTTGGTAATTAAATTCCCGACTCCAAATTGACTCAGTGACTTCAGGAATATTAAGTGTGACTTGCACCACACCCGCATCTAACTAGAGTCAGAGCAGAATCACCACCCCCAAACGGGTACTTACACAAACTACGAAATATATTTACAAAATAATAATCACAAAGACCTGGTATCCATTTAAATGTACACAGACTTTGTGTTTTTTCATTGTTAATATCTGCTGCAACAGATAACCGGCCTAATAAATAATAATATTCAAAAATCAATCCATTCTTCTTCATTCAAATTCAATCTTATAGGGTTTCATTGTAGAAAGAAGAAAATTCTTCTACCCACGACCCAACCTGTCATAACAATAATAATATAAACACATTCTAAGGATTGGCAAAAACGAGTATAAGCTAGAGCCTAGAGCAGGGGTCGGCAACCTATGACCCGTGGGTCACCGAGTGACCCATTTGGTAGTTTCAAGTGACCCACTTTAGTTCCGAAAATAAAGTATATATACAAACGATTATTTTTTTTCCCAAAAAATTGACGTCACAAGTTCAACATCAGGGGAGCCGTTGATATCGTAGAGAAAGTTTATAAATAAAGTTTATTCAACTATGTTTGTATTTTCTTAATAAAATATATCTTATTATTTACTAAAATGCTGTTTTAATATGAAAATATCTCTGACCCAAACGTCTCTTTAATACTCGCATTTTGGTTAATTTTGACCCGCGGCCAAAAAAGGTTGCCGACCCATGGCCTAGAGGTTAACATAACAAACACATTACGATCCTGCTTTGACATAGAAGACACAAATACTAAAAAACATCATCAGCCCAATAGCTTTATTAACCCTCCGTCGGCGCGGCTAAGCTCACAGGCACAGCAATTATAGGTTGGCTATGAACCATATTTTACTTACTTTTCAGCATTAAATATTGTTAATTTAGTCTGATTTAAAGGGAAAAATTCTTTCATATAAAAATTATTTCTAAACATTCCAATAAAAAAGATTGATTTTAAAAGATTCATCTTAGATTTAATTATCAATTTTCTCAATGAGCCCATCAAGCACACCGCGCCCGATCTAAGGAGTTTTTGAGGGGCGCCCGACGAAGGGTTAAAAACTCCTATGCAATACTAAACTCTAAAAGCATACTAATGTACTTTACTGGGAGTAATATTAAGGTATGTCATGTATTATTCCACTACATTTAACGAGAGGTTCACACATAGTAACTTTAACTTCACAGTTTTTATAACAAACACTATGATCGTAACTCAGTACAACTGCTTATTAAAAATTCCGGCAGGAAGGCACAATATGTGCAACTAATATATTGTATTTAGTAGTAGCTCATTCATATTTCAGAAGCAAATACTTCTAATATCATTAACACTAGGTTTACGGACGTTTTCTATATATCTACTTCTACTAAAACGCGTCAATTTGACGCATATCGTAGAGATAGGTATACCACATAGACAAGTTCAGTAATTCAACACTTTTACAGAAAATAGACTTCAATTTATATTTCCCTCGATCAATGAATAAAAGTCATACAAAGAGATAAAATAAAAATTTAAACAGTTTTTGGTAATTCTCTGATAAAAGTCAAAATGCGTCAAATTGACGCGTCCCGTAAACCTAGTGTTAAGTAAAGATATAAAGCATGCTTAACACTAGATTTACCAGACCAGCTAAAATAACTGGTCTTGTAAGATCAAATTAAAATTCCTACCGCGTGTAACATTTTCTTTAATTCTTCTAATCTTCTTTAATTTATAACAGAAGAATTAGTTGTATGAATTTTATATATATTTGTAACAAATATATACTTTTTTGGTTTTGGTAGAAATAGGTATATTTAAGCTGGTAAATCTAGTGTTAAAGAGATCAAATAAAAACAAAACACTGTATCTTAAAGGTATGAGGTACTAGCTTGAATTCTACATGACAGTGGTGTAGAAGTCTATTTTCTTTTTCATTGTATTTTAACAGTAACAAACTCTCTCAACAGCGTGACAGAACATCGAGGATGTACCAAGCTAGAAGCAGTACCATTATAAAATCAAAGTTACTACATATGACTAGAGAAAACACACTTAACGCATTTCTATATCCATAAAAGTGTTATGATCTGGAGTTATTAAAACATTGGTCCTCTGAGTAACTTTTGATGGATTCCTCTCCTTCGTGTCATCTTTATCATTTTTAAACTTTTCCCCGATCGGCTCTTTAGGCTTCCACACCACTAGAGACATGCAAGGTTTTTCCAATCTGCAAATGAAGACATAAATTTGTCAATAAAATAATCATTGGAAAACAAACATTACAAGTGACCGCACATATTCTGATGATGCCACGTTAAGTGACGAAACGTGTCGAGACAAGTTATTGAATGTTGTAGCGGGAATTATAAGCAAAACAATTTTAAATAATTTCCTTTAAACATTACAAGCTAAACTAAAAATTGTACATGTAACCATGTCTACAGATTATTACCTCAACTACACTGACTTGAAAAGACAAAATATTACCTCTCAATAAGCGCGGGAGGTAACAAAGGTTCCGATTGTAACTTCTTCAACTCATCACAAAACACAAGAGTCTTTCCCTTGAGCTGATCCCCGATAGAAGTAATGGGTTGATCATAACCACTGAACACATCCATGGTCTCCTCAGTAGACTCATGTGGCACATAGTCGGATGAAATATGAAGATTGTTCAGATGAGCAGCCATCTTCTCCTCAGTAATGAATTGCTTAGCCGGACTGCGGATAAAATATGATGTAAATTAAACATGTAAAGTGTGGTGAATTATTGAGCTTCTGTTAATCCAGAGAAGTAAACAGATTACCAGAGAAGATTTGATGAATTTATGATCACGTAGTGACACTTAGAGATCATAATCACTGCTTTCAAACCATAAGGTTAAATGAAATAAAAAAACTATTACAATCTTATCCAGCCCTTTAAATTAATTACTAGTTTGAGAATAACCCCAAAAATTGTACATGTTTTAGAATAAATATAGAAAAACAGAATTACATTTTTAAGATATGCTGTTCTAAATATATGATCAGCGATATTTGCACAAAAAAAAAGAAACTAATAGGGAAAAATAAGCCCTTTATTTTGGATTACATATTGATCACGCATCATTCACAAAATCAGCAGAAAAACATAATTTGACGACTTCAATCATATGATATTTGTAATGCAAACACTGCTAAGTACTATTGACTAGACCAGAGGTCGGCAGACTGAAGCAAATTAGACTTTCATTATAGTATATAATAAGGTTAAGGTTTAAGACATTTATTTGCTCAAAAAGAATTACAAAAAATTCACTTAATTGAGATAAATTAAATAAACATAACGTATGTAGAATATTGACAACAACATCACAAGGCACTCAAACCCATTATATGGTTTTTTAATTTATATTTAAATTTAATAATATTTCTAATATTAGTAATTCATTATAGAACTGCGCTCCTTCCACCATAAAGTTATATAATAAAGTTCATGTTGCGGCTCTTTGAAGGCATGGGAAAATCTACAAACTTGATATTCGGCTCATCTGGTTGATAAGTCTGCCGACCCCTGGACTAGACTAAAAACCTTATTGCTCTTTAACACAAGTTTTAGTTCAGCTTAATTTAAAAATATATATTAATCAATTAGTAGACGTGTATTTATAGTTATGTAGACAAACTTGTACTACTACATTGAGATTAATACTATAGATTTTTCTTTATACCAGCCTAGCACAAATGTTAATCTAGTGCTAAGGTTATCACATAGCAAGTAATAGTCACCTTCTATTGATTCATTATATCCGCGATCGCGAAAGTGGTAATACTAACCCCAAACTGTCAGGCTAAGATAATTATTATAACTCTACTAATGAAATAAATATAATATGGACATTTCATTATTATAATACTTACATTGGAGGCTCTGAGTCAGTTGGTTTCCTTTTACAATGTAAAAGTGACCTAGGGCTTTCTTGCATGGGACAGCCGCTTCCCGTCTGCGCTGTAAATTGCATTATTTGGGGTTGAGGGGATGAAGCACCCCATGGCATCGCTTGAATGTTCCATGGTTGCCCAGAAGGTATGGGCATGGTATGTGGCTCACCCCCTTCATTATTGTTACTAAAGCCACCTAACGCTTGTTGCGCGAATATTTGGTTGGACATATTTTCGCCGTCACTTCTATTGCACGGCCACGGCGGGTAATATACATCCATTTCGTTCGTTAAAAAACGATTACTTGATGAAAGAACAAAACCCCAGGCGATAATATGTGCTAAAAGCAAGCTATAGGAGTAGGTACAATAATATTTATATACGGCGCACACAAAAAACAAAAACAAGTGACACTCCACGACCCGTCTGAAAAGAAGAGAGCGATAATGACATAAACAATCTAGAAGTTTCTAGTTTATTCCATGACAATTCACAATATTTATGAAATTATTTTACTTAAAGTTAAAATAAATCAATAAAATATGTAATACAAATATACGCTCGTTAAAAAATTATTCTATCAATTTAATAATAAGTATACTATTAAATTATGAATACTCAATAAATCAATTATATTTTGTGGTTATTATGAGATTCTAAATTGAGTTTTTTTAAAATAATGTGCAAAATACACATGAATAATTTAGAATAAAATGGTTCACATAATTTTTTTAAATAAAATTGTCGATAAAATATATCTTGTCTGTGGAATGTTTCGTTGCTTGGCAACAATAGCAACATAAGACTGTCAGTTGGACTATTTGCTAATTTGTTAGTCGCGTCTGATTTTCCCTTTCACTTTCCTAAAATTAAAAATAAAACTAGAAATAAACGATCTATCATAACAATGAATGTGTAATCTATAATGTGAAAATAGGACAAGTTATATATTTTAAAATTAAGTCCTATTATTGTGCCGAAATGGGGCTTGATTTTGATGTTTTAGAGTTCTGCAAAAGATTGCGCCAAAATCGCCCGCCTCCGTATCAGTGTCCTCTTGAAAATTGTGACAAGGTTTACAAGTCTCTGTGTGGTTTACAATACCATTTAGTGAACTATGACCACGATAATCCAACAGCAGTTACACCAGCTGTACCGTATAATAGAAAAAAGGCTGGTAGAAGTAGAGCGCCTGTTCCTACTGGTGACATAGCTTTACAAAGTCCTACAAAAGAGGCTCTGACATTTGCTGAAGCCCAGAAAGTAGTTCAATTTGAGATAGATGGTAAAATTAGTAGAATACCTATTGATCAACCACTTACTATAATGTCATTGGAAGAATGGGAGCAAAAAAATGCTGAGCTGGAGAAGCCTATACCGTTTGTGGAGCCGCCTCCAGAACCACAAGTCAAGTTACCTGAAGCTAGTTATAAGGTATGTTGATAATAACAAATACAGAGCCAAAAATAGGAATAATTATTTATATTACTATATCTGTTGCTCTTTTTCAATCTTTCTATCTGGATGCTGGACTCCTTTTATGCTTCGTAAATTTAAAATAAATCTGTCATATTTTATTTATTTGTTTATTCACTTTACTAATTGAGCTTCAATCAAGCACTTTTACAGTACAAGTATACATATAAATTATCATAATCAATTAAATTTAGCTGCTGTATACTGGCATTGTCCGCTTACATATTAATGTCATAATAATATATAATAAATCTACTATGACGTAGAAGAATAGCTGCTGTATAGGGACATTGTCATCTTACTATATACTTAAAGGCAAAACATAATATAATTTTGTTTTTGTAATATATACAAGTTATGTCATAAAAATAGTATTTTCAATAATATTATTTAATACCACAATTTCTGACTTAACTGAGTCACATGGTGATGCACTCCACACATATGAAACTTTTATCAGTAGCTTTTCTTTTAAGCAATAAACTATTAATTTCAGGTTTTAGCAGACTATAATGAGAGAGTGTGTGATGCACCGCCTCGTCCGAACGCGTACATTCGTTTTATTGAGAAATCTGCTGAAGAACTAGATGGCGAGGTGGAATATGACGTAGATGAGGAGGATACAGCTTGGTTATCATTCATCAATAAGGGACGGGCTAAACAGAATTTGCCACCCATCTCAGTTGATACTCTGGAGCTTCTGATGGATAGATTCGAAAAGGAATCCTATTTCCAGGTATTATACTGTACTGTGGGTATTAGGCTAACACAAGCATACAACGAGCAGACCCAAAACAAATATAAGGTTTAAGACATTTATTTACTCAAAAATAATTACAAAAGATTCACTTAATTGAAATAATAATAATAACTATAAATAAACATATTGTACGGAGAATATTGACAACACCATCACAAGGCACTCAAACCCATTATATGTTTTTTTAAATTCATATTTAAATTTACTAATATTTCTAATATTAGTTATGTTAGTTGGTAATTCATTATAGAAATATAAACTTTACAATAAATGAATTATAAAAGTTTTGACTGGTAATCAAGCTAGATACCTCTGCATAAAACACTAGCACGCTGATTAGCTCAAGCTAAGCTAATTGACAAGCCATTTGGCTATAATTGACAGGTTTCTTCCGGTCTTCTCATTTTACGTCTTATGCCAATAGTAAGACCACCATTCAATATCATATAATGTTAAACTGTGTGGCCTTGAGCAGTTCATGAGTAGAGTGGCACAGAAAAATGTGCGAGATATTAATCATCTCTGCTATCCTCAAGTAGATAATTTAAGCTAAAAGTGTCGTAAAATTTTTTTTAGGCATCACAGAATGGTCAGCAACCCACGGCGACAGTGGATGAAGATGCCGTTTGTTGTATATGTATGGATGGAGAATGTCAGAATACAAATGTAATATTGTTCTGTGATATGTGTAATCTTGCTGTTCATCAGGATTGTTATGGTGTAAGTTACATTTTCTTATATATTGGAGACGTTTAGTGATCACCAAAGAGAACTGATGCTTTGTAGTGTCTGTCTATCCTAGTGTAGATAAGATTTACAAGTACAAGAGGTACTCCACTTAATAGTATAAAAGAATCGGATTGGCTTTAGTTGAGGACCCCAAGACTGTACGAATAACGAAAATTTTAGGTTAGAGTTAGCTCTATATTAAGTACCATCATGGCTTTTTTTTTAATTGGCATAATTTATGGGGCACGATAGTGAAAATAAAAAAGGTTTACATTTTTACCTCCAGTGCAGCTTTTTACACCAGGCCACTAGAGGTCACATGTCGTGTCCAATAATAATAAAAAAATTAGAAAAAGAAGATTTTACATTTTTACATTTAGTAATTCCTGGGGTCCTCAACTAAAGTGTTCCTAATGAATCACTTGCCACGTCTATTCATATGTATGTGCTGTATGTCAACTCAGTTGAAACTAACATTTTGACGATTATTGTTTGTTTGTTTAAAATTCCTTAAAAATATAAATTCTTCATCTCATGAGATACTCAATACAACAACGAAGAATCCACACTAACTAAGCACAATAACAACTTTAAATCACTCTCCTGTTAAATTGTGATTTTATAGATCCTACTACGTTAATACGACCCACTGATATATGTGTATTTATAATCAATGATAAAAACTATCTAAAAACTAATAATAATAATAATAAATATAAAACAAAAATATGTTCCATATTTAAACTGAGACCCCGAAAAATTACACACCTTAAACTATAACTGTCATTATGTTTGTTTTCAGGTTCCCTATATACCAGAGGGGCAATGGTTGTGTAGGAGATGTCTACAGTCACCGTCGCGGCTTGTCAATTGTGTGTTATGTCCTAACATTGGAGGTGAATAAGAATTTCTAGTTGACATACTGCATATTCTAGTGTTTGAGGAATAATCAAGTAGGACTTTCATGACATGCTTGATTAGAAGATATAAGCTTCCTAGTGTATATTGTGAGCTACCTAATCTTCTTCCAGTAAACGTTTAAAACCTTGTGTGTGTGTAAAACCTTGTAAACTGTTCAAGAACTTCTTTCTTAGTATGTTAACACTTTAGCACTTTGAGCATATGTTAGACCATCTCTTGCTGCTGCTGCTTTCAACCTCAACACAAAAGGCTTCTTACATTATATATATAATAGTGTCTGGACAACTTACCATTACAGCACATATAACAACTTTAGGCTTCAATTGCTAGCTTAATATTTTTTTTGTTATCCCTAACAAGTTAAAAACATTGTAATGTATAGCTAAATTAATACTCAAGAATCTCATACTCAGGGGTCCAGTTCTGAGGCCATTGGATATGCTAAAAATGAATTGTTTGTTTACTTTATTCCAGGTGCGTTCAAGCAGACAGACCAAGGCACCTGGGCTCACGTCGTCTGTGCTCTATGGATACCCGAAGTCAGATTTGCTAACACTGTCTTTTTAGAACCAATAGGTGAGTTTGTCGCTGAGACAACTTAATTTGGATCTTCACAACAGGAAAACTTAATGTCCTTAATGTGTTAACATAGTCTGAACTGACATTTCTTCAATGGTTTCTGAGATACTCAATGTTGTAGTTGTTTACATACTTTATTGATATATTTTAGGAATACCCTCAATACTACAACTAAGATAACAACTTTAAACGGCTCTCCTGTACAATTAGGATTTTGTAGATCTTACCATTTGTGTTAATATCAATTACAGATTCAATTGAAATGATTCCGCCCGCTCGTTGGAAGTTGCAGTGTATGGTTTGCAAGCAGAGAGGCGCCGGTGCCTGCATCCAGTGTCATAAGACTAATTGCTATTCCGCTTTTCATGTTACGTGTGCACAGCAGGCTGGGTGAGAATGTGTTTTTGTTTACAAGACAACGGAAATTTATTTAAATTATGTAATGTGTGTAGATATGTACTTAGTACCATATACATTTTCTCTGTAAAACTTTCTCTTTTATGATTGATAGAAAGAATCGCAACTGCCTGATATAGTAGTTACTGATGACTATGGTGTCTGAGTTAAGGCACATATTTCTTATCTTTAATGAATTTTAAAGAATTAACCAAAAAAAAAAAATCAATTTTAAATATAATAAAATCATATGAAATTAATAAATGTAAAGTGTAATGGTATTTAAAACATAACAAATTCAATTGTTTCAGCCTTCACATGAAGATGGAAGCAGCTAATTCTAGCCGTGATCCGAGTCAGCCAGTTCATGTGGCCAAAATGGCCTATTGCGATGCACATACGCCGGCACATGTCTTGCAAGTCAGTTCAGTCAAATTTATTACTAATAGTATTAATTTTTTGAATTGGAATATTATTAATTTTTTGGTTTTCCTCCTTTTCAGGAAAGACGAGCGTTAGAATCTGAAACTGATAGTAAAACAGATTTATCTGTAATTAGACGAAAGGGTAGAGATAAGATTAAACAGGTAAATATTTTGATGATCTCTGTACGGCAGTGATTATTACGTCAGTCTGTAACGTGGAGGATCGGGTTTAAATGATTATTGCGTCATCTCACTGCTGGGTAACATCCCCACTCTCACCTTTCTCGAGCTTGCTCCATTTACTATTGATTCATTCCTTGTCCTGAAACGCAAAGGTTTATTCTTTGATTTAAAGTGAATAAACAGAAATAATACAAAGAAACCTACTTGGATAATTTTCCGCGTACAGGCTCGTCGCGTACTAGCAATGAAGCGTACCTGGGCTCCTGTGGTACTGGTACCGACGTTACCGGCGTCCAGAGTGGCCGAGATAGCAACACTAGCTGGCACAGGCCCCACTGCCGCCAGGGCTCACCTCGTGAAGAGACTGTTGGCGTATTGGACACTCAAACGTCGCTCGAGGAATGGCGTTCCTTTGCTGAGGAGATTACAGAGTTTGGCCACGCATCATGGTAAGATACCGCATTCCAGCTAATATCAGGCTAGAGTATGGTTTAATACCATACCATTCCTGTTGACAGGAGAGATTACGTGACTCAAGTAACTGTTATAAATGTGAGATGTGAGATAAAGGTTTTATTAGCGCCATCTATTGGTCATTAGCAGAGTAATGTGTGCTAAGAGAAAAATGGTTGATATGTACGGAGATCTTAGTATGTGTGTTTGCATACAGGTACAAGAGGCATCCAAGATGGTACAGTGAATGTTAGAGAACTGTGCAATCAATTGAAATATTGGCAGAGGATTCGACAGGATCTAGAAAGAGCGAGGTGAGATTCTATAAGGAATTGGTTTCCTTTTTTTTTTCTTTCTTTATCATTCTTTCTTTCCAGTCATTCAATTTACTGTTTTAAACAATTATAATCACTAATTTTTAACATATATCTGTGTCCTGTATATATTTGGTAAGTTGCCGATCCTTTTTATAGTAGATGCCGATCTTATTATGGTATCGTTTTAGATTACTCTGCGAGTTGGTACGTAAACGTGAGCGGCTGAAGGTTGAATACACTCGTGTGTGGGAACAGTGTTTGATGCATTCATTGAGACCTGAACGCGCCATCCTGCAGAAGTTGCTACAAGTCATACACACCAAGGACACTAGCGACATCTTTAGTGAGCCCGTTGATCCTACTGAAGTAAGTGAAATATTTGCATGTGTTGAGCTCAGCTGTAGGTGCACTTCTTAAATGTATATTATAATACTAATTCAATAAAGGAAATCATTTAAAATTATTTTGATTATAATTCCCGCTACAACATTCAATAACTTGTCTTGACGCGTTTCGCCACTTCACGTGGCATCATCAGGATACGTGTGGTCGCAAAACGCGTCGAGACAAGTTATTGCGTGTTGGTGGAAGTTATTTTCCTTCATCGACCTAATGTAGCAGGAATTATAAGCAAAATAATATCCTTTAATATGGATTTCCGCAAAGTAACGCCTGAAACAATTAATTATACTAATTCAATACTTGTAAGTTTTTGGTTCAGTAGAACAAACATACATATTGTACACTTCACAATCTTTAAATGTATACAAATTGGATTTTGGACTGAAAGTAACAATCATTAAAAAGAGATAACTATGTTCTTATCGTGTCGAATTTGAGGCATGTGTGAAAGGGATGTATATATCTCCTTTGTTGTTCACGACACCTCAATCGTTTCTCTTTCTATCGCTTGTATATTTACAAAAACTGTATCCATTTGCTACTGTCGCCGCATTTGCTATGGTTTTATTTTTTACTCTATCAGAATTTAACATTCTTCAAGTCTCAAGTTTCAAGTAATGCATCACTTTATCCGTGTGATATCTATTACCTGAATTACTTTTTTCAGGTACCTGACTACAGTACTGTGGTAACGAGACCTATGGATCTGAGCACTATGGCGAAGAAGTTAGAAAAGCATCAATACTTAACGATAGATGATTTGGAGGCAGATTTCACTTTGATGATTGATAACTGTCTCGCTTACAATGATAAGGATACTGTGTTTTATAAGTGAGTTACGTTTAGCTTAGACCGGTTAACCTCTTAAGTGATAGATGAATATATTCATCATCATCATCATCATCCGTTTTAGAAAATGTCTAAGATTAATATATTCGCTTGAAGTTAAATAGGTATAAAATGCATGTAATGCCTACGACATACATAGTTGTAAGATATGCTCGTAGATATATATAGTAAAAAAAATACCAAAAGTGTCTGAGTCCTTTAACGGTTGACGGCAAACTGAGTAACTACCCTCAATACATTACAATAGTATAGTCGCTGGATTAAATAAAATAAGTCAATAAAGAGACTCAACATTGTACAAGACCACGCTGATTTCAGGGCTGGTGTCAAAATGCGCGATCAGTGCTTGCCCATATTTCGTGAGACTCGCCGTGATCTGAAACAAGCTGGTCTTACTCGCGTGGCTGGTGAAGGGGACACATTACCTGATGCGGCCAGAGGTCGGAGTCAGGCTAGGAGTGTTAGGGGAAGTGATGTTTCTGGTTAGTGTTATTATGTCTATGTATACTGTAGTACATGTCACTTCATTCTGTAATTTTGTTATATGCCAACTTTATACCTACCCACATTTATGTTTATTTTTTTAAGTGTTGTTAATCTATTAATATATGTGCTACGAATATCTTTTATTTTGGTTATTTGTGTGCTCTGGTTATTCGAGAAGCCCACCTGGAAAAACTGTTACAAACTGGCGTTACAATACGTTTATGTATACTGGGATGTGCCTACCAGTGTCTAAAACTAGATCTCGATATTGTATGCCACAAATGAGGTTTTTGCAATGAAAACTTATGTTTATTGCAGAATCGTCGCGTACCTCTCGTGCTTTGTCCGTGAGTCGTGAGAGGAGGTCCAGAGCGAGGACACGTGAGCCAAGTACGAGTAGAAAAGCCGAATCTTTCAATAAGACCGTAAGTATGATTGGTAGCCGTATGCAAATATAATTAATTGTTTCAGGCGTTACTTTGCGGAAATCCATATTGAAGGAAATTATTTAAAATTATTTTGCTTATAATTCCCGCTACATTAGGTCGATGAAGGAAAATAACCTCCACCAACATGCAATAACTTATCTAGTTTCGTGTGGTCGCCTCGACGACTAATGATTACTAAATATATACATATAGTACAATATCCAGAGCTTAAACTAGCATTTCCTGTAGTATAATTATGTGGTTATATCTTATTATAGTTGTTTAAAAATATTTTTTTTGTAAAGATAAAATTCTATTTGTAAATATTTTCAGAGATCAGTATCTCCGGCGGTGTCCAATGCGGGTTGGTGGAGGGGTCGTGGCCGGGGGACACGCGGGCGCAGGGGGCGGGGCAGGGGGACACGCACGCAACGTGTCGCACAAACACTACAGGATAACGGTATGGCTTTAACAATATTGTACTATTGGATGTTCATATGTTTGTTATAATTCATTTTTGTTTGCAGATGAATCTCCAACGTCTGATTCGGAGACGCCTATATCAAGGAAGCTGTCGGAGCGCTCTTCAAATTCACCGACTAAGCCTGAACAGTCTACTTCGGGTAATAATGTTTAACTTGTACTACCAGCTACTTTTAAGCTAATTTGGAAGCTAGTTAGATCAGCTTCTGTGACACACTTATCATTGCCAGCTAATCCAGAACTAGTGTTATGGAGTTGCCCAGGGTTTGATCTTTTTGACACATACATGAAACATTTGCAGGTCTCGGATTGCTAGGTGGTCTCAGGAAGCCAACGCTTGTAGTGCCCTCGCCGGCTAGTAATTCAATTAAAAGCTTCGGATCTGATGGTAGGTAAAAACAATGGTAAAATGCCATTTTATTTTCTTCTTAAATAATGTTCTTATCTTTTGCCTTTGTCAACAGCCAGTCTGCCAACTCTCGCATCAAGTATGGGTAATGTAGAAGCTAGTACGTCACCAAAGAAGAAAGGAAGGGGGCGTCCAAAGAAACATAAACATTCTAGTGATATATTTGGGTAAGTTAGATAGTGATGTGATGCACATCTTGCTATAAAGCAGTGTTTCCCAACCTTTTTTGTTTCATGGCCCACCTTAGCCTTTCTACAATTCTTATGCCCTCCTACTCAGTTGATATTTTGGTCTCGTCAAGCGAAATTATACCTAATAATTATTTACCGCAATTATTTACGAATTTGCTTTTTTCGTTAAATTTGGCACCGAAGTCAGGCATAGCATTTAAATGGCCTGGAGCGAAAGAGTTAAACTCGAGTCCATTTTTGAAATCAAATTGCCTCCCTGTGGGGCGTGCGGCCCACTTTGGGAAACACTGCTATAAAGGAATGGGATGTCGGTCTTATAATGTAGTGTACAGACCAATGGGTGGGCAACTGTTAAACGATTGATCTATTTCAGAAATGACCAAAGTGCATCGAAACCGGTGTCTGCATCATTTCTACAGTATAGAGGACAGACACGCGAGGTCGGCTCTGACAGTGATATGTCCAGGTAATATTTGATGAGTTTCTCATATTTTCATAGAAGCTGGTTGTATTTTGAATTTGGAACATCTCAAGGAAGCCCTATGGTTTTTTTTCACATAATTCTCAATAATACATAATTCACAAGAATTAAAATTAGATCAGATCCACGGTGAAACCACACAGATATCAGCCCATAATAATATGAAAAATTTGGTTTGGTTGACAGGTCAAGTAGCAGTCGTTCCACATGGTCATGCTCTTCCTGCTCGCATTACGATGATATGAGCGATCATTCCTGCTCCTTTTCATCCAGTGATGAACGGTATGTATATTATAATTAATTGTTTCAGGCGTTACTTTGCGGAAATCCATATTAAAGGACATTATTTTGCTTATAATTCCCGCTATATTAGGTCGATGAAGGAAAATAACTTCCACCGACATGCAATAACTTGTCTCGACGCGTTTCGCGACCACACGTGAAGTGGCATTAGTAGGTTTGCATGTCTCATATAAAAAAATAAACGCAAAGGTGTTTTTTTTCTTACAACAAAGGTCTAGCTTCAATGACACGTTGGATTCTACTATCGACCGCAATAACGAGCGGGATCGCAGACGACGACGTGACAGGCACTCGGATGTTGACCCACCTGCAACACCTGCTAAGGTAACATTGCTTCTCGTTGTAAATAGTTATTACTGCATTAAATAGAATAAAGTGTAGTTTCTACACTCAAGTAATGATCAGATGATCACAACGCAAACTACGCTGTTCTCCAATCGAGTCATTTGCTTTAATTTTTTTAAAAAAAGAACATAAAAATTTGTAATCTCTGGTTTAATGTTTTATAGGGTCGAGGCACGCGCTCCATATCCAAGACACCAGTAAAGAATTCGAATCAACCGGAAATTCAATATGAATCTCTACAAATTGTTTGGGCTAAGTGCAGGTTAATGTGTCACTTATTGTTTGTGCTAATAATATTGACTACCTCCTTTAGATATATTTAGACTTAATTTTTAGCCTTTGATATGAGTCTTAGCTTAAAAGTAGATATACTAGTGACATCTAATTTCAATACAAACTCTCTTCCAGAGGTTACCCATGGTACCCAGCCCTGATAATAGATCCGAAAATGCCAAAAGGGTTCATTTACAATGGAGTACCTCTGCCTGTACCACCACAGCATGTACTCAACTTGAAGAAGAATCATGCAGCTGAACCGGTACTCTATTTAGTGCTCTTCTTTGACGCCAAGAGAACTTGGCAGTGGCTGCCTCCGAACAAGTTGGAGCCGCTCGGAGCAGATAAGAATGTTGATCAAGCTAAGTTGGTTGAATCGAGGAAGCCTACGGACAGAAAAGCTGTCAAGAAAGCCTTCTCCGATGCTATGTATTTCCAGAAGCAGGTCGGTGGAGAGGTGGACAAATGACACAGGCTTAAATTTAGAAATAAGAGGCCTGGTAGAAGTAGACATTTTAGTTTAAGCAGTTTGGCTTTAAGAAGATATGATACCAGTACGGACTCCAGTGATTGAATTGTTTACTTTTTGTCAGAGCATGGCTCATTTTCGTCGGTAGTAACTATGAGATTTTGGAAGGGCATATGATGAGAAGAAATAGCAAAACTCGCCAATCATAGCCTGTACAATATAATGTTAGTAGGTACAATTCTTGCTTAGCTTATTAAAAAATTCAGCATCCCACTTGGATCACTTTGGTGTATACATTTTGGTTGACTGTTATAAACTTATTACTTCTTAGTATTTGCTGTTTTTTCCGAAGTCACGGTAGAGTCTAACGATGAGCAAGTGCACGCCTTTAGTACCTGTGCTAATAAACTATTTTCATTTCTAACCCATTTTGAAATATATACCTATAAAATTGTATATAAGACAACTTAAATATGTAATTTATTATAATTTTTATTATTAGCAAGTAAATACGGTGTAAGTCTCAAAAAGGTAAATGTTAAAGTAAAATTGCTTAAAAATATAGAATATGTCGCATACTTCTTGGGAGAAAGGCGGTTTTACAGGTGTGTGGGTAAATTGATTTTTGGAGCCTTTTGAAACGTGTAGCTGAAAGGCTGCGCTTGCGTGCACAATTCATATTTTTTTGTCCAATAGTATAAAAGGAAATTTAGTTAAATTCATTCTTCCAAGAGTGGGGCAATGTGAAAGCATGTACTTGTTTGAGTTGAGTGTAGTATTGTTTTAAAGTTTATAGCTAATTTCCAAAGTATGCCTTATCCTTTTTTGGGATATGTGAGTGTTAACATTAATGTTATTGGATATTATTAAATATATTAATCAATTTTGAAAGAAAATAATATAGTCAATTGTTCTTAGTGTATCTGGCTCTTCTTACAACTCACTGAAGCAAATTAGACTTTCATTATAGTCTATAATAAAGTTCATGTTGCGGCTCTCTGAAGGCATGGGAAAATCTACAAACTTGAAATTCGGCTCATCTGGTTGATAAGTCTGCCGACCCCTGGTGTAGGCTATTTGCTAGTGACATTGTCTAATATAAAAGTATATATTTGATATTGCTTTTAAATATTAGAATGTATGGGTAAAAAAAAAACAATTTTTACTTCAAATTGTTAAAATTGAAAATCAAATTATTACTTGTATTAATATTGCCAATGTTTTGGAGTTTTTTTTTAGTTTTAAGTGGTAATTAAAAGCTACTCTCGCACTGAGTGACTAGATAGGAGGTAATAATCAACAATAAACATAGTAATCACAGTTTGTTGTTACTAAGGATTAAAATGTTGACCTGACTTCCAGTACGAGTGTAGCTAACAATTGTGTTGTTTGTTTGGAAAAATAAAAACAGCTTTTTGTAACTTTTTTTTATTTCATTAACAATTATACCTACTTTGTGTTTGAATTTAAATTAAGATTTAGTTTATTTTCTAATTTCTCAATGATGTTTGTCCCACAAGAAGACTTGGCCTGGGGTGGGACGAGTGGTTGCGGTTGGGCCTGATTGTCTGAAAGGTAAGATTTGAATACATTAATACTGAACTGTGAGAATGGTCAATTTTAAATTGTTATCAGACTATCATATAATATTACCACATAATTTGTTAAAAATATATGCCCTGACCATAATCAGGATATTACTTGCTTTACAAAGATGACATTGACCATACATGACCCACAAAAAATGCTTTAAAAACCCTGGGGGCTTCAACACAATAGCTTTGTAGAGTAACTGTTTCTTACCCAGAACCAGCTTCTAGAAGTGCTTTGGTACATTCAAGTGGAGGTTTCACTTCTCTTCTTCCATCTCTTGTATAATAATAATTGTCAAAATGTCTGAAATTAGGATTAAAAAAAAACAGTGTTTAAGAAGTAAAATCCAGTATCCAATGACGTTAACTGTATCAGCTGGGAATGTAAATCAATACAAAAAATAGACAAACGCTTTTTATTTCATTTTAATTCTACGTTTAAAAAAGCTACATCACAATCGTAATTGTTTTTATGTTATTAATTTACAAAACTTACTTATGGCTAGGTCCATCAGGAATTTCTGGTTGAGGCTGAGTTCGTTTTGCTAATTCCGGTTCAAAACGCAGTGCCTTTGTATGAGTTCTCTAAAAAGACGAAACATTAATTTGTTTCGAAATATTTACTTCTAAATTATAACTACACAATATACATCGCAAGATTTATATTTTGATACCAATGAGTATAAACAATGTTACATAATAGAACAAATTATTCACTTACACCTAATAGAAAATTACGCAAGGCCTGCAAAATAGGCGATATATCACGTAGTGGAATTTTAGAGCCCATATTACACTCTCTTTATAATTTCAATATTATTACAAATAATCGAATAAGCTAAGACGAGAGATTTCCTGTCACTTTTGACAGTTTTCTTTTAATTTTATTGTTAGGCAAAGATACATTTTTTTTTGTTTTGGCATTGAACTTATTATTGCCAGTATCAAATTTTAAATCTTTTACACAGGATATTATATTTATCTAAACTTATCTATTTTATTTTCATAAAATAACATTATGAGTTGACAAAAGGGCCTCTTCAGTTTCTTTTATAGAATTAATAATAATTATTAATTACATTATTTATAATACAAATTCATTCCCCATTCAATATATTTGATAAGGCCCTCAATCGAGAATATTAGCACGTAGCATGCGGACGATTTTTAAAATACGTCATAAAGCTCGGGTTAGAGGAATCATACTGAATAAATCAATTTACCCGGATTTAAAATATTAAACCGAATTATATAATCATTGCATTAATAGGGACATCTTTTCAGTAAACAATAAAACAAGGTCAGGTATTTATTTAATTTATTATAAAACAATTCAAAAATAACTTATTTACATAAAAATAGGTAATATTATTTATTACATTATAATTTAAACTATTTAAATTAATATTCCATGGTAACACATTTCGTTTTGAGATATTCGTTTAGTGCTTCTTGACCTGAAATAACAATAATATTAAAATTTAGCCAGTATAAATTTAATCCTTGTTAAAATATATCATGAGATATGAAACTTACTAGCGCCATCTACTGGTAACTAGCGGAATCACATATAAAAATTGCGAGTTATAAAAGTTACTAGCCATCTACTGGTAACCAATGGAACTACTAACCTAAATCTTTTCCAAAACCCGATTGTTTAAAGCCGCCAAATGGAGCAGCGACATCTGTCTTATTGTAGGTATTAATAAAAACCGTGCCGGCTTCAATTTTCTCAGCAAAATACATTGCTTTGCTAATGTCTTTGGTGAAGACACCGGAAGCCAATCCATACTCAGTGTTATTCGCTCTACGAATTACGTCGTCGATGTTTCTGGAATATCATTTCGAGATTAATTTATTTCGCGATCTAGGGAACAAAGTTAGCATACCGGCTACATGGCTACCATTGACCTTTTAGGAGATTCACAGTTCTTTAGTCAATTTTTATTTTGATTGCTCTTTATTTATACTTAATTATTGTTCTAGATATTGTAACTACTGTGCAGTCTGATTTATGAATTAGTTTCTTGTGGTATTCTTCTCGTCATAGCCTTTCCGAAGTCACGGTAGAGTCTAACTAGAGCAAGTGCACGTCTTTAGTGCCTATGCTAATAAACGATTTTCATTTAATTTCAAGTTGTAGCATGTTAATACATACTTGCTGTTAAATTTACTAATTATCATGATGGGTCCAAATGACTCCTCCTTGGCGATATACATATTGTCAGTGACATCCGTAAATACTGTCGGTTGCAAGAAATAGCCCGGACGCGGGACCCTTTCACCACCACACACCAACGTAGCACCATCTTTGATACCTCTTTCGCAATACTGAAAATAAAGTATACATTAGGATGACAATGCCCTGTAGCGTAACTAGGTAACCAAAGGCCCTGCGGCCTTTAAACAAACAAGAACCCCAACTAAACTAAGAATACAGGGGAGTTTCCCGCAAGTTTCAAACAAAGATCTTCGAGACTTGTTGGGAATTCACCTGTATTTTTTAAATAAGTTGTTATTATTAAAGTCGCGTCGAAAAATTTTCACTAGCCACGCCACTGACAATGCCCCTATACAGCAGCTATTCTTAAACTTCATACTATATTTATTATATTTAGCTAAACTACTTAGTAAACATATTAGATCTGTTTGAATAACATTATAGTATTCTATTTCACGGATAGATGGCGCCAATGTTGTTTAAAAACTTCAGATTATGAACAAAATACGGTTTTTTAATTTTTAAAATTTCTAGCAGAATTGTATTCTTGATACGTTGATACCATTAATAAAAGAAGAAATAATAAACAAATTTAAGCAGGCATTGATTTCGTTAGGTTAGTTTGAATTCGATATAACTCTTTAGACTAAGTCTGGCAGATATTTAAAAAATGCTATAGACTCAACCACTCCCTCTAGCGGCTGTCATGTGAATCTTGCGACTTGGTTCAGTTTCTATAGGTGAAATATCTTTATAATACCTCTAATAATTTATCTAAGTGAGCTTTATGATTTTGCGGCCCATGCGCCGTGCTTCTATGCAGGGGATCGCCAATTATCATTTTTTTGGTTTCCTGCACGACTTTTTGTACGAACTCATCGTGAATTTTATCTTCGACAAAAATTCTTCCGGCTGCTATGCAATTCTCACCTTTATTGAAGAACACAGACGACATGCCCTGAAAAAAGAAAATAACCTAAAATATTATCTTTTCATATGTGGTGGGTTTAAAAAAGGGCCGGCATAGTGAGTACTTACATTTCTAACAGCTTTATCTAAATCGCAATCTGCAAATATGACTAACGGTGATTTCCCTCCTAATTCTAAAGATACTTTTTTCATATTAGATTCTGCGCATGATTTCATTATAACTTGACCTAAAAAGTATTATTATCAAAACACCAGACTCGCGCCCAGAATAAATGTGTTCCCTGGACACAATTAACATATAGTGCTAACCTCTGCATATAGAGGGCGCTTAGTGCAACTATAGATATTTGAAGGAAATTATTTAAAATTATTTTGCTTATAATTTCCGCTACATTAGATCGACGAAGGAAAATAACATCTACCAACATTCAATAACTTGTCTCGACGCGTTTCGCTACTTCACGTATCCTGATAATGCCACGAGAAGTGGCGAAACGCGTCGAGAGAAGTTATTGAATGTTGGTGGAGGCTATTTTCCTTCATCGACCTAATGTAGCCGAAATTATAAACAAAATAATTTCCTTTAATATGAATTCCCGCAAAGTGTCGCCTGAAACAACCGATTATAGATGTTTGTTATGTTTTATGGATTTTTATGTATGTAAGAAGGTAACTACTGGTTGTAAGGACATTTGTAATAACAAATTGACTCCAGCAGTGCACTCAAATGCCGAACACGTGGAACAACTTACCAACTTCTGTGCTGCCAGTAAAACCAAGTTTTCGAATTAAAGGATGATTCGCAATAGCTTGTCCCACCACAGTACCACTGCCTGGAACAATATTTATAACGCCAGCTGGAAATCCGGCTTTTGCTGACAGCTCGGCGAACTTGAGCGCTGTTAATGGGCAGACCTATGCAGAATAAAATAGAGGAAGTTTGTACTACAAGTATAAAGATATAAGGTAAAGGATTATAAGTATGATTTTATGATTTAATAACTGAAATTATGTTAGACTTGACTTAAGCTGGATTTGACTATTTTGGATAAAAAACACAAACATATACCACAGACCCAAAATAAATTTTACTTTTTTCAATAACATATTGGTTTTGACTAGGAATTAACACCTCTGGGTAACAATCACAATGATAATAAAATATTTTTTACGTATTTTTTGAAATCAATAAAAGCAACTCACAGCAGCAGGTTTCATAACGACAGTGTTGCCAGCAGCTAAACAAGCGGCCATTTTCCACGATAACATCATTAAAGGGTAATTCCATGGGGTGATCAACCCGCAGACACCGACTGGTTCTTTCCGAGTAAAACTCAAATTTCTATTTGGTCTGGCATTACTCACGGGGATGGTGGACCCGTGGATCTTATCACACCACCCTGCGAAGTATCTCCAAGTCTCTATGGACATGCCTATGTGTGTTTTTAGCGCTAACGTGTACACTGCGCCTGAGTCGATGGATTCAATTGTCGCTAATTCTTCTTTGTGCTGTTCCATCAAGTCAGCTAATCTGTTAAGTATTGGAATTAATGTTAGATTCTTATTAGTCACTTTTTAACACTAGATTTACCAGCTTAAATATACCTATTTCTACCAAAACCAAAAAAAAGTATATATTTGTTACAAATATATATAAAATAATATAAAATTCACTAAAACGAATTAGTTTTATAACTAGTCTGTTATAAATGAAAGAAGATTAGAAGAATTAAAGAAAATGTTACACGCAGTAGGAATTTTAATTTGATCTTGCAAGACCGGTCATTTTGACTGGCCTGGTAAATCTAGTGTTAAATACTAAATGTAGGTTTGTTACCTAAACATTAATTGGCCACGCTCCCTTGGACTAATTTTGAACCACTCGCCATCTTCAAAGGCTTTTTTTGCAGCCAGAACTGCTTTGTCGACGTCCTCCTTCGACGCGCTTTGAACTTCGCATATGACTGTTTCGTCACATGGGTTCACACTTGGCATGGTTTTCAATGAGGACGAATTAACGAACTCCCCATTTATAAATAATTGAGTGGGAATTGTTATTTTCAATTTGTTCTTCTCTATTTCTACTCCTTCGTAAGTTATTTCCTTTTTTGTTGTTTCTGTAAAATGTGAGATATAAGCTTAACTATCGCCATCTAGCGGTAACAAACGAAACTTCATAAACTCAAAACAAAACAAAAATTATAAAATATAAAAATTATGTCATTCGAAGTGACATTTAGAATGCGAGTTACAAAATTAACTAGCGCCATCTACCACTCACTAGTGGAAACGCTAATTCTAAGAGTAAAGGATGAAATTACATATTTATACTTTTATATCATATTCTAAAGAATTGCCAGTCTTAAAACTTACCTCCGCGATACTTAGAGATAGTAATAAAAATAAAATCCTCAAAAACTGTATTCATATAAACGTTTTCATTCAGAAGTTGAATATTGGCAATATCTTTAATTTCCTCTACTAATCTGACAACATCCATTGAACCTGCGCCTGAGTCGAAAAAGTCTGTATCATAGTCTATATCAATCTTCAGTATGGCTTTCCAAATTTCCTTAATATTCTCAATTAGAAGTTTCTCGTCGATAGTTAATTCTATTTTCGCTCTTTTTTCGCTCGATTTGTAGAAATTTTGAGCGTTTATCATTTTACCGTTGATTTTTAAACGTTGGATATTTAACTGTAAATAAATGTTGTTTTAGTTTATTCATAGAACATTATTTAAATAATTTAAGACTTTTTACAGCATACTATCGACCTTTAAGCACAATACCCCAAAAACAAAACTAGAACACAATCTTCAAATGGATACAGATTGGACTTTGGACTGGAAGAAACAATCATTAGAAAGGGATAACCATATTCTTATCATGTCAAAGTTGAGGCATGCATGAAAGGAATGCAGATATCTCATTTATATACCTACAAAACTGTATCCATTAGAATGTGTACTATGAATATAGTAATAGTAACAATATAATAATAATAACAAACGAGTTTAGTCTGGCTTTGGAATCGAGCTGTCACAAGTAAAACGGATCCGTTAGCAATCGGGATCATGAATTTTTACTAACGACTAACGAGCACCAGCAATCTATCAAATGAAAGAAAGATCGAGACGTTCGAAAATTAACAAAAAGTATCTAAAATATTTTAGTTCCAAATCCGCACGCGATGGCGCTGCTCAAATTTTCATACAAATCGCTTGAAGCGAACTCGGTTCGAAAGCCTGACTAAAATTCGTGATAAGCCCACTGGTATATAATGTCAGCTGTATTTATAAAAGATTTGAAAATACGTGCTGAAAAAGCTTACGTACCTTCACGCCGTCGTTAGCAGTAATAAGGAGTCCAGCATCATGGATTAAAGCAGGACGTTTCAATCCTGGAATTTTTATGGTATCACCATTCATCTCATATTCAGCTTCCCACAGAGATGAACCAAAGAATTTTACTTCAATATTTTCTATAATACAAACAAAATATTCGAAATTAAATTTGTTCAACCAGTTACAGTTATGCCCCGCTTTACGCGAGGGATACGTTCCGGAATAAATCGCGTTAACTGAAATTCCCGCGACCATAGAGAAGTTGATGACTACATAAACATATTATACGCAGTTTTTCGCGTAATGCGGGGCAATTGAGCGCGTAATTTGAATTTCGCGTTATAGTGAACCCGCGCATAACGGGGTCGCGTAAAGCAGGGTAATACTGTAATAGAATTATAGATGTGGAGGCCTTTTTTAGAGTTACATAAAATTCGAGTGCATTTGCAAGCAAGTTTAATTTTAATGTACCTGAAATTTAATTGAATATAATAAAAAAATATAACTTCACAAGCTCTGAGTTGGTTTATAATTGATAAAGGTTGACACTTACCATCTGAATTGTCATCTACCCCCTCCCTAGTTTGTGGCTTAATAAACGCAGTAGCACCAGGAGATGAATCCAAACCTCTTATGAAATTATGAAGCTCCAAACCACCTTTAGACCAATCAATCTGGAATTGATTTCCAAATTAATCCAGAAACACGAAATAGATTGTGAGATATAAAATTCAGCGCCATCTACCGGTCAGTAGTAACTTTACTTACTATATGAGTTTCAGGTTTAAACAATGCAGGGTCATAAGTGGCTCCTTCTACAGTTTGTTTGATTCGTGGTGCTGTGTCATTAGCCACCATGTTGACTGCTTGTGACAAACTTTTTATACCTATGAATTAGAAGTTACAATTAGTACTAGAATTTCTACCTATCTTTCAAAGCTCAAACTCTTCAAGCCCTATCTTGACATGCAGAATAATGATGCATCAATTATCTAATTTATTCTATACTAGCTTTTACCCGCGGTTTCGCTCGCATTTAAGTCATTAAATAAGTATCAGAGATCACTTCAATAGAAATGAATCAATATGATAACTATATTTTCTTGCTTGGCTTTGGCCGAGATTATCAATGTTAAAAAATTACTACATACAATGATGTTTCAAAAACTTAATTTTTTTTTATAATAAGTATCCTATTTTACTTCTAGTACCTCCAAAAATATGTGTACAAAGTTTCATGATGAGCGGTTAAGTAACAACGTAACAAACAAACTCACATTCACATTTATAATATTATAGTAGGGATAAGTATATATTGATATCATACGTATATTATATATTATTATGTACTTTTTTGATTATTATTAATTACATTTGTGCCTCATTCACCGCATTTCTCTCTTAATGGTTAGCTGGTAGAGAATGCCAAATGACATTAAGCCATGTTTTTTGTAGTGCAATAAATATTTATTATTATTATTATTTATAGATGAAAATATTAAGCTGTATTAAAATATATATTATTAATGCCAATATATACCTTCAGGATATAAATATTTCTTGTATAATGTGTCAACAGTGTCATCCATGGTGACAGGGAATGATTTCTGTAATAATATTGGTCCAGTGTCGAGACCATCGTCAGCCCAAAATATTGATAAGCCACATTTTGAATCACCCTCTATCAATGTCCTGGAAGAAAGATGGATCTCATTAGCATTACCTGCCGTTAGATGGCGTTGCTCAGGTGTGTATCACATAATAATAAATGCACTTATAATGCTTATTGATATAAATCGAAAACGTTGGAATTTTTTGATGAAATCTTTAAATTAAGTTCATAATACGTTAAGAAAAAATAATATAACAATTTTATTTTTAAAATTCTTTAACGCTGAGTCAGCCTGTCCTGTAAATATGACAATGGAGATATAAATTATATTTTGTTTTTATTTTATATTATATATATTTGGTAGAAGTCTAAGAATCAGTTTTATGTACTTTGAAGTTGGTTACTTTTTTCTTGTGCGGTATATAAAATCGGAACATAATGCTTTTCTTGAGACGACAAAAATGATCAATTTGAAAAATTTACATTAAACATACGTAAATATTTTTCACAGCGAAAAAAAATTATTTCATCAGAAAAATAGCATAAAAATACTAATTTCATCAGAAACAATAAAAAATAAAACTCTTAAAAGGTTAAAAAAAATTTTGAATATAGTGTCTTAAAAATAGGACAATGGGAAATAATGGGTTAAGACTTACCAATTAATAGAAGAAGCACCCCTATGTCTGGGTAATAAAGAGGGATGATAACATATACTCTTATATTGGGGATGATTTATAACTTCCATGGGGATGAATTGAGTGCAGAAAGGTAATACATTCAAATCCGCGTTGACCTGAAAGCAAAATTAATTAAAATTAAGATAAATAAAAATTCTATTAATAATCTAAATTATTTGTGTATTATTTCGTATTTATTTTTATTATTTTATTTCACCTCTCTACACTATTCACAGCATCACTGCTCACATCTTCCAATGGTTACTGACAACTGTCTGTCACAACTGACAGAAAATGGCTAAAGGTATTATAATTGGTTGTTTCAGGCGTTACTTTGCGGAAATCCATATTAAAGGAAATTATTTAAAATTATTTTGCTTATAATTCCCGCTACAACATTCAATAACTCGTAACTTGTCTCGACGCGTTTCGCCACTTCACGTGTCCTGATGATGCCACGTGAAGTGGCGAAACGCGTCGAGACCAGTTATTGAATGTTGTAGCGGAAATTATAAGCAAATTAATTTTAAATAATTTCCCTAAAGGTATTTATTTTGTTCAATTTTTTTATATTTCGTACAATAATACAAAATTTAAGATTCGTACATTTTATATTGCTATTATGAAAGTTTCATTAATCACACGAAAGTACAGTCAACAATTTTCAAATGGACTGTAAGAAACAATGATTAGAAAGGGATAACTATATTCTTACCGTGTCGAAGTTGAGGCACGACACCGCGATTGTTTCTCTTTCTATCGCTTATATATCTACAAAAAACTGTATCCATTTGAAAATCGTCGTGTGTACATATGTTAAATATCAATAAAATTATGGAAGTTTATATTATTCATTTACAATTTATAATATTTATATAACAATTTATATATTTATCATATACCTAACCTCGTAATTGTAAATAATAATCGTGATGTCCTCTAATAAGAAACAAAAAAGTGAGTCAATTTATGTATTCAAATATCCGCATAAAAAAAACAACAACTTAATAAATATATACGTCTTCTTATCATTATTTTGATAAAAACAAGAGAAAAAAAAACAAAACAAACAATTGACCTCAATATAGTTTATTCCCAAACTATCTACATATACCCTCATAATTGTAGATAGTAACTATTGCCTAAATTTAAAATATATGTTAATTTAATATTAATTAACGCAGCGGTTCTCAAACTTTTTTGGCGAAGGAAAAAGCCTTAATATAATTATAAAAAACTGATTTATATGTATTTATGAATAATCATATTGCAATGTAATATTACGTAATATTTAGTTGGAATATTTAGATGTAACCTTATAATCTCCCTTTGACTGACTGACTTAAATGCCAGCGACACCGCGGATAAAAGCCAGTAAACAATGAATTAGACACCCCCTAATTGTTTGGGGTAGTTACGCCCCATGAAATTTATTTAAGTGCCATAGTAACAAACGATTTATGACTACAAGAAGTGAATATGTGAAAGTAAAGCTGTAAGGTTGAGTGAGATTTAATTGTTAGCAAGAATCATACAGCTTAACTACATATAAGTAGAACAATTTCAAGCAGTAAGCTGTTAATATCCCGTTGTTTATTTTGTAATTAAAATGTATGAGTCTTTATAACCTGTGAAAACAAATGATATCTAATAGTTAAGGTTTAAGACATTTATTTCCTCAAAAAGAATTACAAAAAATTCACTTAATTGAGATAAAAATAATAATAATAATAACTATAAATAAACACATCGTCCGTAGAATATTGACAACACCATCACAAGGCACTCAAACCCATTATGTGTTTTTTTAAATCATATTTAAATTTACTAATATTTCTAATATTAGTAAATCATTACAGAACTGCGCTCCTTCCACCATAACACTTCTCTTTCCATAGCTAGTTCTAGCTCCTAGGATTTTTATCTGGTCTTTACTCCGTGTGTTGAATTTATGTATTTTTTTGTTAAATTTAATTTTTGTACTAATTAAGTATGACTTTTTTTATTATTTATTTATTTATTATTATAATATATATTGTTGAAGTGAACAAGCCACTATTACAGTTGCTGCATATTATTGTATTATTGTTCTGACAAGTCAATCAAGACAAGCAATAAGAACCAACCAACAATAGAATATTATCTAGTAAAACTTATATATATCTTGCTTATTAAAAAACAAGATGCCTGTATGGTGTAAGATCTACATTAGTGTTATTAACGAGGTCGTCTTTGACAACGGGTTATCGACATAATTGCTTCATCATGGTGTTATTTGCATGACATAGATAATAGCTACAGTATTTTAATTGTGAGAATAATTGATAGTTATTAATAATAATAGTCCACCATAGACAATATATCAGTATAACCACAGTCACTATCCTTTACACATTGGACCAAAGTATTGGGTAATAAGCTAGCCTAATACCTTGGTCCAATGTGTACAGCGGCAGCTATAAGTATGAGCTGTATTCAACAGCAAAAATCATATGGATTAGAATATTAAGCTATCATTACGGTATGATACTTCTAGAATTAGCAGTCTTATATTAAATCAATTCCAAAAGACATGGGCGTAGCCACGATGGGGCAGAGTGGGGCGCTTGCCCCACCTTGGCTCTGCCTTGTAAGGTACTTAACCAAACCTAAAAAACTTAACCGTTTTGGATAATTAGAATTATGCATACAGATACAGGGTGTTATAGGGTGCGGGTGTAACCTTTTTGTATGAAAAAATTAACCGGGATTGCTAGTTACATATTATTTTATTTTACAATAATGAATTACAAAAAAAATATAATGTTGGTAATGTAGCTTTAAACATATTAGTAGTAACTTGCCCAAACAAATTAATTATATATATTATTTAAATAATTATGCAATAGGCAATAAAGTATACATATATATATCTATATATACAAAAATAAGTGGCACTTTTCGTTGTAATTTTATAACTCAAGAACGGGTTCACCTATATATAATACTAGCAGTTGCCCGCGACTACGTCTGCGTAATAATGAAGATATAAAGTACTGTGAAGTTTAATGATGTTTCATATTTCAGTCATGCCTTCCACACCCCTGTTGCAAAATCTACTAACTGCCTCTCCGTCAAATTTCTAGTTTGTAGCAAAAAAATATACAAACCTGCGAGAGCCCTTACAACTCCCTAATCTGGCCCTGTTGCAAAATCCGTACTTTGCAGACGTCAACTAACTATAAACTACCTCCCTGTCATCATCTTTGTATGTCAAGCGGATTTCGAGAGAACTTTCGCTTTTATTTTCATTGAATTAGATATGAATTACAATGTGAACTTAAAATAAAATGAAATATATCTTAAAAAACAATTGAAAAACTGACAGCACATTTGCCCGCCAAAATTAGGCACAGACTTCGAATTGTGTGAACTTAAAAAAATAAAGTGAAATACAACATATCTGGCTGTATGGGCTAGATCCCTTTGCCTTAAAATGGAACAAAAAAAAAAAAGAAATATCATAGACATCGAATTGTGTGAACTTAAAATGTAATATTTCTTTAAAAAAAAAACAATTGAAAATAATTTTATAGCCTATGTTCATCAGGGATTTTTTACGATTCTAATGGTAAAAGAATTTTTCAAATCGGTCCAGTAGTTTCGGAGCCTATTCAATACATACAAACAATCAAATGTTTCCTCTTTATATAATAGTATAGATATTAATGTATATGTATAAACAAACTTTAATTAAAGATTCTATATTTTTCGTTATTTTTAAAACCTTATACCCATGCGGTACAAAATGAGCTAGCTCCACGAGTTTCACACGTGTCCACGAGTTACTGGAACTAGGTTTTATAAATATACAATGTTATGTTTATTTTTTAAACCGATCGTGTTTACTATAGTAACTTGCAAAAATAATTAAGACTCAAACGTTATAATAGATTAATTTTATTTTTAGAATTTCCTTCATGTAAGACAACAATCTTTTTCATATGTGATTCATTTTTCATTAAACTTAAGATAAAAATAGGTAAAACTAACATCCTTAAGGAAAAGTCAAAATTGTTAATAATTAAAAAAAAAAACAAATAAAACTTTCGATTTCTGACAAATTACTAGACCAGAGATTCCCAAACTATGAACGAATGTATCACAACCCAGCAATGTAACATGTATGTATATATTAATAGATCTGTCCAATAGGCAGTGGCGGCCTTAGGGGGTGGCGAACGGGGCAATCGCCCGGGGCCTCGCTCTTGCAGGGGCCTCGTGCAACAACCCAAAAAAAATTATATAGGTATATGGAATATATACAATGTAGAATATACAATGATATAGATGGACAAGAATTGTACGAAGAACTGAATATGTGTAATACCTAAACCAAACAACCAGATCTACTTTCGCACACATACTTTTCACGAAGGACAAAGGGCCTCGCAAAGACCTGCCACCTGGGGCCTCGCACTGGGTAAGGCCGCCACTGCTTTAAGACCTATGTTACTAATCATATTTATGGCAAATAAATGAATTTGAATTTTATATTTGAATAAAATCAAACTTACAGATTTATATTGCTCCAATACTTCTGGAATAACTTGACCTTTTATTCTCCATGTTTTCAGCTTATATACTGGTTTCCCGTTTTCCGATGCAATGGTAGCTGATGGCAATGCAATGTTGTGTTAGCAACCAAATTCAATAATGTTGACTAAAACTTTAAATATGAGTTAATTAAGTAATAATTGATACGATTAGTAATCATTTTAACGTGACAGACATGCGGCGACCCCTATCGGTTGGAAGGGGTAGACGCATATCTGTCACCCAGACGAGAAAGGCAGTCTGGTCAAAACCACCAAACAGGAAGGTGTCATTTTGATGTGTGTTAATAATAATACTGAATTAAATAAAATGTGAGTATTAATATTTTGTATGTTTTTATTTAAATAACCCCTTTCGCCATGATACCTATTTAACTGCACTTGACAGTTGTTATATTATAAATTAATCTTTGGGAAACAACCCTTATTTTAAGTATAAATATTAACTTATTACTCAATGAAATAATTACAAATTGTTGTAAAAATTGATCTTATAGGTGAGGATTTAGTATTTCTGAACAATGAATTACAACTAAGTTTGTTAAAAGAAGTTAATTAGAAAAATTATAATGAAAATATTACAATTTCAACTAAGAAAACTATAAGCACTTAACATAGTATATTTTACTAAAATAAACTTTTAATAATTGAATATATACCTAAACTCCAAAGAAGTACTTTTACCCGTTAAATTGCATGGAATAATATGAAATAAATTATCACAAATATTCATTCACATAATATATACTGAAGTTCAAGTGCTAAATCATTAATAATACAATATGAATAACTTATGGTATTGTCAAATATGAATAACATACCTAATGGATCTTCTCTACTCCCTTTATCAAGGACCGTGAAGACACCAACAACTTCATGCCCATCGTTTTGTAACAATTTAAAAACTTCTGCAGCAAAAGTGCTCTGTCCAATCAATGCTATTCTAAGCTTTCTTTTTGGAGCCTTCAAAAGTAAAAAAGAACATTAAATAATCAAATTGTGATAGCTAAATTATTCACATCTAATTGTATTTTGAATTTATTACCTCATCTGGTATTGCAACAGGAGGCATTACGTATTTTTAGTGAAACAAATATAATTAACCTCGATATGTCTCCTCTTTAGTCGTACGAGTAAATGACTGACCTATTCAGCACTATGTACTCCTATTTATTGAGTGGCATCGACGGCATCGCATTTGGTTCATAATTTTATCAACAAAATACTTACAATATGAACAAACATAACATGTTTTACTATAACCAGATGTTTCCCGCCAATTTGCGGTATTGACAGGTCACAGGTGTGCGGCGCAAATGACAGAAAGAGCTGTGGCATTAAAAATCGATTACATTTTATAATAATCGAGTAAAAATATTTTAAATGTATTTTTAAAATATCTTTGAAGCTATATCTACTTGAAATATATATTTGCATACATAAAATTGAAGTTTCAAAGGAAGGAAGTAACATATTAAACTAATCGGCACATAATTTGCTACCAATTATTGGTTAATAATATATCTTTATTTCCACTAAATTAATAACCGTACATATTGCTAATTAGCAGATGCAAGACAAAACAGCATGTTATAGTAATTATCGAATGGGATAATTTAAATGTTTTAAAGGTACTTATGAATAATTGCAATGAATAATTGTAAATTGCAGAGGAAAAAACCGATTGAACATATACGTTCAATAAACCTAACTGGAAATAAGCAGATTTTCGCCCCCTGAGGTCAACATAACAAAACTATATTGAACTATTAATTTATCTGTAATTTTCCTAAATGGTTGAACATTTAGTTATAAAAACTAATCTTTTTATTGTTTTACTTCCCAATTTTCAAGCTTTTTCGTTGATAAATAATCTACTGTTATTTATTGACAAAAAATATAGGTATATATATAAAAATAAATGCTATACTTATCATACTACATGCTTAACTAAAATAAGTAAGTATATTTTTAATAGAATTTTATTTGTATTTGGTAATTTTACAAAAAAAAAAAATTATTTATTATTGAGCTCGTGCTCCGATGACCTATTGATAAACACGGGAACGAAATGTGATGAACCGGTGAAAACTAGTTATTATAAGTTCATTTTGTTATTGAGCAGTTGTCGATTCAACTTCTGACCCTAACTTATTCGAATACGATAAATAATAATAAGTACCTATTTTTAGGGTTTTTGTTTTCATTGGTAACACTGCAATGAAAATTATTGTAAAAGTTTGAATCTTTGAATAGAATAAATAAACGTTTTCTAGTATTTAAAAATTATATTCTATGCACAGAAACAACTTGTAAATACTTAATAAAAATATTATATTTAGTGTTACTAGTAAAACATAATTTCATTTTCCCGTGTTTAGGGGTAATATTTCTAATTTAAAATAAGTATATTTCAAAAATGTCTGATTTATTTTAAACGGTACCAATTGAAACAGTAACACGTTTTTATCTCTTTGTTAGAATAATTGTACTATTGAATTGGATCATATTCTTTTTCTTCTTCTTCTTTTATTAGTGGTTATATATATCTATTAAAGACAATTCTGCCAATGACGTGTATTTAAGAAATTATAAAATTTTAATTCACACGTAAAACCCTCATGTCAAAAAAAACTCCGGAATATATTAACATACTTAGTCGAAACTAACATATTGCCAATTTTTCTTTTTTTTTTGTTCAAATAACTTCAAAATATCGATAATTCACCATATCATCAAAACAATTGCTATTTTTTCAATAGTTTTTGAGATACTCAATACAACTACGAAGAATGTACACAAACAAACTAAGCACAATAACAACTTTAAATCGCTCTCCTGTAAAATTGCGATTTTGTAGATCTTACCTTGTTAATTATTAATTAATTAATGGTATATGTATATAAGTGGACCATGACCGTGGCAGTTTATTTTGGTACATAAAATTAATTGTTTATCATGAAAAAGAACAATACTATTGTCTTTACGATGACAAAGAAAGAAAAACAACATACAGTCGAAGCATTTAATATTTCGCTTAATTTCAATACAGACATGTTAAAGATAATGTTAAAAATATTACTTTGTATTGCTATTTTTAAGGTAGGCTTGAGGTGTAACAAAAACACTAAAAAAATAATTATTTATTCATTTTTTTTACAGTTAACGACGATGGCACAAGATCTATTCTTAACAAGATCATTGGGATTAAATTTGAAAATGAGGAGTCCTTGGGATCTCAGGAATGCTAAAAATGTGGAGAACTACTTGGATGTGGCCAAAACAAATGAAGATTTGCAAGCTAAACTTGTTCCAAAAAAATATGATTTGTATTTAAGAGAAAACCGTAAGTTCTTTTGTAATATATTTATAATAAACTAGCTTTTACCCGCGGCTTCGCTCGCATTTAAGTCATTAAATAAGTATCAGAGATCATTTCAATTGATATGAATCAATATGATTCCAAACAGCTGAAACAATAGTAAAAAAAATATTTTTTTTTTAAAATAAAAAGTATCCTATGTTACTTCTAGTACCTCCAAAAATATGTGTACAAAGTTTCATGATGATCGGTTAAGTAGTTGTTGCGCGAAAACGTAACAATCAAACTCACATTCACGTTTATATAGTAGGGAGGTTAATTTAAAATATATTCAGACCACTAAATATTTTCTTTATTGTATTTAAAATATTTCTAGTGTCAAGTCATTCAAACAATTGTCACTTTGACAGTTCGAAACGTTACCAAGATGGCGTCCCGTGAAAGCTTTACCATTTTTAGGCGTCCTTAAAGTGACCAAGAATAAGATAATTGGCGTAACTTTTATTCAAAGTATTGTTTTGAATTGTCAAAGTGACAGATATTGTATGAATAAAATAAATACGAGTGAATTAATTATAAATTACAGGTTTGAATCGACGCCGTAGAGTTTTCGACTCAGCATGTGTACGAAGACGTGTATCTCAACAAGTTAGATTAAATAAATTAATTACTCAAGGATTATGGAGTCACAGGTCGCATATTAGGCAAAAATATGATAGTTTTGAAGATTTATAATTATATATTGCGTTGACTAGGCCGAGTATTTTTTATTCTTCTTGCAATGCATTCAACAATTTCTTTAATATGTTAATATAATTTTTTATTATGAATTAAGTGAAAACAAATTCGATTCAAAAAGCTACTGCATTTAATGATTGTAGTATCTATTCAAATTTATTTTTGTAGCGCCATCTATTGAGCTGCGTACTAACGAATTAGAAACATAGTTCCTCCACTCCTACATAGATGGCACTGTATAAATAAAACTTACGCAAATAGAATTCATGTCTATATTTTGGAATTAAATAAAGATACACTATATAGATTTATTGTTTTATTAACTTTTAATATTTTATTCAAATTTCTCTTACATACTTATAATTCATTCTAATCTTTCATAACCGATAATTTCAAAGAATATCATAAGACTGGGTTTTACATTGTTAGCTTAAGTAATGAGTGTTAGTTTATTTTAAGATAATTTTGCTAATTGATCATAAAATTAAACGACATACTTGTATCAATAAAACATTAAAACTGACATTATGTATGTATTCCAGTGATTCTCAACCTTTTTTTGTTTTAACGATTTCATAATTTGGCGGCACACAAAGATAAGTTTAAATTTTTTAAAATTATATTATTTAATAATATTAACATTATTATACATCTAAAATTTGGTGGCACATTTTTAGAATTTCGTGGCACACAAAAGTACCGCGGCACAGTGTTTGAGGATCACTGATGTATTCAAAATTCAAATGTAACATGTTTAGGGAATAAGCAGAGGTTTACTTTTTTGTGGTAAGAATCTCGAAAAAATAATATATCGTTCTACTTTTATATGACAATTATAAAATTCCAATAAATAATATAAGAGTAAACAATTTCACATAGTAACAAAATTTCTTTAATAAAATGCTCACATATTCTTATTTAAATTTACTATTCGTGTTCAGTGGGCTTATCACGAATTTTAGTCTGGCTTTCGAACCGAGTTCGCTTCAAGCGATTTGTATGGAAATTTGAGCAGCGTCACCGCGTGCGGATTTGGAACTACAATATTTTAGATACTTTTTGTTAATTTTCGAACGTCTCGATCTTTCGTTCATTTGATAGATTGCTGGTGCTCGTTAGTCGTTAGTAAAAATTCATGATCCCGATTACTAACAGATCCGTTTTGTGACAGCTCGATTCGAAAGCCAGACTAAATTCATGATAAGCCCACTGTATATTCTGGATCCCACGCCACAGGCATTGCTTAGTGTGGGACCATCGAAAATCGTACTGTAATTTTACTTTAATAATAAATAAATAAACAAATAATAAACAAAAATAAATAAAAAATGGCTTTAGATCTCAGATGAAGACAAACCTGCTAATGTCGAGTATTTGACCAAAAATCCAAGAAGAAATTGTAAAATTTTAAAAGACACGTAACTTCATCTTAAATGTCATGTTATAAACATAAGTTATAAAAGTTTGAACTTTGAGTCATGAAATAAACAAGGATACTAAAAAGATATTATCAAAAATAAAAGGAAATCTCGATAAAAATGTTAAATGACTTATTTTAAGAAAATATATTATTTTAAGATTAATTTCAGAGATATTATAAATAAAACAATAGATTTTATAATATAGAATATAGATAATTTCGCCGAACAGCTGCAATAATTATCTTTTTACGATTTCAGTACATCACGCGATATAAATAAAAACGTGTCATTTTTTTGAATTTAGAAAACGGCTTTCCAAATTCAAATATGATAAATTAGAAAGTGTGGGCAATTTTTAAAAAAGCTTATCGAGAAAAAGTGAAGCTTCACATCTCTTGTAGTTATCGAGAAAATGTAAAAAGTAGAGAGGAACAAAGGTATTAAAAATATCGACAGACCTACTTTTATCGACAAGAAAATCAGATAACATTGCGACAGATAATATCGATATTTGATACACTCTTATTTGGAGTAAACGAGCGAATTATCATTTTAATTTTCTATCAAAATAATCGTAAAAATGTTTGCGTTTCCATTCTACCAAAACGATAAAATTATACAAAAACTGCACCGTCAAACAGCAACATTTTTGAATTTCGAATCAATTGCTTAAACTCACGCACGTTCAAAAACACGACACAACTAGACGAACCCTTTATTCCTTTCAATCACATTTAATTTAAAATCAACTAGAAAGAGACAACACATAATTTAAATAACTCGTTTATTAAGATTACTAAGAAACACAAGTCTGGGATAATAATTCAAGGTCAACAATACGTTATTTTTAGTCAAATTCTGTTGCTGTGAAAGCATGTAGGTACTAGACTGAATTATTGACCCAAAAACAATTGAAGTTACAAAGTCCAATCAAACAATGGACACATGCATTTATTTTTATCACTATATACATAGTCAAGCTGTCACAAGTAACTTGTACATGTAAATCGGCAATTCAATGGTTTGTCTCGTCAGACGTGTTTGTTGTTTATGTCAAAGATGAAGCGGTTTTTATTTGTTTTTTTACTTTCTTTTGTTTTCACTGAACAGGTATGTTTATTTATTTATTAAATTGAAAACGAATCTTTTGAAACGTATATTTCATTTGTTTTATTTGAGTTAATTTATTTACATGTTGTATACTGGGAGTGGGGGATTTATAAAAAAGCATGCATTTTAGAATATTAGCTGTTACGGTCTAATTAGTTATTAATTTTAAGTTAGTAGTAAAGTTAAAGATATTAATAGTATAATAATTGAAATAAATCTTAATAGAATTAATTTCTAATCCAATTTAATTTAGTAATTGAGAACTTGAAGAAATCTAAATTATATTTTAAAAAATTGAATTTCAAATATTTTCTTAGTGTAAGAAGCTTAATAAAATTAGTCATGATTATGAGTACTGTGAATCCCCCCACATTAATATTTTTCCACAGAAATCAACGCCGAACAGCGCCACTTATAAAGGCGCAGTCGTCGAGTACACAGTCAACAGAGATGGCGCTGCAAATCTAGAAAACTATGTCAATTTTATTGCAAACGCATCCTCACAGGTAACCCAAATTTAAAAACCCATTAATTCACTCTTATATTCAGGTAAATAGGTGCTTCAATTCTTGTAATTTCAAGAAAGATTGCATGAACAAAATAAAGAAATAACGTTGTTAAATTTAATCAAAGGTTAAATAATGTTTTGTTAAGATGTTATCTCTGTTTATAAAGTAGGTAAATATTGAAACAGTAATGATTATTTGGTTGGTTAAAACATGGACTTGACGGCGCTCTTTTTTCGCGAGGATTTAATTGCAATGATATAATTTGCAGTGTTTCCGCCATCCACTCATAGATGGCGCTGTCTAAAATATAACACACATCCTAAATTTCGACAACAGTCTGTATATAAACTAGAGATGTGCCGATTATGACTTTTTCTCAGGGATCAACCACCCAAACAAGCTGATTGCGGACGCTTGTCTGTCCCCAAGAGACGCCCCTCGGGCGCCTCTTAAACAATCACTCCTTTCGCTCACCCATCCTCCATTGTTACAGGCCTGGGCTTCACCCAGGTCCAGTTTCAGTTTCAATCCCGCCCTTTTGGCTAAATTGGAACAGTCGCTTCACGACTGTTCCACCCTACTCCGCTCCGCTGTAACAGCCGCAAGGCTAACAGCAGAAACCGGGAACGCGTAGTTCCAGAAAAAAAAATTATGACTAGCTGACTAGCTAGATATGCCGACTAATCGGCCAAGCTGACTACGGTTTATTCCCGTGACGCTTCGTTTACAGTTGATTTGCGCGCAAGTCTCGCAAGGCTTTAGAAACTAGATGAGGAAAGTTAAACCAAAATATAACATGCAGGGCAGAAAGTATTTCACAGAGAACATCATCTTTACGACGAGTTGCAATTTCAGTCACTACTGGCATGTGAACAAATATAAATAACAAAGAAAGTTTTTTTGAGTTTTATAGCTCACTGGTTTGACCATAGTTTCATTTATCATCACGAAGTATTGAAATATATGACATTAGATATTGTTTTGTTTTTTTATTAAGATACTAATTTTGTTTGATAAATGTCATAGATGTGTTTTCTTTACAAGGCAGTAACACGTACATTTTATTGAGAAATAAACATAAAGTAACAAGCCGGAGAATCGGCGACTACGATAGACTAGTTGGAACATCTCTAATATAAACCTGATATGTCATCGTGGTGATCGATGTGTTGGTCATAAATAAATAATAAAATTTTCTTTTATTTCATAAAGTAGTAATTAATTTTTTTTCTATGTTTATTTTTTAATATCACTAGGATGTGGACATCATTGTATTCCCAGAGATGACTTTATCAGCTGGAATAGTAGAAGTACCAATATATGGAGATCTAAAACAGTTTCCAGTACCAGCGGAATATCCTGAAATGTACAATAATGTAAGTTTCTTTGGAAATAACAATACAAAAGTACCTACATACATAATTTAGCGGTAATTTAAAAGGGAAGAAGTAGCTTAATAATAGAAAACAAAGTTGATTGCGCATCTGTATGTACCTGCTGAAAACAAAATCTAGCAGGATCTTGATTAGGGTCTCACTGTTAATATTGCGCCTTATAATAAATAATTAAAAATAATTTATTAGCATAGGCACTAAAGGCGTGCATTTGCTTATCGTTAGACTCTACAATGGCTTCTGAAAGACGTATGACGAAAAGAAGTCCACAAGAAATTTTCAATTATATCTTGTACATTAAATGAAAAAATTAAATGATGAAAAAAACAGTCATCTAAATTTTACTGACGCTTCGTAAGCCAACTATATATATTTATATACTTTATATATGTATAAGTATACTATTCAGCACGTGGCATGATTAATGGTATCAGAGATCTAGGATCTTCTACAGCGTCAATTAAATTTCAGATTTTAGTAAAACTCTCAGATGCAGCGAAAAAGGGTCAGATTTACGTTATAGTAAATTTACAAGAAGTGATGAACTGTTCTGCTGCTGCTGATGCTGAAGACTGTCCTGACAACAAAACTTATAGATTTAACACTAATGTTGTTTTTGATAGAAATGGAGCTGTTATTAGCAGGTAAGATGACAGTAATTAGAACACAGGCGTAGACAGGTTTTAGTTTCAAGAAAATAAATGACTAAAAGTTAAGTTAAAGGGGGTAGGGAATTCAAACTACATTGTTTTAGTGTAATGAATACATATACTACACGCGTATCTTTTATTTGAACCCCCAAAACCCCTTCTGGCTCATGAATTAGAATAATTAGAAAAATATTAGACTCGCGACCAATGATGTCACTAACACTGTGAATAACACTTAACAATTGTGATTCTCTTCCAGATACCGTAAAATCAATTTGTTCGGAGAATTTTCCCGTTCACCAGCTTTGAAACCGGATTTGGGTATTTTCGATTCAGATTTTGGAGTAAGGTTTGGACATTTCATCTGCTTCGACTTGCTCTTCCAAATTCCAGCGAATCAGATAGTTCAGTACGGAATTCAAAATATCCTATTTCCTACCATGTGGTTTTCAGAGTTGCCATATTTAACAGGTAAATTAAAGCTTAAACAATTGAATTGACTAAATCTGGTGCAGTAACAGCCTTGTAGCTTAATTGTCATATTTCCAGCTGTTCAAATTCAAGAAGCCTATGCCATAGCTGAAAATGTCAATTTCTTAGCTGCTGGAGCCAATAACGTTGCTGTTGGCAGTGCAGGTTAGTTATTCACAAATTTAATTATTTATTGGTGAATTATTATTTTATAATGTCTATAGGTGAGCTAATCGAAATGAACTTGTAAAGAACAAAGTACATTCGACAAAGTGACACTTATATAGGCCAGCCAGTGGTGTTCCGCGGAACCCTAGGGCTAAAATACTGCAAAAAATACCTACCAAAGGGAGATTATAAGGTTACATCCAAATATTCCAACTAGATATTACGTAATATTACATTGCAATATGATTATTCATAAATACATATAAATCAGTTTTTTATAATTATATTAAGGCTTTTTCCTTCGCAAAAAAAGTTTTAGAACCGCTGATATAGGCTAATTTCACATATCAAAGTTTCATAATTCTAGATTTTTGTGTCATTAACTAACGGTATTGACAGCTAGTACATATACGTTTCAATCAGATTGCCACAAATCGCTTCCAGGTTATAACTGCCAATATCCTTGTGCATGATTACATTTCAGGTTCTGGCATTTACTCTGGATCAGCAGGAGCACTAATAAGTGTAATGCCTGCTACACCAACAACGAGAATGTTGATTGCTGATATACCCAAAGTACCCGGTCAAATAACATCAGAATATCCTGGCCATCAAAAGGATGATCCGGGTACCATCAATAATTTAGCAATGAAGAGAGATTTATCTTTGAGCGCACATAAGACTAAATTGTTGGAGGCTGGAAATCATGAGTTTACTCTAGAAGACGGCGAAATGACTTGCAATTTTAAAGTTAATTTCAAATACTCATCAACTGATAAGGTACTTTTGTATTTCTTAATTATAACATTTCATGGCATGCGACAGTCAAGTCGAAAATAACTTCAATGCTCTTATTTCCTACTTTTACTCATACTTATAGAAGTACGATCGATACAAAAATAACAATTTACGCGTTCACTAAATCCGGCTTTCTCTTTTGACATTTTAAGCAAAAATTGCATGTGTCAACTTATTGAATGAAAATCGTTTATTAGCTGCACTAAAGGCGTGCGCTTGCTCATCGTTAGACTCTACAATGGATTAGGAAAGACGAACGAGAAAAAAAACCACAAGAAACTCGTCAATTATTGCCTGTACATAAACATTGCATGGTTGTATTTTTTTTTTGCATGGCGTTTTATGTGAGCTTTAATTTCAGCATGTTAGTGCTTCTTACAATTAAAAACTTTAAGCCAAATAAGTAAGTAAACTTCAGTTTTATTTTCCTAATAATTCAGCACGTGATCTTATTCCGTGTTGTTAAGCTAGAGTGAGCCAATGAGATACAGCTATACAGTCTAAACTCCATGTAACGTCACTCGATTTAACGACAAATTCCCTAAAGCGTCGAAATCACTTTGTAGTATGAAATAAACTTTTTCTTTTTCTAATTCAGATTTTTCTTCTCTCCATTTAACGACCACTCTCATAACATAAAATACACAGTCCCTTCAGTGTCGTTATATGGAGTTTACACTGTATTTTAATGCAGAGATTAATTAAAGTAACTATAATTACGCTTCTCCTCAATCACATGGTTATATAGCAAGAACAACTTCAAACAAAAGAGGTCTTTTTTTAAAATTAATATTCATATTATGTTTGATTGAAGAAATACATTATTCCTTTTTAGAAATCATTTGTAAGGGCATTTATTCATGATGGCACAAACACATATGCGACTAGAATACTGGGTACGTCTGGTTGTTCTGTCATTCTTTGTTATGATGAGACGCTTGTATCATGCCCTTATAAGTAAGTATGACTTATGTTTTAAAGCAAACAAAACTAAAATGCAATACACTGTGTTTGAAAGAAAATTAAAAACCTACGTCCAATGAAAATTGGTTACAAAGAACTGAAAATAATTTATTAGCATAGGTACTGTATAACTGTTTTGTTTGTCATGTAAAAATTGACAATATATTAAGAAATAATTAGGGACTATACATAAATTAAGTAACACGAATTTGATGATTTTTGCCCAAAAGCTGGCCACATTTGTGATTAAGTTTTTATAGTATAAATTCACAAAATTGCTTGCAAAATTGCACAGTATATTAAACAACAATTGTATTTCTTTTCAGAAACGTATCATTAGCAAATCGATTGGAATTCAAAAAAATGTCAATCGAATTAATTGGCCCAAAGCCGACGTCAAACGAGACATTAAATACAAAGAATATAGTCTATTATCCGTCTACATTGAAAAGAGATAGATTTCCAATTCCAGTGAGCAACTACACGTACACGATTGAAAATATCGAAGAAGATCGTATAAGAATCTTAATAAAAACGAAGAAACAAAATAACATATTCACGTTCGGTATTTGGGCTCGTGTGTTCACCAAAGATGATTTAGATGATAATGTGAAAGCTGAAGATATGACAGAATTTAAAATAGACCTTTATCAACACGATGAACATTGAACATATAATACGGAGATATGTATAAATAAGGAAGAAGAAGGAGAAAAGAAGACAAATAATAACCCATTTAAAAGACTATTCGATTTAATATTCGAACGACGAACCTTTCGAAACGTCGGTTATATAAGCAATTTAGTCTTTTAAAAACTTCAGATAAATCTCAAGGAATAATTTTATTCAAAAACAAATATATTGTTTGTACAGAAACGTTTATTTTATTATAACTCCAATTTCAGGATACTGAAGGGCAGTAGGAATTACATAGCAGGTTGTTTTTCTTAAATTGTGATATTTTATACATTAGGTGTTTACGAACAAGAGCTCACGAAGGTTTAGTGACAATTTCTTTTTTTACTAATGACCTCAGATGTCTAATGAAGACAATTCTGCTAATGTCTAGTATTCGGGCAACAATCCAATAAGAAATACACAAGTAAACCTTCATGTCAAAAACAAAAACTAGTGGTGTTAAGTTCGTTATTGTACTTGTAATTTTTTAAAAATAGTAGTCTGACATGTGACCACACTCTGGCTAATGTTAAGCTAGAATCTGTGGGCTTATCACGAATTTAGTCTGGCTTTCGAATCGAGCTGTCACAAGTAAAACGGATCCGTTAGCAATCGGGATCATGAATTTTTACTAACGACTAACAAGCACCAGCAATCTATCAAATGAACGAAAGATCGAGACGTTCGAAAATTAACAAAAAGTATCTAAAATATTGTAGTTCCAAATCCGCACGCGGTGGCGCTGCTCAAATTTCCTACAAATCGTTTGAAGCGAACTCGGTTCGAAAGCCAGACTAAAATTCGTGATAAGCCCACTGGTCCTGTAATGAAGAATTTGATTATTTACAGATATACGTATATAGGGCTGGAGTTTTAGATGGGGTCAGAGATTATGATGGGGTGGCCACTGGAGGTGTTAGGGTTTGTTCTGTATTTGCATGCGTCAACAATACCATGGAGGGGTGTGGTATTAGGTAAGTTGAGTAGACCAGGCATATAGAGGAACATTTAACTGAACGTTCAAGTGAATCATTCTGTATCTTTATGTATTATCTTTCTACGGTCTTGTGAAAATTAAATAATATTATATAATATAAATAAATGAAATCTAAGATTCTAATTGGAAATACTCAAACATTCGGAAGTCTCTCTTAAGCCGCGTCTCCTGCGACTGTTTTCTTAAAACATTACACAAAAACATTTGTTTTCATACACAAACCGTCTTCTTTTAAACAGTTATTAAATATTTTTATTGGAATTAGTTCCCTTTAATTCTGAGATTATAAAAACGTATTGAAATATTTATAATTGTAGATACAACAGTTATGAAAAAGGCATAACAGCCGTCTTTGAAGAGTTACAAATAACAGCTGTGACTTCGAGCCCTAAAACGGTGAATAACGAAGCCAAGGATGCGGCCTATTTCCTGGTGTCATCTGACGTCACAATGAACCCTTTGAAGGCCAAAGACTATAGTTTTAGTGTAGAATCAAGCGATAAAAGGAAATATAGTTTTACTTTAGTCAATTCTGATGTAGAACTGCTCAGTTTCGCTGTTTGGGGCCGGATCTTCGGCCGAGATGGTGATGAGCCGACCCCCGAATACGACTCTGCAATGATACATGGAATTAACTCTTTCTTATTATTTATAAGTATTATTTTTGTTATTTTTAAGCAGTTTATATAAGAGTATCGTTTTTTTACGAAAATGAATTACACTATCGAATTTTGTAATTGGATTTTTCTTAATTATAAGTTTAAAAAAAGAATACAGATAAAAGTAACTATTTTATGTGGTTGTCTCTTTATTTTTCTAACATAAAATATAATTACTTGTAGCAGTCGCCTCTACAAGCTGTCTTTTTTATTTTTTTCTCTGTCTTTTTAAAATTCTTATGCCCTCCCTATGTAACCAAACACCCAGTTGATATTTTGGTCTCGTCAAGCAAAATTATACCTAATAATTAAATATTTATCGCAATTATTTAAGAATTTACTTTTTTTGCTAAATTTGGCACCGAACTAGTATTGCATTTAAATGGCCCGGAGCGAAAGGGTTAAACTCGTGTCGAGTCCATATTCGAATTGCCCCCATGTGGGGCTTGGGTCCCACGTTGGGAAACACTGGTCTAGATTGATAATTTCTATGTATGACTACTTCGGAGCTCAACCCGAAACACGAACAGGTTACTCGTAAAAGTGGTGGGAGTTTTACAGTCTAGATAAATAAATAATATTTACAACTCGTCCCATCTTCTATAAAGCAATTATTTAATGTATGTGGGTCAGTAATGTAATTCATTCCGTTATCAAATTGCAGATAACTTCGGTGAGTCGTCTTGAACTTTTATTGTGATAATTTTGCGATAATTTTATAAAATTACGCGATCTCAAGTAATTTCAACTATTTAAATGTAGTAATTAAAGTTACTATGCACTGTTGTGGGACTATCACCAGAGGCGGCTCGTCCTAAAGAGCGCTGGTGCAGTGCACTCCCACGAAAATTACAGAAGTAATCTATATTTCTTCATAATACATACTATCCTTACATTACATTCATTCTATTCTACTATGCCTATACAATAGTATATTATATTACCTATATCTACGCCGCTGTAATATAAGTTCTGTAATTTTCGTGGGAGTGCACTGCACCAGCGCTCTTTAGGACGAGCCGCCTCTGACTATAATTATCTTAAAAATCACTTCATTATCTTTATTTTATTTATCTAAATTGCATTACCCGATACTAATACTGCTTCTTCTATGACAATTGGTTATCTTGAAGAAATTACTTTTAGTGATAAGATCGCCAATTGCTCTAAATCTGTTTCCTATGAATTAATTTGTATCAGCATTGTTATTATTATTATTATTATTCACACTAAATACGTAAGAGTAGGTACACCTTACAATTTAATAATTTATATTTAAAAATAATTTGAAATAAATATTATTACTAAACGTGTGGTTGATAGCAGTATTTCCGTTAATTGAGCTGGACTGTAAAAACAAAAGAAATCTAAAGCCTGTCTTAATTAAATAAGATTAAATTTTAGGACGAAACTGTCAATAAATGATCGATAGCATTAGAGATTAGAGACAAGGATAAATAATTAGATCATGGGAATTAATAATTAAATACTTGATATGTAATATTATTTATTATTGATTAGGTTTCAACTGTGAAGCTGAGCAAGGTACACGTTTCTGTTTGTTAGATCTCGCGGATGTTCGCTGTGTTCGCGTGCAATGCACAAATAATAAGGATTTCTATTCTATTTTCGGGATAATTGTAGTATCGGTTTTTGTTTATTTAATACAGTAAATTTATCTTTAGATTAAAAAAAAGTTTTAGAATTTTAAGCGTGTTTCAATTGTGACCGTCAATCTCTTCAATTTGAGAAGAATACATTTTTGTTTTAGTAATCGTAGATAATTAGTTCGTGAATAAAATCCAAAATGGGTGTCGGAGAGAGACGCGTGTTGGTGATATATACGGGAGGTACATTTGGGATGCTGAAGAACGAAAAAGGAGGTAGGTAATATCGAAAAACATAAGTAATTTGTAGGGATAAGCAGACAGAATGTATCGCCATATATTACTAAATGATTATAAGGTTAACTGGCAGAAAATGCCTAAAGGCATTAAGTTCGCCTTTTGTAATTTTGGTCAATAAAGAATTTATTATTATTATTATATATATATTGGGTGATTCAATTGAACGTTTGGAGCCGAAAATGTGGTATTAAAAAGTTAATAAAGTCCACCATTTTTTTAAATATAAGGCTCTAAACGTTTAATCAGAATCACCCGGAATACATATAATAATATAGTTAAGAAATATGTATTTTCTTAAATGTTTATTGCATTTTGTAATTTTGCAGTGTTAGTACCACAGAAAGACATAGAAAAAGTGATTCGTAGTAAAGCACAATTACACGATCCGAGTTGGGAAAAGAACTTAAATGATTCCGACAAGAATTACCTTGTGTTACCAGGTACTTTATTTCATTTTGAATTATTATTATAGAAATATAAACTAAAATTAGTTATATTAGCTTTTTTAACACGTGGTATTATTATATTTAAATTATTGTAAAAATTGCAGCCGGCAAAGATACGGAATTGAAAATATTATACAAGATCTATGAATACGAGGAGTTGAAGGACTCGTCTGATTTTAACACTGACGATTGGATCAAAATGGCGAGAGATATTAAGGTAAATTTACAGTCAAAAGCCTCTTTTAGCTATTGTATAGCCAAGTCAATCACGTGCACAATTGAACAGAAATGTAAAATTGAATTTGTTTTGTTTAATATGAATGCTACGTTTTTCGCCCATCCTACAATTTAGGAATCTTCAAACGCTTCAAGCCGGCATAGCGGTCGTGACTGCTATCCAGAGATCTATTTTAGCTTAACATCAGGAGAAGTACGGTCATATAACGCGCTAAATTAAAAAAATGTTTTGTTTCTCTTTTACGTACAAAAATATGTTTATATTAGTTTTATAAAGTTATTTTTTAATTCTTTAGAAATTCTATGATAGTTACGATGGGTTTGTAATTCTACACGGCACAGACACAACAGCGTACGGAGCTTCTTTTTTGTCTTTTATGTTGGAGGTTGTCGGAAAGACAGTCGTTCTGACGGGAGCTCAAGTAAGACCAGACACGTACAGATAATTTTGTTTTATTTTTGTTCGCGACTAACCTCAGATTATTTAATAATTACAGATACCAATATATCAACCACGTAGCGACGGAGTAAATAATCTTTTATGTGCCGTTTTAATTGCTGGCACTCAACGCATACCAGAAGTAACTGCCTTCTTTGGTGCTAAATTGTTCCGTGGTACTAGGTAAGCAATACAAGAGCATGAATTGGTAACGACAAACTCCTTAATATGACGAAATTAATTGACTTTAGCAGGTTTACCTTGTTGTCCATACAGCGATACGTTCTATGTAGCATTGTCATGCTATATAAAGTTTACACTATATTAGTGGATAAAATTTGACTGCAGATCAGTTGTTCCTATGCAAAATACCAGTATTTGATGCATCATTATAAATTTTCCAGAGTAAAAAAAGTATCAAACACGAAGATTTACGCGTTCGACAGTCCAAATGCATTGCCAATTATGGAGTCTAAAGTAAATCTGGAAGTGGACCCAAAGGCACTACTCCATCCTCCAGGGTCTGTTCCTGATGAGTGCAGAGTTCATGATAAGTTAAGCTCTAGAGTTTATGTGTTGAAGGTCGCGCCCACTATTACTGGTGATCTAATTAAGGCTACTTGTAGGCCTCCTATGGAAGGTAAGTTGACGATTTCTTCGTCTAAATATAGTGACCGGTCAAATGACTGCACTTTTTTGGTGAACAATTTTAGGTATCATATTAGAGACATTCGGAAATGGAAATATACCAATAAGAAGAAAGGAAGTCTATGAGGAAATAGCCGCGGCTGTCAAGGCTGGTGTACTAATTGTTAATGTCACACAATGTATTAACGGTACGGTCATTTCGAAACCAATGTACGAAACTGGATTGGTAAGTAGACTAAGTAACGCAGCATGATTTAAATTAAATAAATAAAAATTGCTTTATATGTGTGTAGAAACAGCTCTTCCATATTGCCAATCATCACCAACTCTACATCCAACCGTACACCGGCGCACGCTTCTCTAAAATGTTCTCCCAACAGATCGCGCCTCTACTTCGTATCCTGTCGGCACGCTTCGTGTACATTCGGTTAACCCGAAGCAGCTCGTATCTTCTCTCTATACACGACGTGTGCAAAGCCAAAAGTTCGCTGCGTCGACATATACATTTATATTTACTAGAGATGTTCCGACTAGTCGGCCACTAGTCGGTAAAGCCGACTATCCGGCCACTATCGTAGTCGGCGACTAGTCGGCGACTAATCGGCAAAAAGCGCCGACTATCCGGCTTCTTACTTTGTGTCTATTTCTCAATAAAATGTATGTGTTACTTCCTTGTAAAGAAAATATATTGATGACATTTATCAAACAAAATTAGTATCTTAATTAAAAAACAAATCAACATAATATTTAATGACATATATTGCAATTCTGCGTGATGATATTTGAAACTATCGTCAAACTAGTGAGCTGTAAAACTCAAAAAACTTTTTTTGTTATTTATATTTGTACACATGTCAGTAGTGACTGAAATTGCAGCGAAAGAAGCGTCACGGGAATCCCCTAAACCGTAGTCGGCTTGGCCGATTAGTCGGCTTATTTACAACCGACTAATCGGCTAGTCGGCTAGTCGGCCAAAGTCATAATCGGCACATCTCTAATATTTACACATATATTTAGTATAAAAATATTATACCAAAGGAGCTTATTAATACCTAATACCATTCGGCTCCAAACGTTCAACTGAATCACCCGGCACATAGCAACCTTATCAACGAAGATTATATAGTAGTCCACGCATTAAAACTAGTGATAATTATATCATTTTATGTAATAAGATATAATAGTTTAGAGAAACTTGCGTGAAATAATATTGCTGATTAAAATGGATTAAAATATATAATTATCACAATGCATTGTGTCAATCAAAAGACAAGAGGAAACAAGAAAGATGACACTGACAGACTAAACGTCAAAACCTCAAATCTTCTTAAATAAGTATTTTCGGCTTGTTGAATCGACCGCCACAAGTACTCCCCTCTCGGTGAATTCAGAAGAATATATATCCGGAAAGCGTATTCTGCGGCCATTGATATGTTGTTACTGTCTTGAAAATACTTAACACATGATGTTTTCTTGATGAACAAAAGCATGCTACGTTTTGATTCTGGAAGCAGCATTTTGAGTTGAATGATGTTTTGCATTAACTGACTTAAGAACACGAACATGTTCTCTAAGTTTGAAAGCGAAGGTTTCCATGTCCGTGGCAGAGTCTTCTGGCCAGCTAGTGAAGCGATTCATAATATTTAATAACATGTATAATGATTGGATGGTGGAAGAGGTCCAACAATATCCATAAATACATGAGAAAATTTGCAAGGCACAGGATCTTAACTGCCGATTCCGCTTCATATGTGTTTTGATACTTTTCATTGGCCATGTTGTGAAGAGCTGATTCTGTTAGGCATTGTAGCGGCACTAAGCGCCCTGTAATCACCGTATATTAGATGACGACCGAGGACTCTTAGAATGTCTACATATACCGAGCTCAAAATTTGCCGTTAGCTTCATAACTTCACAAATAAGGTTATTTTCTGGTTGCGTTGTTTGAAAGTCGTTGGGTCACCACTTTTAGTAAAACTGATGTGAAATAATATTGCTGATTAAAATGGATTAAAATATATAATTATCACAATGCATTGTGGCAATAAAAAGACAGGAAGAAACAAGAAAGATGACACTGACAGACTAAACGTCAAAACCTCAAATCTTCTTAAATAAGTATTTTCGGCTTGTTGAATCGACCGCCACAATAGGTTCTGTTATTTAGTGATTCGAGCGTTAGTTTTCTGCAAGGAGATATTAGACGCATCTGGATATTTTTGCCGACAAACTCAGCGCAATAAGTAATGCATGTTTGGCCTTCTGCGAGGTCAATATATTATAGAAAGTGAATTTTTTTGAGACTATTTTTGTTTAGCTGTTGACATTGATAGGTTATTATTATTATTTTATGCTATTTACACTTGACATTTTATTATTAATATTATTCTATTTTGTAATTTGACTCCTCCTTGCATGGTGTATTGGAATTAACTGTAAAACCATACAAGTGACTGTACTTATATAAGTAAATAAATAAAAAATAAATAGATTCGAAATATTTATTTATTGAATATGGGGGTTTACTCGTGTTTTATAATTTTATAATATCTAGTCGGTCGAATACTGGACAGAATGGTTTTCATTAGTGACCGTTAATTTAAAAGTAGATTTTGTATTATATGATATTGTAAGTGTAGATTTGTCTTGGGTCTCATCGTTGTATGTTTGTGTTGTCCTCGTGTATTTATTTATACTTACAAGTCCACATTTTACTGCTGTCTTTTTCTTCACAATAAATAAACAAATGCAGCTTTAAACCTTTGTTGTGTTCGTAGTTATTCAAAAATGTTCATTGTTTTAGTTGCTGTTGGAGTGTGGTGTGATTCCGGCATATGACATGACTCAGGAGGCGGCGTTGGCTAAGCTGTCTTACGTACTGAGCAAAACTGAACTTACGTACGATGAAAAAGTTAAGGTAAGTCAACTGTGCGCGGGATAATTAACTGACATTAAAACGACTTCTTTTGTTTCAGATGATGAAAACTAGCATAAGGGGAGAGCTCACTAATAGAGACAACGCTTGATTTTATGAAGTAAATTAAATTTGTAATGTATATAAACAGCGTTATAGTGCCCACTGCTAACCTACGCCGTGCTACATACAATACAGTCTGGATACGCATGGTTGTAACCCGCAATCCCAATCGACCAATGAGCGTGGATATCTAATTAGATCTAAAAACGCGACCTGATTAATTTCGCTGTGAAATTTCTTTTTTTTTTCAAAAGCTAGTTAGTATATAAATAAGTAAATATACGAAGAACTATATTTTTTTTTATTTGATATATTTAAAAAAATGTGTAAAAAATATTTTTCCCCCAATTAAATACTTTAAAATTAAGAGAGTTAAATAGTTGAAAAATAAATAAAAAACAACAAATACCATAATAATATTTAATTTATTAAAAATAAAATATCATAAATTTATTTTACGACACATTTTAAAGGGTACAATGAACATGTCCTATTCAAATTAAGATACACAATTATAACAACGCTTGGAAACAGTTAAGGGGAAGGCAGACACTATGGAAAACAGTTTAATAAGTGATTAACAATACAAGCATTTTGTTATTCAGAAGCGAGTGGGAATCCCTAAGCTCTGCCTACGACAATTGTACCTTAACTTGATTATATTAGAAATAAATAGATGTTTAAGTAGATAAGCTTAGTAGAATTTGTACAATGAAATAATGAAAAATACATCGGTCTATTTTTCAGTATTTTTATAAAGCTTCAAACCTAATTGAAATAAGTTTTGTCTTGAATTTGATTCCTACAACTTTTCAACTAGGGATTGCAATCCGGCGTGTTTTGGGACCTACCGGATCCGATACGATCTGCCGGATTGGCGTCAATCCGGTAAAATCAGACCGGATTGAAAATGCTACCGGATTGCAATCCCTATTTTCAGCTCAAGAAATAAATAAATAAATAAAACTAGCATAAACCTGTACGTTAAATGCATAATACTTCTGGTAATATATTTTAAAAGGAAAATAAAAATAAATAAAATTTCCCTCTATAAGAAAGATACTTTTCATTATTTCAAGGAAAAAATGCAATAACTGTGCTTGTATTAAGAAACAAATTTAATTTAATTTCATAATAATAGGTGACTCGATAAATTAATTAATAACTTTGAACTATAGGAATTGCGGTCAAATGACTGCACAACTTTAAGAAAAAAATGAAATTTCAAAAACCGTTAAAATTCAGAAGCAATAAATGGTTAAGTTAAACCGTTCTCAAATTAATACATATTAGAATTACAATTGGTCAAATGACCGCGCCTGTCTTTTGACTATTAAAGTACCAAGTCACCCGTCTATTCGGATAAAAAGTCACACAACACGAAAAAGCTAGTTTGTAAATATACACTACAAATATTATCTTATTATAGATTTGTTTTCAAATACAAAAATACAGAATTTCCTTTTCAAAATAGACAATTCGACAGATAATATTTCTCTATGCACACATTATAGTTTGTTTTCTCTTAATTAGCTTATTATGTAAACAAACTCAGTATTTAAAATCAGCAGCGTTTATAAAGCTCATTTTCATTGACACTTGGTCTATTTTATTAGAATTAGCCGGGCAATAAATATTTTAAAAATATATCTCCCACCACTAATGCGTGTTTTATCGACCTATGCGTTCCCTATCGACCAATGAAAACGAGCTTTACGCACTTTAGAATACAAAAACACATTCGCTACGTATTGGTCGAATTTGTTCACAACTACACATTCCATGTTTAAATTTTATCTGTGTTGCTATCATAAAAATTAAATAATGTTACTATAATAATAAACCTTAAACAGGGTGATAAATATTGCGGGATTGACATATTATTGTTTATCAAAAAAAAAACTTAGATTCGCGCGCGGTATAGTTTGTGTAGATTCTTCATTGTTGTATCATCTCAGAAACCACTGACAAAAAATTATTTTTTTAAAGTAAAAAAAATGAAAATTGCCAAAATGTTAGTACGGACTATGATAATAGGAGCCTACGACATATTCAATCACCCTGTTCAATGCTTACCTACATGTTTGACTTAAATAATATGGCATATTTGTTTAAAACTGGTAACTGGAAGTTAATATAAAATACACACTAAAACACACACAAACACACATAGAGACACACACAAACATTTATAACAAATTTTGAGACAGATCTTTATAATCAAAGAAGGTATATGAAAGTAAAAAAAAGACACCTTAAGTTAACACTAGATATACCAGACCAGTCAAAATGACTGGTCTTGCAAGATCAAATTAGAATTCCTACTGCATCTAACATTTTCGATAATTCTTCTAATCTTCTTTAATCAATAACAGAAGAATTAGTTTTATGAACTTTATATTATTTTATATATATATTTGTAACAAATATATACTTTTTTTGGTTTTGGTAGAAATAGGTATATTTAAGCTGGTAAATCTAGTGTTAAATATCCACGACCGCATACCGTTTTATGCAGTGACATCTGTCGTGTGAATTTAACCTGAAATGTAAGATGTTCTAACGTCTGAGGCAAAAGGAGTATTACAACAATCTATTTTACCCAAAAGTCGAGTATTAAAAACCCTTATTAACCATCATCAACTATAACGCTCGAACAAAGAACACTCATTCACATCCCCCCTTTCCAATGTCTAAATTTAAAATTACTGAACACAATATTTTAGAAGCCTAACGATCACAATTCTACTAAAACAAATAATGCCTCAGACTTTTCAATACATATAAAGAAAATATCAATAAAAAAAAATTAGAAAAATACGTGTTATCAAATAACTGATTTTTTTTAATATAGTGGCAGTTATTTCAAAACCCATATCTGCACCCCTAGTGTTAATGAATTCATATCGAATATAACAAATGAAAAAAAAAATACAGTGCGCTTATCACGAATTTTAGTCTGGCTTTCGAATCGAGCTGTCACAAGTAAAACGGATCCGTTAGCAATCGGGATCATGAATTTTTACTAACGACTAACGAGCACCAGCAATCTATCAAATGAACGAAAGATCGAGACGTTCGAAAATTAACAAAAAGCATCTAAAACATTGTACTTAGTTCCAATTCCGCACGCGGTGGCGCTGCTCAAATTTCCATACAAAACGCTTGAAGCGAACTCGGTTCGAAAGCCAGACTAAAATTCGTGATAAGCCCACAGTGTTTTTAGGTGGGAAATTTCTCGCCTCTTCTTAGACTCTAACAGCTAGAGGAACAGATAAAATAGCTAATATTCGATACCGCATTTTATAATAAACATTTTATATGAAGTATTTTTTTTTAAACAAATTCATTATTAGACGACAAAAAAATTAATCTCAATCAGTCACTAATACTAAAGAGTATTCAATAAATTGCATTTCATTGATAACTAAATAATTCAATTAAATCACAACACTAATAATCGTTAAAAATATTAATCCTGGTAATAAACAATTTCAATTCGAATTCAAGAAAAATCATGTATTTTTTTTGTCATCTAATTAAGTTGATAGTGAAAAAGAAAGTTACAATGAAATATTGTTTGTTTATGGCACGCGTATGAAGCCAGTTTGGGCAGTAGTGTTTCGGTTTAGCTGGCCGGCACTTTCTTACCAGTGGCTGAATTAGTCGAGATTGTTGATTCCACTGAAACAAAATTAAAAATGAGCTAAGGAATGGTTAGGCTAGACTACGGTCAAGATAGACTACGATCAAGTTAGACTGCGGTCAAAAGCTAGACTACGGTCAAGATGGACTGCGGTCAAGCTAGATTGCGGTTAAGTACGGAGCGGGCACGATTGCTGTGTTACATATAATATCTTAATAATCATCAAAACAATCACAAACATACCAGACGACGTCGCCTTCTTCAATATATGGGTTAAATCCACACCGGTAAGCGTATGCAGCGCACGAGGCAGTGACGTGGCAATGCGAGCTACCTCGCCAGTGGCCCCTGAGTCACCAACCAACACTATCTCGTCCGTCTTGGCAAGGGGGGCCGCCACCTCTGCTGCAATCTGAGAATAATAAATAATTCAGCATTTTTCTCGGAAAGGAGAGTAATCGCATTTGTTTTATCTAAAATGACAGATAAGTATCTCAAGTTGATATTATAGTTTTTTTTTTCAATAATCACAAAGTCAAAATTATCTGATGGCACGTCTATGACCTCATTAAGCATTTCTTTAGAAAAATTGGCACGATAAAGGTTCGCCAACCCTGACATAGGATATGCTTAAATATAATAAATTTAATTGTTTTATAGTATATGAAACCAAATGAGACAGTGTTACTTTTACTATTTCATGTACAAGTGATAATCCAACTAACAGAAGTTGCTTCATACCTTAGGCAAAGCGTCCAACACCAAGGCCATGATGGCGGCATCACCGTACTGCCTGTAGACCTTGGCTTTAGCGAGCATACGATCAGCGTCCGCCTTGCCAACGTTCACGATCGACGTGGCCTCAGCTGTACCCAATACTTTGATGCGTTCGGCGTCTGCTAACGCGTTTTGCACTGTCTGAGTTCTGTAAATATAAAATAATAATGCACAAATGGTATATACCATAGTACCGAGCTTAACACCATTCACATAAACTACCAGCTAACCTTTGTCAGTGTGAGTACACCAATTATTAATTCTAGAATATTCTAGATTCAAAGCCCAATTGATTAAATTTAGGTACTAATACATTTCATTACTTTAAAATAACGAAGTACCATCTGCTTGGTCACATGCGTTTTGGTTATCGCATATTTAAATCCTAATTGTATATGTTCACAATTGAAACTATCAATTTTTCAGTTTCAGGCTTTAAAGCTTGGCTTTAATTGAGGGCCCCCCAAGACTGTACGAATAACTAAAAGGTTAGGTTAGATATAATTGGTTGTTTCAGGCGTTACTTTGCGGACATCCATATTAAAGGAAATTAATTAAAATTATTTTGCTTATAATTCCCGCTACATTAGGTCGATGAAGGAAAATAACCACCAACATTCAATAACCTGTCTCGACGCGTTTCGCCACTTCACGTCGCATCATTAGGATACGTGTGGTCGCTTCGACGACTAAGCGAAGAAAATAATTTTAAATAATTTCCTTTAGTTAGGTTAGAGTTTGCTATGTATTAAGTACGACGAAGCTTGTTTTTTTTCTAAATTGTGTTTCATTTGTACATTTAGTAATTCCTGGGGTCCTCAACTAAAGTGTTACCAAATGTACAATTCAGCTGTAACACACGCACCGCTTTCCTTCAGCGATGGTCCTAACGCGATAGGCCTCCGCTTCAGCCGGCAGCCGAACTGTAGCCAGCAACTCCTCCTCGCGACGCAAAACTTCTTGCTGTTCAATCTGTTTCACGGAAGCAATGGATTAATTACAATACAAAAAAGCAATATAACGACAAACTCCCTATAAAGCCGAAATTACTTGACTTTCTTTAGTTAACCATACATCCACTCTAAATAACGACGTCACTACATCATCATTTTATTTTAATAGTTGTTCAATTTCATACATCTAGTTCGATAACTAGAGACCCAGTGGCACAGGTTTTCGAACCTAGTACAGGGCCCTTGCTATTTTTATGTAACAATTTCTTTTCAAAATAATCTATTTTCATTTATTTTTTATTTATATTATTAAGCAATAAACAGTACTTTCTAAGTTGTAGAAATTAATAAGAACTGCAGCTACGTTCTTTGTAATTTATTAGTAAACACATATGTACTGACTGTACGAAATAAGCGTCGTTATTTATATCAATATTAATGTTTGCTGTTTGTGAATTTTATACTTTATTATATGTATTTATAAAGCCTACCTACAAAATTACATTAGGACTACATATTATAAAAAGAACTGCTATTATACAAACTAAATGAAATTTTAATTATAACAGATATATAACACTTCTAATAAGAATACATAATAAAATAAAACAAGAACCAAACAGAGATTTAAGGAAAACAAAAACACATCGATTTATTTTCTCTTCATTTAACGACAACTCTTAATAGTAAAATGCGCATCCCCTTAAATGTCGCTATATAAAGTTTACATTGTATTTAAAAATAAAATAAACAGTACCAAAAAACCTAATATCGTATTATACCAGCGGTTCTCAAACTTTTTTAGCGAAGGAAAAAGCCTTAATATAATTATAAAAAACTGATTTATATGTATTTATGAATAATCATATTGCAATGTAACATTACGTAATAATTAGTTGGAATATTTAGATGTAACCTTATAATCTCTCTTTGGTAGGTATTTTTAGCCCTAGGGTTCCGCGGAACACACTTTGAGAATGGCTGTACAATAATTGAAGTCAAAAACTAACCTCAATCTGCTTACGTCTTTCAACCACGTCTATCTGTATTTCTTCATTACGAATTCTCTGTTTAATTTTCGCTGCTTGTAGTTCGTATGCGAGTGCTGCCTCCGCTTTCTGGAATTTAAAAGAAAAACAAATTTATTTTCAATGCTTTTAACTGTTTTTATTTTGACATCAACTTACAGCAGTATTGACTTCTTGATCAAATTCAGCCTTCTGAAGCTTGTACATGCGGGCGTTGTCTTCAATTTTCGTATCCATCGAATATTTCGTGTCCATCGAGTCTTTCTCGCACTCGGCTTCCTGAAAATGAGGCAATGTATCAAGAAAACAAATGCATCTACCATTAGTTAAATTACCTATTAGGCATTGGGCATGTCGACAGTCACAGATAAAGAAATTTTCCTTCATGTCATGTCATGTTATTAATAATTAAATATTTAGTTTACTTATATTTAAATACTAATGTGTCATTCTAATTAGCATAACCCGCTACCAACACTGTTTCTTCTTTAATAAAATTACATGTCTGGAAGAAATTATCAATTGCTCTGAGTTTGTGTTTTGAATGTGCTAAATTGTAATAATAATAAGAATAACTCTTTACTGCACAAAATAATACATTTAAAGAAGAACAGAAGAAAAGAAAGAACAAAAGGCGGCCTTATCACTAAGCAGTGATCTCTACCAGGCAACCAACCTTAGGGCAGGAAGTAAATAGTAGGGTGCAAAAAAAACAGTGGGAGATAACAGTGTTCATGCAATAGTTTCTTAAAGACTAAGACAGATGGTAATACCTACTTTTAAAACAATAAAAAAATTATTATTATTACAATTCAAATAATTTTTAAAAGCTGACACAATTAGAGATTTTGAGATTAAATAAAGAATTAATAAAATCAAAAAATCTGATAACCTAACTGACCCTGATTCCAGCATCTCTGTTAGCGTTGGCGACCCCCGTGTCGGCGTCCCGCTTGACGGCAGCAGTCTGAGCTTTGCCCAAGCTGGCCAGGTACTGGACCTCATCGTACACGTCCTTGATTGTGAACGAGAGGATTTCTATGCCCATCCGGCCGACGTCCGGGGCGGCCACCTCTCGCACCAGAGCCGCGAACTGGTCGCGATCCTTGTACACCTCTTCTACTGTAAGAGTTCCTGCAAATAATCAAATTACATACATTCATAATATGCTATGTTGTGATTTAACTAGGCTTATTGGATTTTTCCAATATACCCAATCTGGTAGGTAATATACTAATAGGTTTTAGAATTCCTCGACATAAATGTTTACAAATCATTTTTACTGCAGTCTACTATAAGTATTTAATACTTTTACTTAATACTCAATATTTATTTACTTATTGGGTCCATCAACAGGGCTATACAACTAGACTTGGAATTAATATGACACTGCAGATAAACGGCTTGTGCGTTTCTGCAAGCTTAACACTAGATTTACCAGACCAGTCAAAATGACTGATCTTGCAAGATCAAATTAAAATTCTTACTGCATCTAACATTTACTTTAATTCTTCTAATCTTCTTTAATCTATAACAGGAGAATTAGTTTTATGAACTTCATATTATTTTATATATATATTTGTAACAAATTTATACTTTTTTTGGTTTTGGTAGAAATAGGTATATTTAAGCTGGTAAATCTAGTGTTAATATCGGTGGCATCTTAAAAATTAACCAATAATGAATGAGCATTTTTGACTACATACTAAGATTTTTTTCTCAGAATTGTCAAAAATAAAACAGGGGGTTGAGGGGAGGGAGGCTTTTATGTAACATGTGTTCGTGACAAGTTGACACTTTCGTATGAAAAATTGACATGTGATTGTCTTTCGCTAAATCCCTACTAAAATTATAAATGTGAATGTGAGTTTGTTTGTTACGGTTTCACGCAACAACCACATAACCGATCATCATGAAATTTTGTACACATATTTTTGGAGATACTAGAAGTAACAAAGGATACTTTTTATTTAAAAATATTTTTTTTTTTTACTATAGTTCCCAATTGACTATAGTTAGTATGATCTCAGATACTTATTTAATGACTTAAATGCGAGTGAAGCCGAGGACAAAAGCTAGTGTATATATATTTACATGAAAATATATTTATTTATTTATTTATTTATAAATAATGTTAATTAATATATAGTTTTCGATGGTCCCACACTAGGCATTGCCTGTCACGTGGGACCCATCAATATGAACTTACTTTTTAACGTTGAGGTAGGTCAGTCCGATTGTCATCGTTAAAGGCACAACAATAAAACGTAATATCTCCATATCTAAACCTTGTTATTTAAAAAAATTGACTTTATACACTTAGCAATAACACTGTGAACTATTTCCTATTATTTATTAAACATATGATGAGTATGCAATTTATGAATCGCCTAATGGACTAATTATTGAAACAAAAAAAAACAGTCTTACGGCGACCACGATAGCTGCATAGGTTTCGAAATGTTAAAATAATAGTAAGATAACAGCAAAAAAATTTAAAGTAATTATTTAAAAAAAAAACTCGTATTTTGTTATACATATTAAAATATATCACATTTCAATATAGCCATATAAATAAATCACAGTTACAAAATATACCAAAAAATGTTCCTTTATTTTCATATATCAAATTAATTAATTTGTTCAACTTAAACACATGGCTAGTATATATCGCTGGGTCCTATTAATATAGTCGAAACTAAGATTTTGGCAATGGCTTCTGAGATACTCAATACAACAACGAATAATCCACACAAACAAACTATGCACAATTTTGTTGTTCCTACCATGTTAATAGACGCCGACGATATGACAACGGAATCACTGTGTTGCGTCTTGAAGGCATACAATATGCTATTCAGTGATCACGTCACAATAATCAGAGAATTACTAACATATTATAATATTATATTATTATCAACAATTGATAACAATGCGGCAACAGATACACACTTTCAACACTACTCGTATTTACACACGAAATGCGTTAAAAAGACGCAATCAATTTAACACGCAATGGTACAGTCTCGTTTTCTCTAACACGTAAATTTGATATACATTTCATTTAAAACATTAATTAAATCTAATTAACACTAGAACTATACCAGCTGGTCAATATGACTTATATTTATGCCTATACCTGTACTTGGGCTTGCAAAGAAATAAATATAATTCAATAAATTTATTGTAGAATTGTAAAAAATAGAATCGTATACAAAAAATAATGAGTAACGTTTTATATAAAAGTCTTGTGAAGAATTTTTGAAACCGGTCATATTGACCGGTCGATAGTTCTAGTGTTAATTATAAAAAAATTGATAGTTACTAAGTCAGTGTTAGTATCGCTTTGAAATTAGGTTTCAAATTTCAGCTGTTTGGAATTTTTCTATATTTATTTTTATTTCCGTCTGTCATTTTTATATATTTTTATCTCTGATCCTTATTTAATGACTTAAATGCGAGTTAAGCCGCGGGTAAAAGCTAGTATTTATAATAAAACACAAATACATTATCCTGAACCTCCGAGTCACGTTTTGATATCGATCGTTAATGATAACAAGATATAAAATAACCCCACAATAATCAATTGACCCTTTACTAATGCACACAACATATTTTATCAGCACGTGTAGATATGTATCTTATGGTAGGAAAATGAAATATAAATTTTCTATGAAACGCGAAAATTCAATTTACTCGTAGTAATGAATAATTGTATGCTATTTTTTTACAATCAAAATATAATTTTTAACAAACTGGAGGTACTTGTATTACATTACGTATCATACATTTTGAATAATGTATTTCATATGAATAACGGATTGCAATACTATCAATTAAGAAAAAAATGCAGGAATCAAATAAATAACGTATTTATGAGATCTTACTATAGAATTGATTATTGACCGAATTTTTTAAAAATATTTTATTTATATACATATTTACTTATTTATCGTTTAAATGATGTATATATATATTTAAGTGAATAAAATAATTAAGTCATCTTACAACACTGAATAATGTTGCCAACGTTAAAATATATATTGACATTTCGAGTTGTCAAATTCTTCTTCTTCTAGTATTAATGGCCTCAGATATCTATTAAAGACAATTCTGCCAATGTCGAGTATTCGGGCAGCAACTCAATAAGAAATTATAAAATTTTAATTCACATATAAACAAGTTGTCAAATCAATGTCATATGTTCTATGCACAAATATAGAGGTCTAAGTATAAAGGAAGACAGACTTATTATTATGGGATATCAGACAGCAATTAAAAGCAAAACGCGTTCTGTAAAATTGTAAATAGCATACATTGTTGCGTACTTATTAACACTAGGTTTACGGACGTTTTCTAAAACGCGTCTACTAAAAATTTGACGCATATCGTAGAGATAGGTATACCATATAGACAAGTTCAATAATTCAACACTTTTAAAGAAAACAGACTTCAATTTATATTTCCCTCGATCAATGAATAAAAGTCATACAAAGAGATAAAATAAAAATTTAAACAGTTTTTGGTAATTCTCTGATAAAAGTCAAAATGCGTCAAATTGACGGGTCCCGTAAACCTAGTGTTAAGCAGCTTACGCGAAATAATAGTTTTATTGCTAATTAAGCTGTTAACCAAGCTACCCTCCCGGAATAAAGAGTCTTTGAGAACAATAAAAACGCAATAAAGGCTAATTGGCAACAATCAACAAACGATTCTACACGAGTGGAGTTAAGGACGGGAATTGCGTCACATGATCGAAATGTTACGGGTTAAAATCCGAATCGAGGACAAATCAAATTAGATGACTTTTAAAAAAAATATATTCTTGAACGTGAATGTTTTATGTGACTTATTATCCTATGTGTTTCGAAAGCTTTTTCATTCCTACTACTATAGCTGCAAAGTCATATAATCAACAAAATAAACGCGAAAATAAAATGCATAAATTTAAATATACCGCGTTTTCAGATTTATTTATTTGTATCGTTTATTTAAAACTTTATTGTACTTGCATACAAAAGGCGAACTTAACGACTGCCAGTTAATCTTCAGGACCAGCAGAAAGGTTGTATTCGGAAGGCATAGGTGCAGATCAAGAATAAACGAGAAAAAATAAAAAGAACCTAATCACACTCACACAATAATAATAATGTACAGATAAAAAAAAAATTACAAATATGAAATAAATAATACAAATATTCGAGAAAAAATAACACTTGGACTTGAGATGATAATTTGTCTTAAATAATAATTACGCTTAAATTATATACCTCTTCATGTTACGCGCAATATTTCAATATAAATTAAAAATAATTACACATTTCAAATTCGATTCCCTTTGTCCACAGTCTGGAAAATAAAGCATATATGAGTACTATGTGCACATGAAAAATCTTTCGATATATCATCTAACTGTCACATTTTCTGTTTAGATTCTTAATGGAATACAAATCTACATACTCCTAGTGGGTACACTAAACAATTGCACATGCTAATTTCAGTTATATAAGTTTAAAATAAAAAAAAAATCACCACAAGAATTTGAAGTATAAAACGTTAGAGTGACAGATCAAAAACGATTGCCACATGAAATAATTAAACAATATGATCGAGGCACACGTTTCGTAGCATGTAAAAAAGGAAAACAAGAACTGTCAACAAATCATAGTTCAAGTACGAACTAATAAAATAATAATTTAACTAAATTCTCAACAGCACACAACGACATGTCTTCATTAATTTTTAGAACATACGGAACGAGTACGGAGTTCTTCAATTCATTATGTACGAATAAATACATCGAGTTACATTTATATGCCGAAGGTCATATTATGCAGTAATAAAGCATTTGAAGTAGAGATGCGAATTCTAATAAGATTTTCTATGACGCAGCCTGTAGTACGTGCCATAAAAGAAACCTTAGAGCGACGATTATCTCGATCGATTATTATTTTTTATTCATGATAAAATTTACCAAGAAAAAATTGTTCATCTTCACTATGCCGGTTCGTTAAATTATAATAATACAAAGAATATTTCTAATAAAAACGCAATGCACATTTCAAAAACGATTTGACACACAAAAACCGGTGATTTTAACACAAAAGAAAACTCTCTAAGGGTTTTGATTGATGAACGCAACTGTCAGAAACAATCTCACAACACGTAGTACAGTCAGCAAAAAATAAACCTTATTATCAAAGCTAAGGGCCGTAGAAAATTATTTTAGGTTTAATATTTCAACAGCTGACTGTACCGACAGACACCCGCCACCGCGACGGGCCGCGGCGGGAGTGAATATTAGCTTCAAGAAAATTGAGATGTCTTACCACATTACTTAAAACTACAATTACACCCCGTTTCTAAAGACTGACCTACGTTTTCCAACAAAGAAATCGACACCATCTAAGTATAACAAAGAAATGAAACCGCTCCTTAATTTTATGTGTTCAGTAGAAGCCCCTGAACTTTTACTTGCATTATATTATCTATATCATAGTTTTTTGACCTACAAAAGTCTAGGGTTTGATTCTACACGTAAACTTAAAAGCTTTCATGTTTGTTCCACAACATTTTCATAGCTTTTATTCCATTTCAGATTGAAAGCAAATAAATTTACTGACAAGCCTTGAATTTTACTATAAAAAAATTTTCTTTTGTAGTCCAATTATTTATTATATAACATTATTTTGTATACATATATGTACCTATGTAAGTATGTATTATTTTATTTAAAACTTTAATGAACTTATCGTTAGAATAAAAAGTACTTATGTACATAGAATATTTATAGGGAAAAAATAAAAAAATCGATATATATATATACAAACCGACAGGAACAATATAATTAGATAGAGCGACGCGACGTTTGTAAAGGTACTACTTACTCGACTTCCTCAATTAACCACTACAAGTGCGGTTTACTGTTCATTGAAGCGTAAAACGACTCACTATTGTAGATTCGCTCTACAAAGATCGCAAAAGCTGTCGAAACGATCGAGGTTAAATAAAATTAACCCGTACACGTCTTAGGAAGTACTTCATAGAAGATAATTATGTCTAATAATAAATCCTATATTGTTTTATAAGTAGGTATTACAATTTAGCACATACAAAACACAAGCTTAACCCACTACTTCCCACTGTCCTATTTTTAGGACACTATATTCGAATTTTTTTTAACCTATTAAAAGTTTTATTTTTTTATTGTTTCTGATGAAATTCGTATTTTTATACTATTTTTCTGATGAAATAATTTTTTTTTTTCGCTGAAAAAAATATTTACGTAATTTTAATGTATAATATTATAATTTTTTTAAATTGATCATTTTTGTCGCCTCAAAAAAAGCATTATTTTCCGATTTTATATACCGTAAAAGAAAACAGTAACTAACTTCAAAGTATATAAAACTGATTCTTAGACTTCTACCAAATATATATAATATAAAAATAAAAACAAAATATAATTTTTATCCCCATTGTCATATTTTATAGGACAGGCTGACTCAGCGTTAAAGAATTTTTTAAATTTTTTTTTGTCATATTATTTTTTCTCAACGTATTATGAACTTAATTTAAAGATTTCACCAAAAAAATCCAATGTTTTCGACGCTTGGGAAGGGTTAAAGCAATTGAGGTATCGCTAAAAGTTTTGTTTAGAATCATTTATTCAATAGATCAACGAAGAATCTACACAAAACAGACTATGCATAAAAACAACTTTAAATAGCTCACATGCAAAATTTGCTGATTTATAAATCCTACAATCTCAATGGGGCTTGGCGATATACTGTATATAACAACATATTATTAACGTGAATATACATTTTATTTGATATGCGCGTGCAAGCCTACAAACACATGCGAGCCTTCAAATAATCCCACAATTAAATATAATACGCTAATAATTCTAAATTACAGGGGGATATTTATGATAGAGTCCAGAATAAATTGCAGACTCGCTTAGAAACAGAAAAATTACTGTAATTAATGAACAAAGGACAAAATTCATCCACTTTTTTTTTAGGGTTTTTCCATATTCGACAAATAATTCCGTTATGGTTTATATAAATATAATAAATTATTTTCCGATACATTTCCTTTAAATACACATATAATTCCCCGAACTCAAATTAGGACACCTATACTATATATATTACTAAACATTTATTTCGACATAGAACGTAACGAAAAGGGGGCGTATTAAATATCATCAACGTTAGGTTCATAGTAATACAAAATCATATTTAGTTATCCGTCATTTGACCATATTCCGTCTTATGACAACACTAGAACTACCAAGCGATCAATATGACCGGTTTCAAAATTTCTTCACAAGACTTTTATGTAAAATCTTACTCAGTATTTTTTGTAAACGATTCTATTTTTTACAATTCTACAATAAATTTATTGAATTATATTTAATACTTTGCAAGCACAAATCGTACGGTCATATTGACCGGCTGGTAGTTCTAGTGTTAATAAAAAATTGTACTACTTCCAAACTGATCCCGAATCGCGATTAACATATTTCGCGTTTATCATACTTGAAATGTTAGTTGCCTAGCGAACTAGTGACGCTACTACCCCCGGAATAAAATACCAGGTTAAGAGCCATTATCAGACAGACTGCTTACTGCTCTTTTAAAATTAAGGAAATAAATATATAGTAGTATTATAGAAAAATGACTCATTTAACATTGGTAAATTGAGTTTTAGGTTATGGCAATAAAATACGACCTCCATAACGAACTTGACCGTGGACTTCAAATAGATCGACCTTGTACCACTTTTTGTTTAGGACAGCATGTTCTGTCGAGTGTTAAGTTAGTAACCATGGTAAACCATACATCGTTAATGATTTAAATAATAAGCAACATGTGAAAGGCGAAATAAAATCATGGGTAGTTGAAGCCCCCAGGAATTACTAAATCTAAAAATGTAAAATACCGCGGCCGTCGTACTTAAGGGGGCAGGGGTAGTCACAGACACGAAAAAATGATGATTTTAAATAATTTTTTTTTACTAGTAAATTATTTTATTTTATAAAAGTAAATATATAGCATTATTATATAATGTTTCGACTTCATTTTACCAAAATTTGAAAAAAAAAAACTTATAATTGTAAAAGTTATGACTGTTTGTATTGAACCAGTTCCAAAAAAAGGACCTTGCGGTGACCATCATAAATCCTTGGAGATTCAACTAAAATCAGTCGGACAAAAAAAAAATGTTTATTAATAGATAATCTAGTGCCTGATCGAAGCTTTTTAAAAAAAAATAAAAAATAAAAAAATGGCGGCCTCCGGAACTTTTTTTCCAGATTTTTGGAAAAAATCCAACAGTTAATTGTTTATAAAAAATCGAAATTAAAACGAAATTAAAAATCCTTCGATTAAGCACTAGTTTTTCATGTTTTCCAAAAGCTGTATAAATTTCATTAAAATCTACCGAGCAGTTTTTAAGTTACAGTGGTCACCAGTTCAAAAAACATAGTTTTGAGAAAAACGCGTTTAAAGTTTTACACTCGATTTATGTAGAGTAATACGAATTATTTTAATTATTTACACTGAGTCATATATTCCTGGGCCATATAGTAGTTCTTCAGCCGTTCTAGAAGCTTCCAAAATATCGATTTGCTGTTGCCTACGTCTCATTCTACCTTCTCGAGTGTTATCGTTAGCGCGCTTATCTGCCACTTTCACACGTACAGCATCCGTTTTTTCGGCATACCGATGAGAATTAGGCCCACAATTAAGTCCCAGTGTATTCATTATGATCAATAATGAATTCATACCTACATTGAATACACTAGTAACTATGTATGAAACAAGTTGTACGATAGTTAAACTAGTATTTATTGTTTTTGGGCATATTTTCCACACTAGTTGGTTGAAGCTCCCATTATTGTTCTGATTGAATCCACCAACACATCTTGAAAGTAAATTGTCATTACTGAGACTTTCATAAATTGGCTTGATAGCTTATAGAGCATTAGGAGGTATGGGAGAATAATTTTGAGTATAAGTAACAAGCTCTCCACTTGCTTCAGCGCGCTGGTAAGAGCACCAAGAATCTTTTGGACACATACTCCATGATTCGGATTTTTATGGCTTGAGTCGTAGTGATAAAAAGTTGCCATTATAGCGGATTTCATATCTTCAATAGAATCATAATGTCGACGTATTGATAAACCATAGTACAAAGTTAATTTGTTTATTACTTTTTCTGTAAGCTTACCTCTACCACCAAGACCTTTTTGTTTATTTTTCAGTGTACGTAATCAGGTCCCCATCCATTTCTGAACATGTCCTATACATTCATTCTTATTTACGGTTGTATTTTTGTAAAGATCTGCTTTTATAATTCCTGAATAGGTCTTCGAATCACTATCGCCAATATGGTTTGCACTCGGTGCGCCGAGAGCGCTTTGTTAATTGTCGAATAACTCGAAATATATTTGTCGGATTCACTTCAAATTTTCAGAGAATATTTTAAAGATATTATACTTTAAGAAAACACAATAAAAAAAAAATCGATTTTTTGAAAATCCTGACTACCCCTGCTGATAAGCCCACAGATCCAACTCTAACCTAACCTAACCTTTTAGTTATTCATACAGTATTGAGGTCCTCAACTAAAGCCAAGCCAAATCATGATATGGAAAGAACGCTGACGATGTATATCAACCGCCATCCCCAGTGGGTCATTAGTACTCGTACGAATATATGAAAAAAACTCACCCTTTAACGACTGCATATGTAGCCCCCACTGTTAAACCGATATTAAATGCAGTCATCCATAATAAAGACATAATGACAGTGGTAGCGTAAAAGAAAAATACGTTATCAAAATAATTCGTATAAAATAAAACCACAAAAATAGTTTTAAAATCTATATAAACACACAAAATTTAAAAATAGAACACATTTAACCGACCTCGGTATTGTTTTAATTTAAAAAGAACACACGCAATTTAAAAATAGAACCGTAATTAACTTTTTAAATTAATTCGGCAATTGAATTTCGTATTCAGAAGTATCGAAACAATTCGTTTACGAGTTCGTGCGAACGTATGGCGCAGTCGCTAACGTTTTGTATATTATAAAGTTGCATTACATCCCCACTCCGACTGCAAATGGAACGTAATTTTCTTACGTAGAGCCACAATTTATGGTGTAATTTCTACATTTTCTATGGCATTGACAATGTTCGATTAACATTCTTAAAAATTCAAAATAACTGTTTTGTTTTCGACTTTGCTATAATTATATCTGTAACATATGTATGTTGTATTCTTTGTGACTTGTTTAAGTCTACAAAGCACTTCATATTTGTATATTAATTGCTCAATTAGGTGGGAATTCTTTTTTGCAAATAAAAATTCGTAAACCTTAAACTTTATTAATGGTTGCAATAAACTTCTAAATTAGTTTCTTCCAACTCAATAAGAGATTCATTTTGTTCCACTTCCGTTACACTTAAAAATGGCGGTATGGCGAGGCTAGTAAATTAACAAATAAAAAAGTACAAAAAAAAATTAAATGAAAATAAATTTCAACGTAAATTATATAATTATTTCGTCATTCGATTGGTTGATATAAAAATCAATTAAATAAATCATAGAAATATCATTCTTATTCTCCACACGATAAAGACTAAAGCGATAACACTTCCAGTCCTATCATAAGGCGCACTCATGACAGTTAAGCCATAAAGTTAACTCGTATAGTCTATCCAGAGAATCGAGTTAGCATAGCGCTGTCTCTTTTCAACAATTGTTTCTAAAAAACAAACGACAATGACAAAAGAAAAAACAAAAGAAAATCGTTCTATTTTTCAAAATAACACGCAATTGCAAATTAAACAAGTTTTAAATATAGAATAATTTTATAATACCAGTTGCCTATTATTATTAACGCATTATAATTTATGTATAGAAAAAAAAACACATATTTAAATAGATTACGTCAATTAAAAAAAAACATCTCAAAGGTTAATGACTGAGATTTTTATTAGGTAAATTTCCTTTAAAACGTCAGTATACATATAAAGATACAATTAATATAGAAAACTAGCAGCCGTTATCACTGCTTTTAGAAGCATTGACAAAAATAAAAAATAACTACTTCCAAACACTCGGATATGGGTAGTTAATAAATAATTTATTAGAAAAATTCGAAAAATATTAGGTCAAGTTTTATGCGTTCCAATTCAAATTGTATTTGGGTTATGGAAAAATACAGCCCAAAGATATATATGTATATTTCGGTGAATACTCATTACCATCTTACTGTACTTACATATTATGAACCTAACTGAGACCTTATGTGAAAACTAAACGCGTAATAAACAAACAATAATAAAACAATTTACTTTGACAGTGGTGTCAGAAAAACAAAAGAAAAAGAAAGGAGCCTCCGTAACGCAGTGGCGAGCAAATATTTAATATACATAAATGAATATATAATATTTCTTTCAATAATATCTTAATTACTGAAAGAAAATTAGGTGGTTGTTTAGGTTTTTATATGCCTGCATTGTCTTTGTTCTGATTCTCATTACATACATTTGTTATTACTTATTAATATTATTCCAAATTTAAACCGTGCTTATTTTTCTTCTGTTTCTTCTGACTCTTCAGTTTCGACCGTTAATATAAAAATAGTTCTTTTTACTTTACCTATGATTTTAAATTCATATTTATTTTTAATACACGAAACCAAATAACAAAATTTGTTTTCATGAAAATGAAACGTGCCTTCTGGCCTTTTGATGTTTCCCTCTCTAATATAAAATTTACGATAAGTGCAAAAACGTTCTGTTTGCACAACCCACATGCGAGAGACGAGAGACAATGTCTGTTTGTCAGAATAACCTTTTATTAATAAAATAAAATAAACACTTCCCAAAAAAAGAACACCCTTAACATTTGAAAAGCAAAAAAAAAAACTTTAGCATCAACTTGTCTACAGGGTGCGATGCCTTTTGTGAAAAAAAAAAAGGTAACGTCAAACAAAACGAACCAGTGAAAAGGAGCCCTAATATAACAGAAAGCTCTGTGGCCTGCGTGATCATCGTCGCGTACACACCGGTACCGTTAGCAAAACAAATGAGCTCCAAATAAAAGTAACTTCTTTGAAGTAATTAATAATTTAGATTACTAGTAATATAAACACGTGTCGTTAAGTTACTGACTGTACTAAGTTGTGTTCGTAGCATAGGTGCTACAAGTAAAATGTAGGAAGTCGGGGAGGGTCGAAGAAAGGGTGCGGGGGGGGGGGGACGTTCAAAATATAATTGTACACTTAATAACAAGCAAATTTACAATAAAGAGACAAGAATTAGTCCTAAATATACTAACCATACTTCTGCAAAATCACTATGCAATTTTACGCCATAAAAAACTATTAAAGCATATAATGCCATATAATATAATTAATATACCACAATGCTATCAATGAACACTTGTTACTCTATTGCAGTGATTCTCAACCTTTTTTTTGTTGTGGTACACTTTTAACGATTTCAAAATTTGGCTGCACACAAAGAAAAAGATAAGTTAAATTTTTTTTAAATCATATTATTTAATAATATTAACATTATTTATATAATACAGGCAGTTCTCGGCTTACGTCGTTTCGAGTTACGTCAAACAATTTTTTGACACTATTCCTCAAGCATACGTCAATTTATTCGTTTTCCGGCATAGGAGAATTTACTTGGCGCGAAGTTTTGTTCCTCCAAACACGACTTCGTTGTTACAACCATTGGATCCAGGAGTTATTGCGTCTTTTAAGGCCTATTATCTTTGAACCTAACCCTTGGATTTTACATGCAACCATATGAAAAAATATGTCTCGACTTAAGTCGTTTCGGTTTACGTTGCTTATTTCGAGAACCTAACATGCCGTAAGTACGAGGACTGCCTGTATATCTAAAATTTGGCGGCACACTTTTAGAATTTCGTGGCACAGTGGTTAAAAATCACTGCTCTATTGGATTTGGAATTGGAATCGAAAGTGAATTTTCAAACAACGGGTGTCAGAGGAAAGGCATATGACAGTCCGACCGATGTTGAGCTAGAGTGAGAAGACAACTGTGTTATGATAATCGAGATGTGTCAGTACACAATTGATTATTGTATTCAATTGTGTATAGCACACATCCCTAGTAACCTCATAACCAGTTCCCGATTGGTCAATAGGAAGTCTGTCACTTGTCAGTCAGTCCGTGCAACGTGCATGAGTCAAGTAATGTATAAGTAAATATTAAAGCAGTCAAGAGGTCGTTTCACTAAAATACACCACCCAACCAATACAAACTGTTACCACTAACAGATGTCTGCAGGCAACAGCCGTTTGAGTAGAGGGATTTGGTCAGTGCAGTATGACAGGGCACGTCAAAGGAAACAGCAGACTCGGCTATTAAGCTTGAATTCAGAAACGTCACTAGAGCGTAGTTTCAACTGTAATCATTTAATCGATACTTAAGTGTAGAATTTGTGCTTAAGTACGTTGCTTAATTCGAAACAAAAAGGCGATTCTATGATCCAGCGTGAGTCTAGAATAATTTCATTTCAAGTGAGATCATTATAGATTAGAGAGATCATAAATAGGAGTATTAATCCTCCGCCGGGCGCGGCCGGTCTCACAGGCACAGCAATTATAGGTTCTATGAACTCTTTTAGTCTGATTTAAAGGGGAAAAAAAATTCTATAACTTTTATATAAAATGTCTTTCTAAACATTCCAATAAAAAGGATTGATTTTGATTTTAATCTTAGATTTAATTACAAAAAATTTAATCATCAATTTTTTCAATGAGGCCGTGAAGCACACGGCGCCCGATCTAAGGAGTTTTTGAGGGGCGACGAAGGGTTAAAAAGTATAAAAGTTCCAGCTTATACCACTAATGTGTAATTTTATTTTCTAACCAAAACTTTTTGTATTAGAAATTCATACAGATCAGATCAGATATATCACAAGCATTAGCGACAGGTGTTATTACCTTGAAGACACTCAACACTTAGTGTCTTCAAGCGTAGTGAGATGGCGTGTATCCATCGAGTTTTATGTATCAATCTAACACTCTAAGTGTAAAAAAAACCAGCTCACGATCGAACACAACCTTGCCTCTCAGACAATGCAATCAGTTCCTTAACACTTCCTATCTTCCGGTTTCAAAAACCACACTTCTCGTTACACACTCAACACAAACTTAGTCACTATCATAAAACGATAGAAGCTTTCATTTAGTTGTATAGTGCATCATGTGTTTGTCCTTGGTAGTAGCGTAGTTCCGTCGCGTTTGTTTTTTATACATATATAGTACAATGTTGTATATATCTATTTTAATGTCTACTTACTTACTATTTAAATCATATTGACGGGTCCTACTAACATACAAAATCGCAATTTTACAGGAGAGCGGTTTAAAGTTGTTATTGTGCATACAGTAATACCCCGCTTTACGCGCCCCGTTATGCGCGGTTTCACTATAACGCGAAATTCAAATTTAACGCTCAATTGCCCCACATTACGCGAAAGAGTGCGTATAAACATAATGTAGTCATCAACTTCTCTAATGTCGCGGGAATTTCAGTTTTTTCCGGAACGTATCCCACGCGTAAAGCGGGGCATTACTGTAGTTTGTTTGTGTAGATTCTTCGTTATTGTATTATCAGAAAACATTTTGAAAATGTTGTTCAAGAGATGGAATATGATATACTAAAGTTATTCCAACATTTGACAAAATGTTAGCTTCTTCTACAGTATAAAATATAATATGAACCGTTAGCGTCACTCAGTAAGTAATCTTACGTTTAATGGGATTACGTAATCCAGGCAATAAATCTTCTTCGAGAGCCCATTACGAGCTGTAAGCCCATCTCGTTTCCAATCACAAACGTACTAAATACAAATTTCTTACAAAAACAAGATTTAAAGGAAAATCGTGATAAGAAATTTTAGCTTTAAATCAGTTTGATACGCGGACTCTTTCAGTCAGTAAATACCGCCATCTATCAGAAATAAATTGAACTAACAGTTTCAAAAGCCACCACTAGATGGACCCGATGATAAAAGAATTTCGCTCACCGAGTATCGCACGCAGATGCCCCTCCAACGTCTGCAGTATCGTAGCTCTGATTTCCTTCGTGCTTTTCCCAAGGAATTGTTCGCAGGCTGTGGTCAGAAGCTCGTCAGCCTTCATGACTTTGCATTGAGCTACGCCGGTAACTGTTAGGGGCACGCCTTGAGCCGTCTCCACGTTCTCGCACATTGGATTTAGCGTCATCACCTAAACAAATAGATAATAATAATAAAAATAATTTACTAATATAGTTGAAGATATACTAGACAATGCCTGACACGTGGGACATATTACTTAGTTACAATCCAAAATTAAATCACATTTTTCTAAAAGAAAGTATATTAAATAAAAATATATAAAACAAATGACGAAAATAAAAAGGAAGTTCGAAAACAAAAAATAAATTAAAAAAACAACACTTAATTATATACGGAATCAGATTCGAACATCCCTAATTTAACCGATTCCAGTCATTCAATTGTCTTGAGTTGTGGGTTTTATATAGTGTGTGGATTTAGGAGTCGACTTTATAAATTGTTCAATATCATGAAAATTCCAGGTAATAAGGCTTATTAGTTTAGTATGTCACATATAATCTATACTAATATATAAAGAGAAAACATTTGATTGTTTGTTTGTATGTATTGAATAGGCTCAAAAACTACTGGACTGGAATTCTTTCACAATTTGAATGCTACATTATCACTGATCAATGTAGGCTATATAAATTACAGGAAAAAAATAAGGATCCTTACTAAAACTACAATAACGTAACCCAAGGTTGCCAAAAATTGCCATAAAAGGCAGGCATCATTAAACTTCATAGAACTTTATATCTTCATTATTACGCTAACGAAGTCGGGGGCAACAGCTAGTCATATATGTATAAAATGAAATTCAAATGAAGCAATTGATTTACATACATATTACTCTAAAGCAGCCATTCTCAAAGTGTGTTCCGCCTAACCCTAGGGCTAAAATACTGCAAAAAATACCTACCAAAGGGAGATTATAAGGTTACATCTAAATATTCCAACTAAATATTACGTAATGTTACATTGCAATATGATTATTCATAAATACATATAAATCAGTTTTTTATAATTATATTAAGGCTTTTTCCTGCGCCAAAAAAGTTTGAGAACCGCTGCTCTATAGTAAGGAGAATACCACACACATACCTCAAGTGATATCTTCTGCACATCGGAGACGCAGCACCACGCCCAAGCCCACCCGCCAACGATAGTCCTTTTTTGCGTAGAACCACACCAACCACCTGTAACAATTAATAAAATAATAATCAACTAGTGCAATAAATACGAAAACAAGAATACAATCAATTGTAATTAAGCTGAGAATCGATACTAAATTTATTGCGATATGGATTATTTTAAAATATCTTAAACGTCCTCGCCGAAATTACTAACCAATTAGAACCCCAATTAGAAAAAAACAACCTCTTGCAATAAACATCCCTACTAATATTATAAATATGAATGTGAGTTTGTTTGTTACGTTTTCACGCAACAACTACTTAACCGATCATCGTGAAACTTTGTACACATATTTTTGAAGGTACTAGAAGTAACATAGGATACTTTTTATTAAAATTATTTTTTACTATAATTTTCAATTGACTATAGTAAAATATCTATTGAAATGATCTCTGATAATTGTTTAATGACTTAAAGCGAGCGAAGCCGCGGGTAGAAGCTAGTGCTATATAAAACAGAAATATGACTATGGAAGTAGTCCATAGAATAATATTCAAACTTACAAATACGATGTTTTGGGGGTTGTGATATAAAATGAATTTGAAAACGACCTTTGTTTGAAATTAGTTAAGAAAAATTTGAATTACCAGCCCTAAATAAACGAATAACTATTATTTTCAAAACAAATGCAATCCATGTATATTTAAAAAAAAAAATCTATAATATTAACAAGTGATAAACCGAGTGAAAGTAAAGTCTCAACTGGAGGATCAACGCCCTCCAGAGCAGTTTACCTTGCGCGACATTGAACGAATTCACGTCCGACAAACCACGCTTTTACCTTCTACTAATTCTTTTATTCTACGTTTAATTGTATTATACTAACCGTTTAAGAGAACACTATTTGAATTTAAACGTTTTAGTCACGACTTATCATTATCTAAATTTAAAAAAAGAATGTTTATAAAAATTTCATAAAACGTGCTAATAATCATAGACAAAGTAATTATGTGAACGCATTTATACGTAGAGTAAACTTGTCTATGGTCGAAAAAAAAACACGTAGTAATCGATTGATTGACACTGTCATTGGAAAAAAGGTCAATGACACAAGATTATACGTCATTATGATGCTATGATTAATGCTTTTGGAACATCTTAAAGCAAATTGAGCCAAAAAAATCTTAGGATAATTCCCATAAGATTTTTTTTACAATCTGTACATACCGTAAAAGAATTTTTAAAAATAACATAAATAAACACTAAAACAACGACTAAAATGAATTTATTATTAACTTAAATAAATCATATTAAAATTTGAATTAAATAAAACCTAAGGAAAAATATCCGACGACGGCGACAATTTAAAAACGGAGGGACTTCCAATACTTTCTCTTTTAATCATGCTAAAATCCTGTTTATTATCTTCCTGATAAACTAGTCTAGGGGCCTAACTTTGCCAGTATATTTCTATACATTGTCGGGTTTAGACAGATCCAGTGTTTGACGTAAGTAAATTTCACTATAACGCGCCTTAATAATAATCGTACATCCCTACTAATATTATAAATGTGAATTTGTTACGTTTCCACGCAACAAGTACTTAACCGATCCATCATAAAACTTTGTACATATATTTTTGAAAGTACTAGAAGAAAAATTTTTTTGCTATAGTTTTCAACTGACTATAGTTTCAGCTGTTTGGAATCATATTGGTTCATTTCTATTTAAATGATCTCTGATACTTATTTAATGACTTAAATGCGAGCGAAGCTGCGGGTAAAAGCTAGTTTTATCTATAAATATAACAGTATAGGACATACAACTCACATGAGATATAAACGCCTTAAACTGCATGTCTAAAATTATTCGCGAACGACTAAACGATGGCTGCAAAGATTTCGAAACGTTCGATAATAAATAATAAACAGTACACTGCAAAAAGATTAGAATTCTTGTGTTGTTTTCTTGATACACATAGCATACTATAATACTTTGGTGTCAAAACGTCGATGTTATTTTGTTTTATTAGTATTTAATATAATAATAATAATAAACACATTATTGTCATGTATTCATGTGAAATTAAACAACAACATATCCGAGAACTTAGAAAGCGCCCATGCTTTTATAACACAGAACGACTTATTCAATTGACATGAAGTGAAAATGCGTTCGTTCAATATATCTATAAAACTATTGTAAAGTTTTTCTGTACCTACAAGACTTTCCTACGAATCGTTTCTTTCATTTATTATTGCTACTCCTATATATAGTACATTTTTATTATATACCAATTCTGTTACTAGCGCCCTCTGTTTCTCAATAACATTAGCTTTAGTTGTTTGGTAAAGAATTCTTGTATTATACTTGTTATTGTTTCAGTTTTGTATTATTTATCATATTAAGAGAGTTAGGCAGACTGATGAATGGTTATTAACCCAGTATACCGTCCGGGGGTAGTACCACCACTTTCAAGCTTAACGTCCGTGGTAGCAATCGTCTCTGTTCATAGACCCCACTCTACATTAGCTGGTAGTCATATACCGGGCTAGTAAACGCGGCAAAAACTATTTTTTTATACAAATTTGCATTAAAAACCGTGTTGAAACAGTTCGGAGGTTCCGGAAACATCGATAAAAAATGCGTTACTTTCTTCACTTACCGTGCCTTCCTCGTGAGTCATTGATAAAGAAAAAAAACCCCAAACGAAAGTAGCGACTGCGATCTAACTGCTTTAAATTGTCAATGTGTTACGTCAACACGAAGGTGTCATCTTTTATGACAGTTTTAATGACTATTGACATACATATTAAGTTTTGTGAGCAGTACAATAATCCCCCCTATAACACGGTACTCTTATAACGCGTTTTCATGTCACTTTTACAACACGGTTTGTTCAATTCATAATCAATTTCATATTTATTTGAACATATATTGTTCATAACATAGTTTTTCATATTCGATTCAAACCCACTTTAATAAGAAAAGTTTAATGTAAATAATGATTGTGTGTATGTTGGTGCGCTTGGACACGTGGTATCATAGATTTTACTTAGAATATGTATTTAGAACTAAATATAAGAAACAGGTTATCGTGGGCCGAATTTATTTGCACAACAGTGTACTAGTTTAATGAGCTTCAATGAATCCTTTTTAATTACTTTATTATAGTGAATAATTTAATTACAAAATTATTCGTCACCATTTTACAAACAAAATTATGTAAATCTTATTAATCAGACGGTTTCAATTAAAAATTCATAATAGCTTAAATGTTCTAAGCTTTTCAATCCTCGTGTTCGCCGCAATTTTTAAATCAATTCGTTATATTTCTTTTAAATATAATATAAAAACATAGCCTTGACCTCTTTGCATATACCAAACAAAAATTTCTTCTAATTCATATACGATTTTAAAATTACAATAGTTTTCATTAAAGAACCGTAACTCCCACTCTAACAAGAAACAAGTCAATGGTGGCGTAGTCAACACGGCCCATTCACTTCGCTTGTACGTGTTCCTGGCCACGAAAAAAGAAATCCGACAAAACCACGCTCAAAGATATCTAAGAAACAATTATAATCGAATTTAAAAAAAAACAAAACATAAAAAAGTTCGCGGGAAAAGTTTTTTTTTTAATATTCAACTCGCGAACCGATCGGCTGTCGATGTGTTAAAAAACAAAGTTGAGGACGAAGGGATATCAATCAATGTTTGGTTCTATTATTTGGTGTGCGAAGGGACGTGTGGTGACAACGGATATTATTTAGTGAAAGTGACTCGTTTCTTCTTTAAGGTTAGCATTATTTTTTATATTTTTTGCCTCATGTTAAGGTAGAGTGCGGTTCACAGCTGACCAATGATTGCATACATAAATAAATAAATAATATCACTTGCCTAGACCTGAATTATTGATCAGGTCTACAGGTCTAGGCGCCTACATATTATTGTGATTTTACCTGATTTACCTTAAATTCTCAACAGTTACTTGATAAAATGCCCACAAAGCAGGCGGTTGTTTATTCACGGAATAGGTTATCGTAGATTTTGATATCTACTTTTTACCACACCTACTATTCATCACATTATTCTGATATCAATGTAGTGTTCTTTATTTATAATCGCTTATTGTACGTAAAACAAACTCCAAAAGCGCTTTCTAGAAAAACAAAACAACGTGATCCTCTGACAATGTAAATATTTCATACTTTAATTACCTACCTATATATTTATTGTAGGACCGCCAATAAATTATTACTTATTAAATTACTACTGAAGTGGGGGCCTCTTAGATTTTAAGAAAATAAAATTAATTAATGAAAATAAAATGAATTACTATAATTAGTTAATTTGTTGATTATTTAAAATAATTTTATTTATTCTTGCTGATTTATGATCTCATGTGATTTTTTCCAAAAAATGCTAAGTGTTTTCTAAACTTTGAAATGATAGTTAATTATATACAAATAAATTATAAAAAATATATATTTTATTTTATTTAAATACATCCACTGAAGCTAAAATATTAAACACTAAACCCTAAAAACCCTAAAAATTTTTAAATACTAGCACATATATATATGGGTCTCTGAGGCCCCCACGTCAGTGTTTACATGAAATTAAATCCACCTCAGTAGCTAAAAGTTAAAGATAAAATACCAGCATCTAGTTACATATTTAACACGTGTTTTAATCATTTACAACATTCACAACCAAATAAAATATGAAAATAATAAAATATGAAAATATATTGTAACTTTCCTTACTCAACACGAAAATGGGTTAATAAACAATTTCTAATTGCCCAACCAGACGACGGACAGACAGACGTGCATTGATTTTAAAGAGGACATACATTACATAAAAACAAAACGACATTATTCATATCACGAAAAACATAACTTATAAATTATATAAATTCACGCTATTTCCTAATATATTAGCATAGGCAGAGAGTTTGGAACAATCAATTTATTATTCTAGGCACAATATTAAAATACATATATTTTTAGAGACATAGTCTAGGTTTGTAACAAAGATATAATTTTATTAGAACGCTTATCAATAAATACATAAATATATATTTGTTTGGTAACTTAACCCTATGTAACCACCGATTTTATTAACATGGTAGAATCTACAATATCTCAATTTTATAGGATAGTTTATGTAGATTCTTCGTTATTGTATTGAGTATCTCAGAATCTATTTAGAAAATGTTAATTAACTTTTTGAAGTTATTACAACAACAAAACGATATTAATAACACCCGGTGATATATGTAAAATTCATTTATATCATAAACCAATAGCATTACATAAAATAACAATTAATTGTAGCGGAACTTCGCGTCAATTCGTGCGACCACTCATGCGCGGCAACGCCAAAGAAAAACCCACTTTCTGTCGTACTTTACTACTATGCTCACAAAAATTCATTTCGACTGTCTTATTGTACTTATAAACAAGTGAACTTTATGTATATATATTCTCTTCCAGTTAACTTTTAGAACCAACAGAGAAGTTGCAAGTATTATTTTTATTATTATTGATGTGAAACATCTTTTGGCGCGGGTATAAACTGGATCGTTGGCGTGGCGACGCTTGCCGTGGCGATGGGTTGCCACGCTATACTATTTTACTTATTACGCCGGACAATTCAATATACACGACACTATAAATCTAGTTGGTCGTGCCTGAACTGAAAATCGAGTTGGCCGCGCTTTGTCGTGTTGAGGTGAACATCGTGTATATTGAATTGTTTCATTAAGCAATAATTAGTTCCTGTTGTAATCTTGTCTTTTACGCATATGACTTGAATAAACTCGATGTTTCACATCTGCCAGGCGTCCCGTGACGGCTCACATTTTTTAAATTTATTATTACGTATTTTGTTAATAATCGTTCCGCTTTTCATCAAAATTAAAGAACTAGGGTTAAATAGAAAATCTCAACATATTAGATTACTATATTATGACTAATTTTCAACACTTATAGAGTATAACCTGAACGACATATTTAATGTGTCACAAGCGTTTTTAATAATCTAAAAACCAATACACTTATGCTGTTAATAAACAAAAGAACTCGAACATTTGTACCCGTTAAGACCAGGAATTAGAAGGTCGATTAAAAAACTTTATAAAGCCTGTTTATTGAGAAAGAACCATACAGATGCCAGGGTCTAGTACTTAATATTTAAAAATAAAACTTTCATTAAAAACAAAAAAGGAACACCTTATACATAACGTTTGGTTACTTCAACATTAAACTATTAAGAATCGCGTTCGTAAAAACAATTTGCAATAACACAACTTAGTGACAAATCAAATGTTATTATACGGAAAAAGCAATGTGCCAAATTAATTATTATTTTACGATCCACTACTGCACTATCATGTAAACGATTAAAAGATAAAAGTATAGAAACTCTATAAAACGCATTTTGAGTTTAAGTTAGAACTCAGTTCCCGGTTGAAGTAAACCCGGTTATTTCGAAAATAATTTTGAAACGTGATCGAATCACTTTTCAATAATTGATTTATCCCACTAGATAGCGTTTTATAGCATCTAATTTCCAAGATCAAAGTACTAAGTACTTGTAGCAGATTTTGATTACACTCCTCAAAAAACTCAATCTAATCTAAAGAGTGTTCTTTTTTTCTACTAAATCCTTGTCTTCTCTTAAAGATAAAGCGTAATGATAATCGCAATTTCATCTACTATATACGAATCTATTACTACAGTGCAACCTTGATATAACGATACTGAAGGGAATGAGAAAATAATTCGTTATATCAAGTAATTTGTTACAATGAGATTCGTTATACAGAGGTCGGTCTGCGATTCGTTTTAACAAAGTAAAAAAACTTTTAATCTCAGCTTTACGTAGGCACTAATCTGCTTTCCCTGTTATAGAGGTAAATAATACTTTATTTTTATATTTTGCAAAGATTGAAAAGTCGTTATAAAAAGGTTTTTAACAAATGTATTTATAAAGTAAAGGTATGTTTTGCATTAGCTCTAACGGGCAGTTCTAGGGGATTTCGAAAACTTTGTTAAATCGAGGAAATCGTCATATTGAGAGTCGTTACATTGAGGTTATTCTGTATAAGTATATACTAGGAATAGTGTCAAAGCAAAATGCAGGTCAACCAAAATAAGGATTCACCGTTAAGCGGTCGAAGCGGACGTGAGCCTCCGTCCGCAACAATATAACGGTAAATTTTGTTTAACATGAATAATAATATATATATATACTTATATATATATAAGTTACTCGTAAGAGATCGTGACATTCAATTGTTTATTTTGATTTTGCTTATACATATACTAAATTTACAAGATGAATGCTATAATATTTAACTGTTAGTCTTAGGTCTAATCGTTTCTAATCGTTTGGTCAACAATCGCATTTAACAATAAAATTATCTCATTATCGAGCGAGATTTAACAATAATGATCTTAAGTCTAATATTACATATCGTTGACATAACATAACTCGTGTCAAAACGTATGAAAATTTTTAATGAGGTTAATCGGTTGTAAGTATGGAAATAAAGTGATACAATTATTTTCATAGGTCATTCTGTCTCTTTCTTAGTTATAACATCACTAGAGTTTTCCATGTATTAAAAGAAAGTTATAATTATTTTTCAGATAAGAGATGAGTGCGTTGGTTAATGCGGCCGCTGACGTCATATCGGGAACAGCAATCGCCGCTGCAGGTACGCAGGTAATTAATTGATTCAACGAGAGCAAAAATTAACGAGCAGATTTCTCAGATATTATTACCACTGTCGTGCTGTCTTAAGTTATTCGCGAGCAAAGACTTTAAGCGGCTAATTAAACTAAACTGAATAGTAAGCCGAAAATCTTTTAGAATAATTTTTTAAAATAGTTTTACAAGTAAATAGAAATTAGCTCTTGACTCTGTACGAAAAAAATACGCAGCTAACCGAAACCGAAAGAAAATTATGTAGTACTTTTTGACATTGTGACCAAAGTGTATGCAAGTGCATTATATAACTTTTACACATCTTCAGTGATCAGAGCCACGATCGATTATTTTTTACTTCACTTTAGTAATTGAGCTCCAATCAAACACTTTTACAGCACAAATATAAATGTAAATTATTACAATCAATTTGATTTAGCTGCTGTATACTGGCATTGTCCACTTACATACTAATGTCATAATAATATATAATAAATCTACTATGATGTAGAAGAATAGCTGCTGTATAGGGGCATTGTCATCTACGACACCTATGGGTAAACATAACATGTGCAATATGATTTTTGTATAACATAAGTTTGCAAAATTTATTATCTCCAATTAGTTACCAATAAGATAAACACTAATAACATTTCAGGTAGCATGGTTCATCCCAATGCTAGTTGCAGCCATAGCCTACTTTCAATACGACCAAACCGATCCAGAGGCACGCTTGGGTGACGCAGAAGAGAACATCCTATATCCAGAATATGACTTCATTATAGTCGGAGCTGGATCGGCTGGTTAGTGAGTAAGCATATACTGCGGTTTGTTTAAATATACCATTATTATTATTATTGCTTTTAAACATATTTCATTAAATCGCCAGCTCCTATTGACATAGTCGAAACTAACATTTCGGGAATTATCGTTTCTTTGTTTGTTTGAAATAGCTTCAATTATAATTCTCCATGCAATGAAAAATAAAAGACAAACATTTTCCCAATGGTTTCTGAGATACTCAATACAACAACGAAGAATGTACATAAACAATTTATGCACAATAACAACTTTAAATCGCTCTCCTGTAAAATTGCGATTTTGTAGATCCTACCATGTTCTTCCGAACATCCATGGATCACATTCAACTTAACATTAGGCATTTAATTACGCGACGGATTACTATGGCTCTCAACGGATTTGAGAGTTTACTCTTTTATAATAATAAAATACATGCATTGATAAATGCCGAGATTTAAACACGCGGTTGTAGATTGCAAATATATTCAAATTCTATAACAACTTCTTGAAATATAGTAACTTATTTCTTTAATAATATAATTCCAGGTGCTGTAGTTGCAAATCGTCTATCAGAAATTGGACATTGGAAAGTCCTACTACTAGAAGCCGGTGGAGATGAGACCGAGATATCAGACGTACCGTTACTGGCTGGCTATTTGCAGCTGAGCAAGTTGGATTGGAAATACAAGACTGAACCTCAAGGGACTAGTTGTTTAGGTGGGTTTTATAAGGTGTGTTTAATTTGCGATAAAAATATACCAATCTAGGCAGTTTCATATCAAATGAACTACAAACTTATGTATGTTAGAACTTGTTTGGTTGAATGTCAAGTGCGTAGAACACTAATAAATGGATAAAATACATGACTTTTTGAGTTATTGGTGACCGAGATTAAATTTGTAACTTCGTAAATTACGGGACATCTGCTAATATCACAGCTATCCTAAGCTATTTGTAAATTTAAAAACACAACCTTCATTTCCAATTTCAATTCCAATAAAGTGTTATTCAAATAAAAACGTCATGCATTGCACTTGAGCTGAACTCAATTCAAACATACTTATTGAAGTTAACGAACAATAGTGAGATGGGAATACGGCATGAATCGCGCATAGTTTGCTATGCTTGCATGATAGAACAATATGATTTCGTTTCCAATACGTATTGAACAAAATTAATCGTGCAGTATTAAAAGAGTTGCTTTATTATACATTTTCAGCAATGGAAGGTGGTCGTTGCAATTGGCCAAGAGGCAAAGTACTCGGAGGAAGCTCAGTTCTAAACTACATGCTATATTTACGAGGCAATAAGAAGGATTATGACATCTGGGAATCGGTCGGTAACAAAGGTTGGGGCTACAAAGATGTGTTGCATTATTTTAAAAAATCTGAGGATAATAGAAACCCTTATTTGGCTGTTAATCCTTATCACAACATGGGAGGATATTTGACAATTGCTGAAGCGCCGTATCATACTCCTTTGGTGTCGAGTTTTGTGCAAGCCGGTGTCGAATTGGGTTACATGAATAGAGATATTAATGGGGAACAACAAACTGGCTTTATGGTGGCACAAGGTACACTCCGACGTGGTAGCAGATGTTCAACTTCAAAGGCATTTCTAAGACCAGCAAAGATGAGAAAAAATCTGCACATCGCCATGCATTCTCACGTAACAAAAGTTTTGATAGATCCAAGAACTAAAGTCGCATTTGGCGTTGAATTTGTGAGAAATAAAATGATACATAGAATAAGAGCTAGAAAAGAAGTGATTTTATCAGCGGGTACGATTAATTCTGCGCAAATCCTGATGTTATCTGGCATAGGGCCTGCTGAAGAATTAAAAAAGCATAGAATACCTGTGATACAAAATTTAAGAGTAGGGAGGAACCTTCAAGATCACATTGGGTTAGGTGGATTAGCTTTTATGGTAAACAAAGAAATATCTATTGTAGAATCAAGACTTCACACAGTAAGTACCTTAATGGAATATGCAGTTTTAGGAGAAGGTCCTTTAACAATAATGGGAGGAGTGGAAGGACTAGGATTTGTAAGTACAAAGTATATGAATGCTTCTGATGATTTCCCTGACATAGAGTTTCATTTCATTTCTGGTTCTACCAACTCAGACGGAGGTGAACAATTAAGAAAAATTCACGGCTTGACTGATGAGTTTTACAATTCAGTATTCCGACCCATAAATAACAAGGACGTATGGAGTATTATACCAATGCTGTTACGACCAAAAAGCAAAGGCTACATACAACTTCGCAGCGCAAATCCTTACGACTATCCGTATATTTATCCCAACTACTTGACCGAAGAAAGTGACGTGAAAACTCTCATTGAAGGAGTCAAAATTGCTGTAGCTTTATCGAAGACGAAAGCTTTCCAAAGACACGGCTCGGAGTTAAACCAACACGAATTCCCAGCTTGTGCGGGAATCCAAAAACACACTGACGCTTATTGGGAATGCATGATTAGACAATACACGTGCACGATATATCATCCTGTAGGAACATGTAAAATGGGCCCTTATTGGGACCCTGAAGCCGTTGTTGATCCCGAATTAAAAGTTTATGGAGTAAAAGGGTTAAGAGTAATAGATGGAAGTATCATGCCGAATTTGGTTAGCGGCAACACGAACGCTCCAATAATAATGATCGGTGAAAAAGGCAGCGACATGATAAAAGAATATTGGTTCAAAAGAAGAATATCCCGATACTACGCCTGATGAGTTCGTACAAAATTTTCAGCTTTATTTACACAGTATTTTTAGATTGTATAATTTGTAAATATTTATTTATTCTAACCTAACTTATATGTAAATATAATAATTTATTTTTAACTCGTGTTTTATTTTTCTCTTCCAAGTAAAGTCTAAGGAAAATATTTATTATATATTTATTATTTAAGATAAAATCTGCTTTGGTAAGCATTAAGCGAGCATTTCTAGGTTACCACTCAAGCGACTGACACAATTGACTATTGAATTAAAATCACAATGAATTTGACGACGCTGACAAATTTTATAATACAGAGTAATAAATTAATACAGAAACAAATTATAATTTCAAACTATTATATATTATAGTATATATTTTAAAGATTTTTAAAAATATAAAATACTCTATACAAAGTTATTAAAATTCGTATTTAAAGCGAGGTATAGAGAAAAAACTAATTAGGACCATTAAATTTTAAAGTTATTTATTACGTCATTATAATTTTTTTTATTACTCTGTGCATACGATGATCAACTGCTCGCGTTGCACTTTTCATGAACGCAATGGAAATGCTCATAAGATTCAGTGTTTTACTTTAATTATCATCAACCGCGCGTGCAACATGTCGTCGCCATTTAGACCGATGTTCTCGAACACGCGAATACTATTCAGCTTATTGCCAGGTCTCGGTGCTATGGTGCTAATTCGGATGGCGGTACACTTATACAGGCCAGACATAGAAGATATGCACAATCGTGTGATCGATCACTACATAGAGCAACTTCACGATTGCTATGACTTTATTGTCGTAGGCGGTGGTTCGGCCGGAGCTGTAGTTGCGAGTCGTCTGTCAGAAAACCCTGAATGGACGGTATTATTATTAGAAGCTGGTGCGGATGAAAATGCGCTCTCCGATATACCAGTACTTTTCCCTGTGCTACAGACGTCCTCAATAGATTGGCAATTTGTGACGGAACCAAGTGATAGTTATTGTTTAAGTATGATTGACCGTAGATGCAAATGGCCACGAGGGAAAGTCTTAGGAGGATCCAGTGTACTCAACGCTATGTTGTACATAAGAGGGAATAGACGCGATTACGATTACTGGGCTGATATGGGTAATCCAGGTTGGTCATGGTCAGAAGTGTTTCCGTACTTTCTCAAATCTGAAGATATGCGTATACCGGAGTATGAAAACGATCCTTATCATTCGAAAGGTGGACCTTTAACTATTGAATACTTTAGTTATGAGCAACCGATAACAAAAAAGATATTAGAAGCCGCAACCCAAATGGGATATGACATTACAGATGTGAATGGAGAATATCAAACGGGATTCACGAGGTCTCATGCCACTGTGCGAGATGGATTACGATGCAGTACGGCAAAAGCCTTCTTGAGACCCGCCGTCAGGAGGCAGAACTTACACACAAGCCTTCATTCATTAGCCATGAAAATTGTAATTGATGAACACAAACGAGCATACGGTGTCCAATTTAAAAAGCATGGAAAAGAGCGTATAATTAAAGCGAGTAAAGAAGTAATAATATCAGCTGGATCAATTCAATCACCACAACTGCTAATGCTAAGCGGTATCGGTGATGCACAACATTTAAAAGAATTGGGGATATATCCCATATCCCATCTCCCCGGCGTAGGATCGAATCTGCAAGATCATGTTGCAATGGGCGGTCATTCGTTTTTATTCGACAATCCATTCACAAACGGTTCTGATTATTGTTTCAATCTTGCTTCTGTATTTTCATTGAATAGCGTGATAGATTTTTGTATTCATAGAAAAGGTTCGTTCTACAGCATGATGGAGGCCGAAGCTATGGCGTTTGTTAAAACTAAATATGCTGATCCAACAGAAGACTATCCAGACATACAACTATTCATAGCACCCACAGCTGATAACATGGACGGTGGAGTGTTTGGCAAACGAGCGAATGGGTTAAATGATGAAACATACGCGGACTTATATGAGGACATATTGTACGAGCCGTCATTCTCAATAGTGCCTTTGCTGCTTCGACCGAAAAGCCGTGGATACTTAAAATTGAGAGACAATAACCCCTTTTCACCGCCACGTATTTATCCCAATTATTATAGCCATCAAGACGACCTTAATGTTATAGTAAGTGTATGATATATTTACTTTTAACAGATAAAATACACATTTATTCGGGTTCAAGGCATTATTTTTGTATATACCAACAGCCAGGTTCCTTTTACTATATATATTCATTTACTTTTTGACATTATATTTCCTTTTTTATTTTGCAGATCGAAGGGGCAAGAATAGCTCAAGCACTGACAGAACAACCAGCGTTACAAGAACTGAACACCAGACCAAATCCGAACAGGAATCCAGGTTGCAAAAAGTATGCATTAATGTCTGACGAACATTTAAAATGCCAGGCACGACATCATTCCTTGACAATCTACCATCCTGTGGGTACTTGTGCTATGGGGCCGAGCAGTGACCCTAACTCTGTTCTGGATTCACGATTACGGGTAAGAAACATACAGCAAAACCGCGTAAAACTGTAAGCAAAGATTGATATGTAATTCACTTCATAATCGAGTTATGTTATGCCAAGTTTTATAAACGAGTTAGTTGCTTAATAACTTTTCACACTGACTTTATACTTTACGAGTTATTTAATGAATTGTTAAGTAAATAAACAATATCTAGTTATTTATACAAATATTTTAGGTATATGGCGTTTCAAACCTTCGAGTAGTAGACGCGAGTATAATGCCGACGATCGTGAGCGGCAACACAAACGCACCAACAATAATGATAGCAGAAAAAGCATCTGATATGATCTTCGAAGACTGGAAACAAACTACACACTTAGCAGAACATAGCCTATGTACACCAGAACCGTACAAAGGAAAAGTTGCTTTAAACGTTGATACTGAAGGATTAAAACCAAATTTCATGAATGAAACCTTTGAGATATTTCCAAATTTAACACCAGAGCTTCATAACAATTCAAATGTTAATAATGATAATATTAAACGGACAAATCACAATGAAGTAGAATCAAATGCAGCCAATGAGAGAGACGTAAATAAAAATATCAATATTTGGACTGAAATTAGACCCGTAACTTATTACAATAATTATCCGAATATGAACCCGTATACAGCACCAAATTTTTTAGTACAACCTTACGTAAGAATATGGCCTTATATACCAAAATATAATTTTTACACACGTCACCAAAATGTTCCTCCAAAAATAAATTATCCCTACCCAAAAAAGTATAAAGAACCGTATTATGAAACCGTAGATTTTATTAATTCCAATGGAGAAAAAGATTGTAAAATTTGGTTATATTACAAAGGCAATAAATATCAATTATCATTGTAAAAGTATTCATATTTGTAGAATTTCTTTATTTTTTAATAAACACATATACTGCAAATAAAAATCAGTTTCTTTTACATTTTCAAATATCACGAAACAAAATATAAAATCATTGTTGAATAAAGTTAACATAAAAACAAAGGTACTTTAACCTGTACTAGGTTTAAGAAAAGAAAAACAAAAGACGATATGTTCAATTGAAACTAAACTATATAGTATAGTTTACCGTACAACTTAATATACATTCAATTTTTTATTTAACTGTATTTGTGGACGTTTAAGGAGATGGGGCTATTAACCCAGTCAAGTTAAGTGAAGTGACTTAGCCACGTTTCGGGATTAGTTTGCCACCAACTGCCACACAAAAGCAGTTATCTTCAATTATAGCTCACTAAAAAAATTTAAACTCAACCCCTTATAGAATGTTGAATAGGTATAGCAAAGCATAAATTATAAACAGCTTCATAGTGCTAGAAAATATATTATACAACAACGCTCGAATACATGCATCGGATGCGGTCAAACGAGTTTATAACGTTGCCTCGTACGGCGCGCACACTTCTACATTATAAAATTACACAAAATGTTATATTATTAAATATTAAAACTGTGTTTTGGATATAACAACATTAATTCAACAGCAAAACGTGAGTAAATATTTTTGTTTAAACACTTACACTATATTTCAAGTGAAACTGAAGTTATTTTAAATTTAGGCGTTATATAAATTATTTAATATGGAATAATCCATGGAGGTATTTAAATATTAAAAATAGCTTATTTATTAATTGATTTTTTTCTTATTGAGATTTGAATTAAGAATTTCGAAATATCAGATTAAATATAATAATAAAAACTTCGATAGTTAGCCGCATAAATTGTTTTAAATCACAAATAACCTATAACTATAAATAAAAGTCATATCGATTCATTTACCTCTAAATATATATTTAAAAATATGACATAATTATCATACAGATAAATAATTAATTGTATATTAGGCGATTTTAATGGTACAGTGGTTAACGCGTCAGTCCTTATTACATCGAGGCTCAAGGATCGATTCCCGGTCGAAAAAGACTTGATATGTTATATGTATGTCCTTGTCCTGATTTATTATCGAAATATAAAGCACCATGATGATGAACTATTACGTTAAATGTTCGGGAACATTCGTGAGCGTGGATAAACAATTGAAAACAGGAAACACGTGTTTTTATTTTATCTCCAAAACTTCGATTACAACAACACCACTAAACAATTAGATTTGATTTTATAAACGAATAAAAGTGACTAATTTGATGCTAACAATTACTTTGACAGTGACAACTTATTCCAATGTCATAACACGAGAAATCATACTCCTAATAAGAATTCTAGTACATTGCTTGCTGATGCCGACCTAAAAGATTAACATCCCATCTTTGGACCTCGGCATGCAGCTGTAAGCCACATAATGCGAAAGTGGAAAAATCTGGTCCACACATGGTCAATCACGGAGAACGTTCCGTTATCAAGTTAAATGTATCAGCAATTATCTGTAATTAGACGATATATATTTAAATTGCGAATTTTAAATATATTATATATATCAATAGCATTCTAGTTTGGAATCAAGACATTGTATATATATATGTTTTTTAAAACAAAAACACACTACAATTTAAATACAAGGAGGAGCTTTTATCGCAAGTATAAATTTAGAAACAAAACACTACTTTACAACATATTTAAAAAATAATTGTCATCAAAGAACAAGTAAAATTACTTAATAATGTAATTTTCAAACAACAAAAAAAACCTAATTATTTACCATCATTTAAAAGAACATTAGCATAGCGTATGACGAAAACAAAAATAACTTACGACAATAATGAGTATTCTAAAACAATAAACATTAAAATACATGCTAAAGCCCTTTGAGTGAGGTTGACATTACATTTTTTTTAAAAGCAATTCTTTCCTCCTATAAAAATATATAGTCAATTACCACCATACCAGCAATTTCAATACATATTACAGTAATGCCCCGCTTTACGCGAGGGAAACGTTCCGGAAAAAATCGCGTTAACTGAAATTCCCGCGACCATAGAGAAGTTGATGACTACATTATGTTTATGCGCACTCTTTCGCGTAATGCGGGGCAATTGAGCGTGAAATTTGAATAGTGAAACCGCGCATAACGGGGTCGCGTAAAGCGGGGTATTACTGTACTAACAATTAAATTCCAATTGCATATAAGAAGCTAACAAAAAAAACAACACCAACAATATCATATAAAAACACTATTACCTAAACTCAATACAAAATAAAAGTAATCTACATACTATTGTTAAATTATGTAAATCTCATTTCCAGTATGGGAGACTCGTGGACTTGCGACCCAATAATAACGAACACGATATCAAATAGCTACCAAACAGCTGGACCGGTTTTCGTTAATTTTCTTCAAAGTCTATTAGCTGCCCAATGTGCCTTAGTCGGCGATCATGTTTGGCCACCAGACGCTACCGATTTGGTCCTTAATGGTAATTATAGTAAAATTTACAAATTAATAATAACTTTCATAAATATAATGAAACTGTATCGTATTTTCAGATCCGAACTATGACTTCGTGATAGTAGGTGCTGGATCAGCAGGAGCAGTGATAGCTAATAGGCTAAGTGAAGTGGAAAATTGGAAGGTACTACTCGTCGAAGCAGGCGGAAACCCTACTTTAGCTACTGAAGTAAGAAATCATCTTACCTAACCATAAAATAATACAATCAACTTAAACAGCTTAAAATGCTAAGTTTTTTTTTTAACATATATTTGTGAATTACAGGTACCATTGGTGTTTTATAATGTATTAAAATCACAACAAGATTGGGCATACAGAAACGAACCGCAAGAAAACGCCTGCAAAAGCTATAAGAGCAAAACATGCGCCTGGCCACGTGGTAAAGTGTTAGGCGGTTGCAGCAGTATGAATGCTATGTTCTACGTAAGAGGAAACAAGGCTGATTATGACGAATGGAGTGCCGATGGGAATTACGGTTGGAGTTATAAAGAAGTCTTGCCTTACTTTAAGAGAAGTGAAAACTTAACAGACTCCAAGAATAATTTTAAAGAATATCACGGCACCACAGGTTATTTAAATGTAGAATTAACACCGAATGTACACCAATTCGAAAGTATGGTTCTACAGGCATCTAAAGAATTAGGCATTAAACATTTAGCTGATATAAATGGCCCAGAACAAATAGGTATAACTAGAGCATACAGTACAACCAAAGATGGCGCTAGACACAGCACAGCCAGAGCGTTTTTAAGCTCGGTAAAAGATAGAACTAATTTACATGTAATAAGAAATACCTTAGTTACAGAATTGCTATTTCAACGAAACACGAATAATATTAATGGAATTGTTTTGAACAAAAATGGAAAGGAGATTACAGTTAACGTCAAAAAGGAAGTCATAGTGTCCGGTGGAACTGTTAATAGTCCACAATTGTTAATGTTATCTGGAATAGGACCTAAAGAGCACTTGCAAAAATTAGGTATAGCGGTTAAACAAGATTTGCCTGTGGGGGAGAATCTGCAAGATCATTTATTTGTGCCTATATTTTACACAATGCCAGGCAGTAAAGATATTAATAGTTTACAAAATATTGCAGGTGCATTCTTTGAATACATTTTAAAACAAAATGGTCCTTTAGCAGACGTGAGTCCGCACAAAGTGGTATCATTTCTAAACACCACAGACCCATCGGCGACTACTCCAGATATGCAGCAACACTTCATCGCTTTATATCCGAGTCAGGGTAATCTATTAGATATGTTTGAAAGGCACGACTTCTCCGACGAATTCCAAAGAAAATTCAGAAAGGTCAACGAGAATAAATTTGTTTTAATCGTATACAATGTTTTGTTACGTCCTAGATCGAAAGGGAGAATAGAATTGAAGAGCAAAGATCCTAAAGATTTTCCTAAAATATACGCTAATTACTTCAATGACGAGAAAGACATGGCAACTGTTATTAGGAGTATTAAGCAATCAATGAAACTGCGAGACACGAGGGCCTTCAAGGAAACAGGATTTGAATTAGAATGGATTGAAATAGATGCCTGCAAAAAGTATACCAAAGAATCGGACGAATTTTTAAGATGCATGGCTGAAGAAGTAACATTTTCACTTTACCATCCCGTGGGGACGTGTAAGATGGGTCCGAGAAGTGATAAGACAAGTGTGGTGGATCCAGAATTAAGGGTCAAAGGTATAAAAGGATTGAGAGTCGCGGACGCAAGCATCATGCCAAAAATAATAAGAGGCAACACGAACGCTCCTACTATTATGATTGGTGAAAAAGTGGCACAACTTATTAAGGACGATTGGATGCGTCATACTGATCTGTAAAACTAAACTATTATTAATTGTGATGGATTTATTATATTTAAAAAATATATTAATACGTTTTTTATAACCTTCCTTTGTAATATTTACAAAATGACAGAGAACATCTTCGCTTTGTTTTATTATTACACAATTTATTATTTAAACTAAACTAAAAACAAATGCACAAATATTGTAAGCTATCTTCAACATAAATTTACCGCAATATAAAAACGTAATTGACATATTACTAAGAAATAATTTCAGGTGTTATAAACAATATGAACAATTACATTGACGTCACCCCTTTCTTTATAAATTTTGTACAATTATATATAATGTTGCTAATTTTTAGTTATCCAATATAATACTATTTATTATAATAATACCATTTGAGTCACTACTATGTATTTGACCACAGTGATGTTAAGCTAGAGAACGGTATACCATATAAAAAGGAAGAAGTTTTTCACTATGACTACTTGTTTAGACAAGTGCGCAAGTTTCAGGATTAAACTCAGCTACTTCCAAAACTTACTATGCTTAAAAGTGGTGGTACTAGCCCGCGGACTATTGTAATAAGCCTTAACCTCTTCAATGGCTTATTTCGTCCAGCAAAATGCATGTCTAAATGGCAAGTTTTCTTATCCACTAACGTATATATTATATGTATGTTGTAGGCAATACATATTTTGTTTATAACCATTTAACTTCATGTTGATGACGAATATATCCATCATAACCACTTAAAAGGTTAAAAATAAATTCATAAGACAAATTAATCCAAATCCAATATTTCCTTATACAATAACGAAAATTTCCAAAAGAAGTAAAACCACAAGTTTCCAACCACTGAAAGGTCAACACTTGTACATATATTGATACTACAAGCTACGATGGTACACCTTATGACATCGCAATAAAGACTACAATTCAATTAGTAAGTATAACAGAAGCTGTGTAAATTAAGTCACTTTTGTCATGCAAGGAGTCTCCCGGGAACAATTGAATCATTTGTTTGTGAACCTCCGCGAGAGAGGTGAGTTGATATTATTTGATTTACTTTTAAATCTCATCCTAGCAAAATTGTCCCTCAGGAAAATTCTTATCCATTTCAGAAATCAAATATTGAATTTGACATTAGCAACTAACAACATCATATCGCAGAATTTCATAAAGTCAACAGCTGAATAAACAGCTCTAAAAACTATGTCAATAAGCCGATGGCAATATTTGTTCAGCCAACTAACAACTCTGCAATGGCAAATTAACGAAACATTCTAGCCATTCATTTTAAATACCAATTCAATTAAACCGAGATAGTGATATTAAGACAGTAGCGCTAAACTACTGGCCGGTGACAAATTGTTTTCTATCTACAAACAAAACGTCGATCGTCGTCGAGACTAGCTATTGATCAACTCCAAACATTAGTTCTTCCTCTCCTTATTATGCCAAATTTAAATAATTATACTACTTACAGTGTATATGTCAATAAAAACCAATAAGATCGTCTCTACTATACGTATCCTCTTTCATAATAGCTCAGCAATGGACACCATCGCACAGAGTATAGCGGCAACATGTCCAGCTCAGTTTAGTGGCATTTCAGGAGCACTATTTTCACAAGCCGTAACAGCACTATTGACGGCACATTGCGCTTACGTAGATAACCTGGAATGGCCTAAGGACCAATCAAAGAAAGTTACGAAATGGGTTGAGGGTATGTACTGAATTCATTAATTTTATAAATTTAGCGTAGCAAAGCTTTTAAATTCTATGCAATTTTCAGAGGGTTTAGAATATGATTTCATAGTGGTTGGTGCGGGAACAGCTGGATCTTATGTAGCTAGTCAATTAGTTGAACAGTTTCCATCCAAATCAGTGCTGCTTATTGAAGCTGGAAAGAATCCGTTAGCAGATAGTGAGGTTAGTATTAGTGAATACAATACTAAACTAAATATATATATTCCTTTTTTCTTAAATTATACTTAACATTAAATTTTACAGGTTCCTGGACTACTGTTCTTAACAAGTTTGAAAGAAATGGATTGGGCCTACAAATCTAGTCCAAGCACAGACAATTGTTTAGGTTTTAAAAATGGAAGTTCCATTTGGAGTAAAGGAAAAGCCATGGGAGGATCAAGCTCTTTAAACGCTATGCTTTATACTCGAGGTAATCCCGACGATTACGATCGATGGGGCGTAGAAAATCCAGGTTGGGATTACGAAACCGTTAGGAACAATTTTAATAACATAGAAACTAGTTTTAAATTTCACGACGTGCCAGAGATGGAAAAACATCCTTTCCACACCCTTATGAGTATAGCATACATGGCATTGGAATTGAAAAACAGTGGTGACGCAAATAAAGAAGCCAAAAGAGGTATCGGAAGAACCAAGCTGTTATGTAAAAACGGAAAAAGATATAATACCGCTAAGTTAGTTTTAAGCAAGTTAAAAGATAGCGTCAATTTTAACCTGATGAAAAACACAATAGTTGAAAAAGTATTAATAGATCCCGAATCGAAAAGAGTTACTGGAGTAAAAGTAAGAAACAATGGTAAAATTATGGAAATTAAATCGAGAGCAGAGGTTATTCTATCAGCAGGAAGTATAGGAACTCCAAAAATACTTATGTTATCTGGCGTTGGGCCAAAAGATCACTTATCTGATGTGGGTATCAAAACAATAGTCGACTTGCCTGTCGGTCACAACCTTCAAGATCATGCATCAGTGGGAATCAATTTACAAGTGAGCGAGGAGCATTCTACTAATCTGACACCGTTGATAGCAACCTCAATAGTGCTACAATACATGTTATTTAGAGCTGGACAATTATCAAACATTGGACTAACAGATTTCATGGCATTCCTGAACGTCAAGAATGAAAACGTACCAGACATACAATTCCATCACACCCACATACTAAAAGATAGTAGCGACCTTTTGCGAACATATTACGGGAACATAGGCCTCAATGACGAGATAGCAAAGATATTTATTGAACAAAACAAGAGAAATGACCTGATAGGTATATATCCGACTTTATTGCATCCAAAATCTAGAGGAACTGTTCAGCTTCGTAATGCTGATCCTCTATCTGATCCAATAATCAAGCCTAATTACTTTAAAGAGAAAGAAGACTTAAATATAATGCTTGGGAGCATTGAATTAATTAAAAAACTGATAAACTCTCCATCGTTTCACATGTTTGGTATAAAATGGACTCCAGTGAACTTGAAAGGATGTGAATTGCACAAAATGGACACTGACGGATATTGGGAGTGTTATGTGAGGCACTTATCAACGACAGTGTTTCATCCAGTTGGTACAGCAAAGATGGGTCCTTCTACGGATAAAGCTGCTGTAGTTAGCAACGAACTGAAAGTGCACAGCGTGACGAGTTTGAGAGTAGTCGATGCCAGCATAATGCCCACTATTCCAGGCGGCAACACAATGGGACCGACGTTAATGATCGCGGATAGAGCACTTGCATTTATTCTTAATCAGTATAAACGTGAAGCTACAAAAAAGGACGAGCTATAAAAATTTATCATCTTAATCATAATTAATTTATTATTAATATTTAAATAAAAAAAGATAAGGAAAATATCGTTTATCATTTTATATTACTCCCTATAAATATTGTCCTCTAAAATAATTCACACTCTATTTATTTAAGTTTTCTGTTAAGATCACTGTCGCTCTTAAAGAAAATATTCAAACACCTCTAATTGTTAGTACATATGCTGTATCGCAGTGATAAACGTACCAGTATGTTAGGCAGAGGTTTCGTGTTCAATTTCCAATCAAAGCAAAGTTTTATATTATACATTTTCAGTATTTTAGTACGCGTATATACATAAGAAATACTACTTATTTTCCTTTAGGCGATAAAACAATATACAATTTAAATAACAAGCTAAAGACATGCATCCTATAGTTTCCTATATTGCGAAAGTAGAAAGTAATCTGCCTGCCTCTTGCTATTGCCAATGCAAACGAAATACTATAGTATTTGACGCAACACACAAATAAGATACATTAGCGAGTACAATCATTAAGAAATAACAATTAGAGAGAATCCATACGAGATGAGTGGACAATTCCCGAATGGAAAGACAAAAGACGACTATATTTATAAAAAAAAAGCTATAAAAACATGACGTTATTATTAGCACAATCTATTTTCGGTCGAAATATTTATTCGTATAAATATGATATTATTTTTGTTGGAAGTTTAATTGTCACTTCTAGGGTTTCAGCTCCAGAATATGGAATAAAAGATCATTTTGCTACCGCATTTCTGTTTTAAACTTATGATTCAATTTTGATAGATGTGACAATATTCTAAACAGTCCACTAATATAAATTATAAATAATCTCCAACAATTTTTTTTATAAAAAAATGTATATATTACAATAAGTTCCGGCTCTGAGTGAATGTTTGTGACGTCTTTATATAGGTATAAAATACAGTTTATCATCTTGAGGTAGCCGAGTATGTACTAACCTAGGTAATACATTTCGAGTAACATTTTTGGAACCATTATACATTACACTATCTGCAGACTTCCATGTGCTATCAGTTGCACTCTAGCTTAAATGTGGCGGAATATTGTTATTAAAAAAACAACTGAATAGAGCTAGTAAATGACAAATTTCGTTATTCTCTTACAAAGTATTGTCGAGGGACTTGATGTACGTATGTGTGTTTTATAATATTGTCATACGGCACATCAATTTCAACACGGCTAAGTATGGTTACTTAAAACTCATCGCCAAGGTCAAATGTGTCGCAACTTCTCTTTCAAATGACTCTATAGACGGTTATGTTACTTTTTTCTTTTGTTTTTTTTTTCTACAAATTACGTTTTAACATTTAGAGAATATTTATTATGTTTTTTTCCATTGAGTTAAATATAGTAGAAAAGTCATCAGAAACAAAATTATTAAGCAGCGAATTTCTACTAGGAAGAGGTTTATCGTAATTATATAACTGTTATTTACTTCTTTATATTATTAATGAAATAAACAACAATTTTCATACGAATTGTGCAAGTTATAAATCACGTGACGTATTCAAGGGTTTATCAACCTGCCAATTTTATAAAACAGAATTGTACTATTATATAGGGCATTGTATGTAATGTAAGTATTTTCTACCAGTTAACCATTGAGAGATGTCAATCCATGGCTGCATAGTAAGTGGGTAGTGACAAGATGCCGATCTAACACTTTATTAAGGTTAGTGCAAAATGCAACGACACACTTCTAAGGATTCGTGGCTTTGTAAACTCTGGACAATGACGCAACTTGATACAAACATTTCATTTCATTATAGTTGAACGTTTGCAGGTATCGTTAGTAGAGCTCAGTCCATCTTCGTAGTAAAATAAATAAATAAATTCTTTATTGCAAAAAAAAAATTTTCACATAGGCGAGCTTTATCTACCAGCTAACCTTTGTCGGTGTGAGCGGTGATATTCGGTGCAATGAAAAGAAAATAACAACTAAATCTACACAATACTTACATTACATAAAATAATAAATAATGATATATACTTAAATACATACATATTTATCAAGAAAAGTTATAAGTGAATTAAATAAATAGTAGAATTAAGAGATATTTTGTTTTGAGATAAAATGTTTAGTCAGAAGATTTTTAAAAATGTGACTCGATGGAGCCTGTTTGATGCTAGCATGTGCAAATAGTTTTTTTTTTAATTGTAATTCTGTTTAACATTAGAATTAGGTATATTAGCGACAAATAATGACAACGTTTTACCTATTAAGGGGACTTATTATTATTATATATTCTATATTAATATCTTCTATATATATAAAACTCAAAGGTGACTGACTTAGTGATCTATCAACGCACAGCCCAAACCACTGGACGGATCGGGCTGAAATTTGGCATGCAGGTAGATGTTATGACGTAGACATCCGCTAAGAAAGGATTTTGATCAATTCCACCCCTAAGGGGATAAAATAGGGGATGAAAGTTTGTATAAATCTTATTAGATTTTCGACTGATTGAACTGAAATTAAAAATTGACAGATATGTGGTTAATAACTGGAGCAAGTTTTCAATTATGACCCACGACAGAAATGGTGATAACTACTTAACACACGTTAAACAAAAGTAAAGCCACACAAACTAAACCTAATTAATAATAATACTTCTTAACGCGAGCGAAGCCGCTGGCAAAAGCTAGTGTAGAATATATTATTTGCGTGACTCACAATCACAATTAAATTGGGAAACACTAAGCGTATCTGTAGAAATGTCTGTCTCTTATTTTGGCTATCGTGTGTAATGTTGTAGTGCATTTTTTTATTCTGTTACCCAACATTTAACACATACGTGTAACTTGTACATAAATAAACCTTTTTTTTGCAATAAATTCTATTAATGTTGTTACATTATGTTGTCAAATTTTTGATGTAAAATCATAGAGCAGGTATTCAGTACTAGAGAAGATATTAGGAACAAAGTTGTTACGCTACAAAGATTGGTCCACGAATTGAATTTAGCTACAATTTTGTCCGCTTTAGTTCATGTCTATTCAGTTCATCACCTTTGCACAAATTTCGTCTAACATGTCAGCGGGTCCAATTAACATAGACGGAACTAATATTTCGACAATTTTCGTTTCTTTTTTTTTTGTTGAATTAGCTTCAAAATATAATTCATGAAAAAAAAAATAGTTTTATGAGATACCTACTCAATATAACAATGTAGAATTTACACAAACAAACTATGCACAATAACAACTTTAAATCGCTCTCCTGTAAAATTGCGATTTTGTAGATCATACCATGCTAATAAGAGCCGGTGATGTCATCTTTGAAATGATTGTATACAATCATTTATTTTTTAAAAACCTCATTGTACTGAATAACAAAAGACGAGCCTAATGACACTATGCAATTCCTTCCAGTCAACCTTGCAGCAACAGAAAGGTTCTATACTAAAAAAATTGACCTAAAGCGTTTGTATATCTCTTTAAACGTTTTAATTTCAGGAACTGTCATACGATTTATTTTAGTTTTTTTTTTTTTCATTATAAAAATTATTTAGCACAAGTACTGTGGGTGGAAATCAGTAACCATATATAGGAGATGAGTTAAGGAGATTTATATTTACTTAAATCAATTTATGTTATAAAAGGTGAATTTATGCATCATATATAATAATAATAATAACTCTTTATTGCACAAATTAAAATACATTTAAAGAACAGAAGAAAATAAAAGTAAAAAACAAATAATATTTACCTTTATTATTATTATATTGCGTACGCTGTGGAAATTGTTGACAATAGAGCAAGTGATGTACTACAGTTTTATAGAGGACATCAATATGTACAAAAAACAGCTTAATGTCTTATGGTACAATAACTGCTTTTTCATGTTAAAATTTAAACTTCATAGTACTTTATATCTTCATTACTACGCGAACGAAGTCGCTGGCAACAGCTAGTATATACTAAAGTTCAGTCTTTCTAGTGTTAAATAACGTCTTCCTAGAGTTAATGAACCAGATAATATTTGTGATATGCATGTAATCATTTCTTGAGCTCGCACATGACTCGTGGTTCCCACCTACAATAAATACAATGAACTAATACGACTACTTGCAGTACACAGCTAAAATACATACATCGGTAATACAAGATTTAAATATATCTCCAAAACAAAGAGAAAAATAGTAAAACTTTTTTGACCCCATTGTGATGCAAAAAAAAGCTTACCACTTACAAAATATGAAAATTCTCATTGAATGTAAATTTTGATTTTGTAAGTTCGTCGTTTATAAATAGTTAATGTTACTTAAATATGCCTTTCAGTTACTTTTGTGTGATGAAGACAAACGGTAGTCAGCTATTCTAATCCTGCAATTAACTGGATTTACGAACATTAAACAAAAAGGTGAGTTTTTAAATTAAAATAATTTTAACGATGTAAATACACCTTCACTTTGGAAAAAGAGAATAAATTTTAAAAAGCAACCACGATATCTACTAAAGTATCGAAACTAATAAAGCAACATAAACTAATTAATGATTTTTTTTAGTTTATGCAAGCTTTTATTATTTAAATAAGTTAATAATAATTATAGATTTTTTTATAAATTCACGGCGTAATTTCGCGTGTTGTAATATCGAAGAAGGCAAACCGGGCTTCCCCATTGCAGGCTTGACTGGCGCTGAACAATCTGAACAATAGTACTGACTATTTATTTAAAAGAAAAGCCTACGTGTCCAAACACACGCGAGCCTCTCCACAGGTTACGGGTCAACCAGTCACGCGCACTCGCTCTTCCATACACACAAACAATACTAATTAATATGTGTGTAATTGATTGAGATGCTTCGTGTTTTAATTGTAGCTTTTGTGGCGGAGTGGTTAGCATGAGTTAGACAAATAAATAAATGTTTATTGCATGCTTATAAATTAATACCTACAATGGCGAGCTTAATGTAATTTCGCATACGCCTTTCCGAAGACATTATAGAGTCTAACGATGAGCAAGCGCACGCCTTTAGTGCCTATGCTAATAAACTATTTTTATTTCATTTCTACCAGCTAACCGATAGGAGGAGTTACTCAATAAAAAACAAAATACGTTCATACGCATACATATAATATCACATTAGTGTATATTGAGGGTAGTTTCTCAATTTGCCCGTCAACCATTAAAGGGCTCACGCGCATATCTTACAATTAGATATCCAATCAATAATAACTATACTAAATATGAACTTGGGGTTGTATACTACTACTATCAAATGGAAGCCATTTAGTAGTAAAATAAAATAATAGCTTATACATTATAACTATAAAACCAATTACATACTTTCTTTAAAATATTAATTTAAAAAAAATAATTAAGGCATTATACCTACTGGATTATTGAAACGACGTATGTACCTCTCGTTATTAGGTTAAACATAATAATAATTATTATTTAGTATTAGACAGATTAACCTAACTGGTTTGCCCAACCGTAGCAGACCAATCTTTAACACTGTTTTATTTTCATTGGCGAAAACTTTAATTAGCTTTATTTATTTCCATCTGTAAGTTTTCCAAATAAATAAAAATAAAATAAAAACATAGTAAGTACATGATCGAAAAAAAACAACTTTATTTCAGATAGTATTTATGTATTTATCTATAATGAATACATTTGAATATCTCATTATAATCATAATAAATACACCTACGAAATTATAATAATAAAAATTCGTCACATTAACCCTAGAATTACCCATTGCCATTGACCATTCACCACCCATTTCGCAACACGCATGAGCTGTAGAGGGGCCTGCCGCACTACACTCACAAATAAGTGCAACATCGCAACGAAAGCAACTCCGTCCTTAGTCTAAAGTTAGAAATTAAATTGTGCTGTGTGTGATAGTGTTATTTATGAGTGTATTTTTTTTTTAAGCAAAACAAATTAATTTCCGTAAGTAATATTTCATATTACGCGCGCAATGTAAGGGAAAATAAACTTTTTTTTGACCTTCATTATCAATTTACTACTTGCATATATGTTAAATTAAACCAGTAGTTTTTCTTTTTCTAAAATCTCAAATTTCGGAAACATTCGGAGAAATTCGGAAAAATTCGTAAATCTAATATTCGCTTACAAAGGCAATAATATTTTAACACTATAAATAATAACAATTAATTAATTGCATATAAATTTAAAACAGAGAGTCCTAAATAACGTTGCGAACTCAAGGACGGTGTAGTGACCAGAGTGGAAAGAGATGCTACAAGAGATGGTTCATCACATGGAAAGGACGAATGAGAGATGAGGTTGAGAAAACAGAAAGTGCATGACAGTGTGAAAGAAAACTCCTTAATCAGATTGGCTTTCTTCTTAAAAACAGTTGAATAAGAATCTAGCCCACCATAATTTCTGTCTACCCTACTACCAATTAACTAACAATAATTAACATTGAATTAATTGCCGTTCCTATAATCGAAAAACGATTTCTTTCATACAAGCAATTACCATGGTTCATCTATTATCAGAAAAGTAAATGATATTCAAAAATAGAAATATTAAAAAAAAAAAAAGAATATTGTATAGAATAAGGATCTTACTTCTTTATCATATTCACAAATTGAATACACTTTTGTGATTTACTATCACGCATATCGTTTATATTAAATTACGATTATCGACTATCACTTGTTTTTTGTTTAAAAAAACCTGTAGTTTCCTGCATATCTTTAAACTACATTTCTTAAAATTATTGATATTAATTATGCCTCCGTATTATACATTTCCGTTTACAGCATTTTGATGTTAGTATTAAAAAGTCATTATTGATATCTGAAGTGGTTTTATAGACGCCGACAGTACCATGGTCAGTGAGCGTCATTTGTTTTCTGTTTATGTTAACTCAAAAAAAAAACCAGATAATCACTAGAATTATTAATTAAAATCGTCTTTTAGTTTATTTTGCTAAGTGCAATTTTATATTCACTCGATAATCGCTTAGGAGCTGATACTTAAGCCCTTTCTTTCTTTCAAGGCTCAATTATATTATTAATAAATAAAGAACTGGTTTAGGAAACCTTCAAATAATACGCACTGATTAAGCTTACGTAGGACGAATGTATAATGTATACGGGTAATAGGAAGCGAAAGACGAATTTAAATTTAACACTAAATTTAGCAGCTTAAATATACCTATTTCTACCAAAACCAAAAAAGTATATATTTGTTACAATTATATATAAAATAATATAAAATTCATAAAACTAATTCGTCTGTTATAAATTAAAGAAGATTAGAAGAATTAAAGAAAATGTTACATGCAGGTAGGAATTATAATTTGATCTTGCAAGACCAGACATTTTTACTGGTCTGGCAAATCTAGTGTTAAAAAAAAATCAAATAAAAAAATGTATAAAATAATGACAAATAATGAGCGAAATAATGACAAATAAAATTGAAAATATTATATCAATTCGAATACATATTTAATTAATTCTTCGATATTTAATTAACAAATAAGGCAACGATAAAAATGATTTTTCTCAGTCTAAATTCAGTCTATAATCTAGTCCAGAGCCAAGTACATCAACTACGGCACGAGCCATTTACGCAATTTTAAACAACAATACGAGTTATACAACATAAAACCAACAGAAAAATCAACCTAAAACATATAATGATTAAGTTTAATTAAGAAAACGTTTAAAAACAAACGTGGTTATCTATATCCGTATCTTAAATATGCATGCATTAGACGAATTGAGGTTTTTTTTTTTGCAATTTTCGAACGTTACTTATAAATGTCATAGATAAATAAATAAAGATACAAGTTGTTTTTTTAATAATCTGCAGAGTGATTCTTCAAAGGAATCGTATCGGCTCAAATGTGAGAAAATATCACATAATTAATTTTTCTATTTTATTTTAAAACTTTATTGTACAGAACTCAATGCCCTTAGGATAGCTTCTGTTAGTTAAACCTTTAGGACCAACAGAGGGATTTCATTAGAGTAGAAGAATAGGTAAACAGAAAAAAAAAACAAATGAAAATTAAAATAATAAAAGAAAAACGCTACATGTACACATATCATATCATTTCATTTATAATCGATCAATTATTAAAAATCTATCTAATAAAATATATGTTCTATTATTGACATGTATAATGCTATATTAATTATTTTTTAATTATTGTTTTTTTTCTGTATTATTTATATTTTGATAAATTCAAGTGTACCAATAGGAATCTACTATAACAGAATAAACAATACGTTGAATTCGACAATTAATGCGTCTAATAAGTCCGGAAAGAAGAACTTTTTTCCTCAGTTATTTTATTAGTACTGACATTTAACAATACTTTCTCTTTATTTTACTAATAACACAAAATACAAAAATGACATTTAATCGCCAACAATGTCACCGAAACCATTTCGAAAAAAGCAAACATAGATTCCAATTAAAGCGGAAAATGTCTAATCGATCGTAACCGCGCAACCTGTCATTCTTCCTTTCTGATGCAATTCAAATGAAGACGCATGAAATATTACGGATATTACGTAAAGGCCAAGTTCATTTATTAATTAATCAAGTTCTCAATTCTTATAGCTTAGTTGATTACTTAATATTGAAAAAATTAATCAACTACTCAAATTTGAGAAGCGTTTTATTACCTGAGCATGTTTTCTATTAATATTTTCTTAACATATAGTTCATCTTAGAATAAGTAGTTTAATATACCGACTCCCAATACGTGGATTCAACAATAGAGCTGTATTAAGTTTTAGTTTATATCACAGCAATATCCATAATAATAATAATAACACTTAATTGCACAAAATAATACATATTAAGAAGGACAGAAGAAAATAAAAAACAAATGACGGCCTTATCACTAAGCAGAGATCTATACAAGTCAACCAACCTTAGGGTAGTAGATCACTAATGTAATATACAATAAAATAATACCCACATAATTGATTTACAATAAAACATAGTGAATTCAAGTAACCCGACAATGCATTGCGGCTTAATCACGAATTTTACTCTGGATTCTACAAATCTACATCTGCCCAATTACGAAGGATAAAATGTATTAAAAAGTGTTAAACTTATAACATAATAAAGAAACAAATTAGAGGCATTGCATTCAAATGCATTTGCATCACAACACCGCAACGGATCAGCGACCACATCATTATGCGTTCACCTTGAACTGTGAATATTCAATGTGTTTATACAAAAAAAGCGCACAAAAAACCTAAGTAAATGCCTATAATTAATTATCTTCATGGGAACGCCTTCGCTTTCAGTTTTCAGAGTTATCTTATCCCCCCCAAATATTACCTTGGTTACTTCAAGTAGACATCCATTTGCGGTGAGAGTAACCTTCAATTATGGACAGCACTCTAGCTTAACATTGCGTGAGAATTGCATTAAAAAATAGAAAGAGTAGACGCACGACTCCTACCAAAGATATTAGACAAACTCATTTAAGTCGACATTTCAATAATAATAATATACTTATTTTATTTTATTGTTATTTTAAGAAATATCATCGACTACAGATTATAAGTTAAAAAATACATCCCTACTAATATTATAAATGTGAATGTGAGTTTGTTTGTTACGTTTTCACTCAACAACTACTTAACCGATCATCATGAAACTTTATACACATATTTTTGGAGGTACTAGAATTAACATAGGATACTTTTTATTAAAAAAAAATATTTTTACTATAGTTTCAGCTGTTTGGAATCATATTGATTCATTTTTATTGAAATGATCTCTGACACTTATTTAATTACTTAAATGGAAGCGAAGCCGCGGGTAAAAGCTAGTAATGTATAAAAATAAAACAAGCATAAACTTATAATCCTATTAAAGTCAAATACAATGTATATAGAAAGAAGAAATAGAAAATACAATAATCCATTAAAACAATAGTTATATTAATGCTAGTTTCTTGATGGCTGAACGACTCTGCGTGAAAATATCAAATGCATCCGAAATATCACGTTATTCGAAGCAAACTGTATATGCAACAATCGATTCCGTCGCTGTGAACGTTGAGGTACACGAAATTTAACTTTTTGACACAGTTAAAAGTATATTTGCATCTAATGATCCCACACTAGATTAATGCCTGACAAGTAGGACCGATTACTTATAAAAATTTTGTATAAGTTGGAATTTTTGACCATAGAAGCTAACGACGCGTACTATATATCGGACTTGAAGTATTGGGTCGCACGTTAAGTTTGGCCCTCTGCTAAAACACGCGACAAGTCATTTAAAGTATTCTAAGTAGAATCACGTTCGCGAATAGCATCAATGAGTAACAAACTTGCAATCGGGACACATACGAAAGGAAAAAACCATAATTAAACATAGATAGCGAACCAACCTATTTCCCACAAAACGCTACTCATTTACTTTAACGCTTGACGTATTGAACTGATGTTTATATAAGAATAAAAACAATAGAGTTATGTAACAAAATTCATACGTACCACAATTAATAACATATTTTGCATTTCACTAATATGTGATTTACTTTTGTTTCAAGTAATTCTAAAAAAAAATTAGTTCATTCGCAAATATGCTTTAACTACTACAATAACTTACAATACTAAAATGTAATTATATATTCGTCAAATATATCAACATAAATTCATCATAGACACAAAACAAATTGTAAGAATCTACAATTTTTTTAAAAATAATATTGTGCCAAGAGCGATAAAATGTGATTACAGCCTAATACAATTTAAAAATAAATTGAAAACATATCTGGAATTAAAATGTTTTTATTCAATTGACGAGTACTTCAATCATTCGAAACAATAAATGAAATAAAATAATTAATTGAAATTGTATAATTATATTGGTGTGCCCTGACCGAGTGTCACATTGACACTGAATTGTAAAAAAGACGTTTGAATTTGAAATTAATAATAATATCAATTTTACAGGAGAGTTTTTTTTTTTTTTTTTTTTTTTTATTGATAGCCCAGCATATGACCACACTCCGCCTGATGTTAAGCTAGAGTGCGGTCCATGAGCATAGACAACTGTTACCACAGACAGATGTCCGCGCGCAACAGTCGTCCCCACTATGCCGGCTTGAGGAGACGAATGTGCTCTGTCCAAAGTGACAGGGCACACTCCTCTCGTTATCCCGGCTACTTCCAAGCTGATCCCGAAACGCGACTAGGTCACTTCACGGGTGTTTCGCTTGAAAGTGGTGGTACTGCCCCGGACGACATACTGGGCTAATGCCATCGTCAGTCTGCCTACCACTCTTTGTTGTGCCTATATTATTATACTATAGGCATTGAGCGACCAAAGTACATATAACAAAGTTACATTGGTACCGGCTTAATTTTCGAGAGATTCGAACACGGGGTCTCTCGACCGCGAGTCTGCACCCTCAACCACTAGGCCACGGCCGCTCTAAAAAGAGTCATTTAAAGTTATTATTGTGCATAGATTGTTATATTGAGTATCACATAAAACATTGCAAAAAAAAATGTCAATTTTACCTTTACATGAAATGGTAAATTTTATTTTGATGCTATTTGAACAAAAAAAAATTGGTAAAATGTTAGTTCCGACTATGTTAACACTGGAAAGACTGAACTTTAGCATATATGTACCTATATTTAGGTATAACACATATGTATATACCGGAAATGAAGGAGGGGGAGGTAACTACTATTATTAATAACCGCATTTACATGTCGTACAAAAAGTCACAAAATTCTGTCATTATATACATAGTTGTTTTTCTAATTGAAATCAAAAAGCAGTCAAAATGACTTCTTCGGGCAATCTAGTGTTAATAAAACCCGACGATATATCAAGAAACAAACTTGAGAACGAGGAAACAACCGTCGACTTTTATACGTATATCTTAATATGCTCTCGTTTTAAACTACAGTTCGTTTTGTATTGCAAAAAAAAGGTGCGATTGCGTCAATTTTATTTTATTAACGATCTAACTTTGGTCGTTATGAAATTACTTTTTAAACTAATGGATAACATCTACCATATCAAGTATTAGACCAATTTTTTTTATTTTTAAATTATTAAATACATTAATCACAAATAACATTAGACATCATAAAATACATATATTTTCAAATAGTTAAAATTAAAAATATATATATTTAAAATTGAACAACAAACTCGAAAATAAACGCTTATAAAACTGAAAGCCGGCATAATGAGAGTTGCGATGAAAACACGAGTAACCTTGATTCCATTTTAACACACTTGACCCAATGAAGTTACGTATCACAACACGTATGAACATACTATACATATTATGCGACCGTGAAACGAGTCGGACCGCATCTTTTGCAATAACTCGTCCAATAAATAAACAAAAAAATAACTTTATATGGAAAATGAGTAGTTTTCATACATTTTTTTTTCTTAAAGTGATTGTCACCACAACCACGAGTAGTTTGGTATATCTCAATTCTTATTTGCCTCGAAAGAAAGGACTAATTTTAAAAAACTAAAATATAGACAATATTTATTTACGTACTTACTTAAACTTATTACAATATAAACACTATAAAGTAATAAACAATATTTAAAAAACCATTACTACGGCTATAATTTTAATAATTTATCTATTTATTTTTTTATAACAAAAAAAAAAACAATAAGCGATCTCTTCCAGCCAACCTGCTTTAAGATAGAGAGCAGCGCAGTAAAGAATAGCGGGAAGCACAAAAATACATACATATAATATTATCAGCCTATAGCTGTCTTAAAAACCACAGTGTCTATTGGAGCTTACCATAGGCAGATACAAGTGGAGTGCAGTCCATAAGCTACTGTCAAAAGCCATCTTACTGATGACAGTTTGAAGAAACAAATGCACACCGTCTAGATTGACAGACCACACTCCTCCTACTACTTCTAAACTGTAGGCTTATCACGAATTTTAGTCTGGCTTTAGAACAGAGTTCGCTTCAAGCGATTTGTATGGAAATTTGAGCAGCGCCACGGGCGGATTTGGAACTACAATATTTTAGATACTTTTTGTTAATTTTCGAACGTCTCGATCTTTCGTTCATTTGATAGATTGCTGGTGCTCGTTAGTCGTTAGTAAAAATTCATGATCCCGATTGCTAACGGATCCGTTTTACTTGTGACAGTTCGATTCGAAAGCCAGACTAAATTCGTAATAAGCCCACTGGTCTCTTAGGATGTTACGCTGGAAAATATTGATACTAACCCCAGACAGTTGACTGATATTAATTTTCTGTTAAAACTTGTAAGCGTGTGTGTTTACGAAGACGCCATATAAAGCGGTCTACCTTTTAACCTGTTCAAATGCTACAGTACGTTCACCGCATCAATTCTCAAACCATTTACAAAACACAACACACTAAGTAAACCGCAAAAGGCTATATAAATAACTTGCTACACTTGCATATTTGCCTTACCTGAAAACCAAATATCCCTTGTATAGAATACGGACAAATGTGTGGTGAAACATCGTTTCTTTTTCCCGTATTTATGGGTAATATTAAAAATAGTAACATCCTTTAAAATATATTTTTCAAAACAGAATTACTTAACTCATCCTTTAGTAAACTCATATCTCACATTGTAATCCTAAGGTTGACATTAAATATATTGTAAGAAAATTAACTAAAGATGAACAAAATATATGTGCCAACCCTAACTAACTTATGCAACGCTTACACAATGCAAGTGACACCTGACAACAAACAATTTGTATGCATGAGCATCATCACAATGCAACATGAATGGATAACCATTTGCTCTGTAGCCGTTTTGTAAAGAATTTTAATGATCTATACCACATAGTACTAATCTTTATAATGATAGTATAATAAAATTGAAGATACTAACTACTAATAAGTGCTAAGAAACTGCTAGACCGATTTAAAAATAGCCCTAACATAACAAACTTAAAGATACCATGCCACTAAAGTTCAACATAGAACACACGCGCCCATCTTTGTTTTAAAAAAACTCAACCTAATTGTCATTCATTGACACTTTACAGATTCATAAATTCCAAACTATCAACAATGACATCTCTCGATGATGGGAAGAATATGTGAAAAGCCGCAAAAGATAGAACTTGACCTTTTAAATTAACAAAGTCGCATCTTGTTTTCGTAATATTTGACCTACGCTTGTAATGACGAAATTTCATCTCAATACTCTAAAAGAGGGTCAAAGTCAATAAAATATTCTTCTAATCAGATTCTAATTCATCTTTGCACGATTTAAAAAATTAATTAAGTACCCTTAAATTTTCAGATTCAAATAATGACAAAGTACAACTGAAGACAAAATGGGTGTCGTCACAGTTGTGTCAGCGGCTGTGAAATCAGCCTTAACGATAGCCGGCATAGGAAAGTTGAGTTTCATTCCCGCTATGCTGGCCGCGATGGCATACTTCAACTATGAACTCCTAGATCCGGAAATACGTCCGTTTAATGAAAAATACCTACGCGAACAATATGACTTTGTGATAATTGGTGGAGGTTCTGCTGGATCCGTTTTAGCCAATAGACTTTCGGAAATTGATGGCTGGAACGTGCTCCTATTGGAAGCTGGTGGTCACGAGACTGATATTAGTGACGTACCACTTCTCTCATTATATTTACATAAGAGTAAAATGGATTGGAAATATCGGTAAATATTTAAATTTCACTTTATTTATATAACTTAATCAGAAATAATATTTAAAGTTATTAATCATATTACAGCACGCAGCCTCAGGACTCGGCATGTCAGGCAATGGTTGACAAGCGTTGCTGCTGGACCAAAGGCAAGGTTCTGGGAGGATCATCAGTATTAAACACGATGTTATACATACGCGGGAATAGGAGGGATTTTGATCAATGGGAATCGTTCGGAAATCCTGGATGGGGATTCGATGACGTATTGCCATACTTCAAGAAATCGCAAGACCAGAGAAACCCGTATTTAGCTAGGGATACTAAACATCATGGTGTCGGTAAGTTCAATGGACATTAAGCCATAAGTGATGCATTTTGTTATGACGCAATCTGTACCTTAAAGTTATTGAAATACAAGTGACTTGCGGTTTTCCAATCTAATTCTACTGAAATACGATTATCCAATAGCTCAATTTTCAGTCATTGCATTGTCTATTTTAAGAAACCGCAAGTCTCAGAAATTCTCAGTAAACAATTTGTTGTTTTATATTTCATTTATTTTATGCGAAATAACAAAAACAAAGGCCCATTGTCCAAAAGTGCCTAGTTATCATTATATAGCATAACCTTTATAGAAGTAACCTTTATAGTAGTAGGTCAATTATATTTTAATTAAAAATTCCAGGTGGTTACCTCACAGTGCAAGACTCTCCGTACAATACGCCACTCGGAGCTGCATTCATACAAGCCGGTGAGGAAATGGGTTACGACATACGAGACATCAACGGAGAAAAACAAACCGGTTATGCCTGGTATCAGTTTACCATGCGACGTGGCACTCGTTGTTCCACAGCCAAGGCTTTCCTTAGGCCAGTGAGGTTACGTAAAAATTTGCACATCGCACTTTTCTCGCACGTCACTAAAGTTCTTATAGAAAAAAACACAAAGAGAGCTTACGGTGTCGAGTTTATAAGAGACGGCACGAAACAAGTGGTGTATACTACTAGAGAAGTCATTTTATCAGCTGGAGCGATAGCCTCTCCGCAATTACTTATGCTGTCTGGCGTCGGTCCAAAAGAACACTTAGAAGAAGTCGGTATAGACGTCATACAAGACTCTCCAGGAGTTGGAAAGAATCTACAAGATCATATAGCTATAGGTGGCTTAGTGTTCCGAGTTGATTATCCCGTCAGTTTAGTAATGAACCGATTGGTGAATATTAATTCTGCGTTGCGTTATGCCGTAACAGAAGATGGGCCCTTGACATCGAGTGTCGGTTTGGAGGTCGTGGCATTCATCAATACAAAGTATGCGAACGCTTCAGATGACTGGCCCGATATAGAGTTCATGTTAACCTCAGCGTCGACGCCGTCAGATGGCGGCACTCAAGTGAAAAGAGCTCACGGTTTGACTGATGAGTTTTATAACGAAGTTTTCAGTTCGATAAACAACCAAGATGTATTTGGTATTTTCCCAATGATGTTACGTCCAAAAAGTCGAGGTTTTATAAAGTTGAGATCAAAAAATCCTCTGGACTACCCTTTAATGTATCACAATTATTTGACGCACCCTGATGACGTTGGGGTTTTGAGAGAAGGTGTAAAGGCTGCAGTGGCCGTTGCTGAGACGACTGCGATGAAACGCTTCGGTGCCAGGTTCCACAGCAAACCTCTGCCAAACTGCAAACATTTACCGCTATTTACAGATGAATATTGGGATTGCTTAATACGACAATACACCATGACCATTTACCACGTCTCGTGCACTGCCAAAATGGGTCCATCAACAGATCCTATGGCAGTCGTGAATCCTAAACTACAAGTATACGGTGTAGAAGGCCTAAGAGTGATAGATGCCAGTATAATGCCAACAATTACTAATGGAAACATCAACGCCCCTGTTATTATGATCGGAGAAAAAGGTGCTGATTTGATTAAAGAAACTTGGTTGAAAAGGTCTGGTAAGAAACGCAGACGGAGATCAATTCACAACAAAAGTCTGAGTTTAAACAATGATACTATTTTAAATACAAATAGATGACAATTTATAAAAGAATTTATTATATATACGAATAATTGAATTCATTAGTCATGGCCATAAATAAATATAATTTAAGTTAAAACCTCACAAATACAAAGAAATATTTTATAAATAGTTAGTAGGATATTAATTCAATTGTTTCTAGTCTCAATTAAAATGTGGTGTAGATATAAGTAGTTATAAAATAATTAGTAATGTTATTCTGGGTCTAAATTTGCATAATTTTAATGAAGCAATTAGTACAAATAACAAGTGACAATTGTAGTACAATTATATCTACTTTCGAGTTAGAAAGTCATTTATAAAATCTATATTTTTTAGAAGAATATAAAGCAATATAGTTTTTTTGCTAATTTATAAAGATGTAATCTATCTTTCCACAAAGGAGTTATTTTTAACAAGATTGCGGTCTTTCATCTAACAATAATAATCTTTATTTCACCAAATACAAAAGCCCTATATACAATATAGCTCTACCTACAGAACTAATCCTAGGACTGTATTTCTGTAGATAGTGCCCTTCCGTACATTAATACCAAAATGTATTTATAAAAAAAGTAACATAAGTAAATCTATTTTAATTTATTTATATCGAGACAACTAGATTAAAAACAACTTAAATTTGCTCTTCAAGTGGGAAAATGAAAAAGCACTACTTCGTGTTTATCACCAAGCCTGCGGGGAAGTTATTCGTTCTCCCCGTAATGGCTTCTAGTTATGAAAACACAAAATTTAGACCCAGAATTAGGCTCCGATTAAATCCTTTATAAGAAGACTGTCTTAAATACAATTTAAATTCAAAAATATACTTAATAATGTGTAAATAATAATAATAAAGTTATACATGATAATAAACAGCGCTGTCCAACTTATCACAGCCCGCGGGCCATATTTTCTTCACCAAACATTTCGGGGGCCAAGAAGAAACCAAATACTTTGAGTCAACCATCATTAGATGTTAAACGGACTGCTGCTGTATTCAGCCAGGTTAATTGAAGTTTCGCAAACTAATAGTACTTACTTTAAATTCAAATTAGATTTAAATTTTCACATAGTAAAGTAATTTTAATATTGATAATAATAATTTAGTAACCAATTTATTCATAGTAAAATGTACTCGCGGGCCGTAAAAATAATTTGGCGGGCTATATACGACCCGCGGGCCGCCAGTTGGACAGCCCTGATAATAAATATTAGATTAAATCGGTTTAAGGTTTTGTGATAAATACATGTATATACTTTTTAACTAACATATTTTGTTTTATTCCCCTTAAGAATACAAAACGCCATCTATCGACAATGAGTATAACTACTTCCAAGTAAAAGAAAAACATTCATAAAGGCTCTACCGTAATCATTAATCTTCAACCTTTTGTGTAGTTCAATAAATTTTCTATAGATGGCGCGTTTACACTAAACTCTATTACATCGGCAGAATAATAGACCTAGTTTATTTTAATTGTCATTTTTCTATCTTTCATTAATTGTATAAAGGTTTCTCAAACTATATATTAATAATAATATTACTTTATTTATGACGTATCTAAACATTAGAAGATCGAGTAAAGGATTTATGTTACTTGAGATAATGGAAAAACCAATCAGGCAGAATATTTGGTTGGATAATTAGTATTATTTCGTTCGGCGTTGTCTAGAATAGGGATTCTCAACCACTGTGCCGCGGCACTTTTGTGTGCCACGAAATTCTAAAAGTATGCCGCCAAATTTTAGACATATAATATTGTTAAATAATATGATTTAAAAAAAAAATAAACAAATCTTTTTCTTTGTGTGCCGCCAAATTTTGAAATCGTTACAAGTGCGCCGCAACAAAAAAAAGGTTTAGAACCAAATCGTCCTACAAGTGGTGCAGTGCCGAACTTATATTACAAAATAGGTAATATAATTTACTATTGTATAGGCATAGTAGAATAGAATGAATGTAATGTAAGGATAGTATGTATTATGAAGAAATATAGATCACATTTTCTGGTCACTGCACCAGCGCCTTTAGAATTTAGAACCACTGGTCTAGAATGTCCGCGATTCCTTCGAGAATTTTTAATAATATTAAAATCACCACACAGAAAGGATAGAAATGCCCCTCCAATAAATACACTTTCACTGCAAGGGGCGAACAAGAGCAATAAAATATTAGCTAATAAATTCATATCAGAAAACATAAAATTGTTATAGCAATTCCTATTCCGGACTACATAATGCGTTCTAGAAAGTGCCTTCATTTGTTTTATTTAATATTACTTAGTAATACATAGATTTATCCTTGAAGTGATCACCATAAATAAATACATATACTAGTGTTATTCTATACTAGGACTTACTATCGCGTTTATTTTAATCCAACGTTTTGTTTCTTATATATCTTTATTTCTCCAAATACAAAACCCTATATACCAGTGTTTCCCACAGGGGGACAATTCGAAAATGGACTCGACACGAGTTTAACCCTTTCGCTTCGGACCATTTAAATGCAATATTAGATTTCGGTGCCAAATTTGACGAAAAAAGCAAATTCTTAAATAATTGTGGTAAATAACTACGAGACTAAAATATCAACTGGGGTTTGGTTACATAAGGGGGGCATAAGAATTTTAGAAAGACTAAGGTGGGGCATGACACAACAACAAGGTTGGGAAACACTGCTATATACAATCTCGCTCTATCTACAGAACTAATCCTAGGACTGTATTTCTGTAGGTAGTGCTCCTCCGTACATTAATACCAAAATATGTGTGTATTTTACACAAATATCTAAAAAAAAAACCTAAAGGCATCTCATAAGAAACTAAAGATAACATGGTTCTTTTAACAGTATTTATTATAAAAGAATGGATGAAAAAAATGGAACTAGGAGAAACGATCATATGAAACAATCATCTTGTAACTACGTACTGGACTTCAACAACGACTTGACACTTTTTATGTTGTTTAAATATTAGCTAAAACCAACACAACACATTTACAAAAGAACAATGGGATTTAAAAACATAAAATTTTCATTCCATTCCATATTTAGCTTTAGAATTAGCTTCCGGTGTGAAAACGCATGTACAGTTGGCATAAAAAGTAACGGAACGAACAAACTGTACAATGACTATCTATTAAAAAAATTAAAATGGATACAGATTGAACTTTGGACTTGAAGAAACAATCACTAGAAAGGGATAACTATATTCTTATAGTGTCGAAGTTGAGGCATGTGTGAAAGGGATGCAGATATCTCCTTTGCCGTTCGCTTATATACCTACAAAAACTGTACCATTTTAAAATCTCCGTGCGTACTATGAATGTTAGGACAAGGCCAACACAAACATATAATTGACCCAGAACAAATATCTACTTTTTAAAATTAAATATATATCCTTTTTTTTTCAACCGGGATATCTGGCTGTTAATGTTGAAATAGCAACACAATTGTTTTTGTCTTTGGTATATGTGTGATGTCTGTTAACAATCTAGAATATATTAAGAAGAAGTTTTGTTTCACTGCCATCCTTATTCAACAGTTAACAATCTAGAAAAGTAAAAAAAACTAAACAAACGGCAGAATAACGTCTGTACTTCCCACTAGGCTTACATTTTAAACATACATAACCTCAAAACCTTATAAATATAATGACAATAATAATCAAGTGCCGTTTAACTTTGAATTGTTACATACTCAATAGATCAAACATTATATCATCAATTTTCTTTTCAATCCATGTATATTTCCATTAACACACGATACGTCATTTCTATTGCTATTAGTCCATTACTTTATTTAATAAGTATGGGTCAATTGACACGGTCTCTTATTATGTGTTATATTTGATATGATGATATTATTTCTTTTAAAAAACAGGCAATTGTATCAAGCGTGATGAGATAGCGTCATTCGGGAACATGATTAATCAATACATAAAACTCTACACAGTCTCGCTGATCAAAAATAAATAAATAAACACGATAGTAAGTTTTATAGTCTTTTTATTTATTCAAAATCAAATTCAAAACGTTAGTATAAAGAAGAAGAAAACAACATTACAATTCTTCATTTAAACAGTTCAATAATCCACAAAACACACGTTTGCGCACGACATCGTGACGTGACACATAACAATGGAAACAGTACATCCTAAAAGATGATGAACCGATGACTAACCTAAGCGTTAGATAATACGATGACATTGCAATATCATTAATACCGTGTACAATGACAGTAATGACGCAATAAAATAAACATTTAAATAAATAAAATTAACCACCGTAAAGGGGATCGATTTAACATTCACAAATTGAACCGTCAAGATTAATGGAATGAAATCAAAATCGTTTATTAGCATAGGCACTAAAGGCGTGCGCTTGCTCATCTTTAGACTCTACCATGGCTTCGGAAAAGCGTATGACGAGAAGAAGACCACAAGAAACTCGTTAAACTAACTGTTTTCCATTTATATTCTCTATAAAGTGAATTATACAGTTAATAAATAAATAACTAATACAAAATTCCCGATTTCAGAAAAAGAAGAAGAATGAATATTGTTACTTCCGATAGCTTAGAAATTCCCTTCACTGACACTTAAGAAAAACCAATCCGTTCGACTCCTCAATAAGGGCGCGAAAATAACGCATTTTTATATGCATTTAAAATATAATTGACAAATATTCGAATAGTACACTCGATTTTTATTTAATTCGAACAATTGACCAGTCGCATCGTAAACGATCAAGTAGGTTACGACTTGTACGCGAAATAAAGATGTCGTAAGAAAATATCATATCCAGATAAACAAGTTGTCAGTAACAATATTTTTGCTGTAGACTTCCTTAGTGATAGAGACTTGTTTTTTTTTGCGATAAATCTCATAATAACATCTATTCTCTATATATTTAACGAACTGCATCAATACCGACTTCAAATGAAATACAAAAATATATAATAGATTATTGTTATATCAGATACAAATTTATTCGCAAACATATAATGTAACTAATTTAAAACTACATTATATTATACAACATACTAACGTTTTTATTTTGATTATTCTAATTCATCCATCGTAGTCGTAACGACATAGAAGTGTGATCATAAAGTTAAAAACAAATACATTTAACGAACTTTACTTTCATTGAATCAGTAGAAACTGACTTAGGGTTTCAGTTTGCATATGTCAGAGACGCAGATTATACAATTGCTTTTTACCGACTTTATCGTTAACATGTACAGAATACAATACCACAAATCGAGTCAAACTTGCAACAATGTATATAATAATCTTGTGCAGTTCTGTTTGTAACAAACTTGTGTGATTCAATGGAACCGGTTGTTATTAACTCGATATAATAGCAATGATTATTGTGCGCGCGCATCTATGACTTAGCCTATGAATTATTCCTTAAATAATTGGAAAAAAAATATAAACTATCAAAAAAGAGGCAATGCCGGTCCAGCTTTGTATACACGTGTCGTTATAACTTGCCTTGAACTAATAGTAACGTAATAATAAACCTAGTGTTTAATAATTCTAGATTTTATTAATTCACTTAGCAATTTTCTATTAGATCTTGCGGGCTGCGTACACGACGAACCCGCTCGAGTTTTTACTTTCACCGCTTACTCGTGCGGTCTTGTTACGTCGATTATTTTGTATATAGACTCTTACCTTCATTTTAGTAATTTTCTTCATTATTAGAAACGAAAATCGTGTTACCAAATACCTGAAAAAAAAAGAGAAATAAGTTTTTAAAAACCGTCTATATTCGCTTAAATATTTTGTCATTTCCTTAAAATTTTACTTCAAGTGAAGTGAAGGCGACGATATTTTTGAAATTAATTTAACATAATTATATTTTTAATTTACGTTCCATATTTGAATGTATAGAATTGTATTATGACAAAATAGTTTTAATAAATTCGTCCTAAACAAACCGCACGTATAATTCTCAAGAACCGCAGCGCCTGCGCCCATCGCATCCGTCCGCTCTTTGCGAATGAATCTGATTACATTGCATTACATAAGCGTCTCTTTGTTAATCCACACTAAAATATTGTTAAGACATCGAGGACGCATATTATTATATGTGGAATGACCTTATTCATTTTTGTAGAACAACGCCCTCTATGACGGAGTCGTTTCTTTACACTAATATTTCAGGGGGGCTACTCAGGCATATCCGAAGTTTCGTGATACGCCCGTCAACTCTTTAGCTTACGTGAATTTTGACATATGAGCCCGAAAAAAGTCCTATCAAATGTCCGTAAAATAAAACTTGAGTAGCCTAACCGTCGTGACGTCGCTGTCAAATTCGTAATTTTGCCAATGATTACGGGCCCGTAAGTGTTCCTGAATAGGAAACGCTCGTATTTTAGTCCGAAGTTCGTGCGCCTGAGTAGTTCTTTTAGGGTATACCTGTCATATGTTTGTGTTCTATCATTGGGTTATTATATATGTTAATTATATATGTGAGACCTATTTTAAAATATCAATTACAAAATACTAACTAACATGCCAATCAGAGTGTAGTTAATATCTTAGTTAATTAAAAACCTCGATTACGTTTTATTTCTATTGCGATATTCAAATTTAAATTTTGAATTTGAATTGAGTGCATCTTATTAGGTTAAATATTTAGTAGTAGAACTCCTAATAACCCTTAAAAACGAAGCCAAACTTCCTAGAATTAGATCTAATTAATATTTTTTTTTTAGAATGAAGTTTGAAAATACTTAAAAGGTAGAGTTTAAATGTCAATGAAACTTAATTGGAGCATAATATTTCAGAGGAGTTTCTATTTTTATATCTAACTAAAAACAAAAGAACAATAAAAATATAGCAAAATTTAAAAAAAAAAACGATTATAATGTCTAGTAATAATAATAATAAAATTGTACTCTTTGCGATATGTTTAACTATTCAATTAGGTGATCTTTTTTTCTAATCCTTTCTACACTTGCTATTTGAAAAAACACTTCATCGGTAACAAGAAAACAAAAACGCTCAATCTAAGAAAAGCACTTTCAACAAAAATTCATACGTCTGTAGTGAATTTTATAAATAGTATAAACCACTATACACTACACATACGGTATACTATACATACATTACACAAGAGACCGCACAAAAAGTTATATTTCGAATAACCTATTCAGACTCATGTGTGGTGTGGTGTGGTGTGGTGTGCGCAGAGAAACCGAGCCAATTAATCTAATTACGAGAGAATTAATTAAGAGCTCAAACAAACGCCCACTGCTCGCACTTCCTCAAAAAAACGCACTATCAAATTCAATTTTAAAACAATCGAGGCATTGCATTTTCTTTTTATTTAATTACAATAATAAATTCCATAATCAGATCGACTTCACAATCGATTACATCTACAATACTGAATATAAGGATGTGGTATCACAGAAGCCACGCGACATTATAATTATATTTTGTTTTATTTTTCATTGATAAGCGGCAACGTGTATCTTCATAAAAATACTACATACATTTTTTTTGCAGTCAAGTCCAGTGAAGTCATTGTAACAAATTGATTTGGGACTTTTCAATCAAACATTTTAACTTCGATTTTGTTAGTATCTTTTGACATTTATTAATCTATTTGGAATATTAAAACTTCAAACTAATTTAACATTAAAGCAAGCTTAGGGTCAGGTCACAACAAGCACAATACATAAAATAAAGAAAATGCGCACGTCATATACGTCTCTAGAGTTTCTATAAAAACGCTCATCGCTCCGCTTCCACGTTACCACACCCCAAATACATAGTCATAAAACATATTTTTTTATAATAAACAACGGTGAATAAGAGCGATATCCATCTATCTATCTGCACCGGCAAATAATTTCAATTATTCGTGCACTCGCGTGATGCTCGACGTAAGACTGTAACCGCAATCAATTTATTTATCAATTAAATTAATTTATTTGTGTGGCGACAATTTTAATACAAATTAAACAATACAACGCGCCACATACATTGTAATTAATAAAATTTCTAATTCTTTTTTTTTCCACAATCATAATTGGCACGTAAACGATCGTTATTATTATTTTTATTACAGATTATTGATAATCAATCCTTTATTATTTATTTATTATGTTAATAAATTTCAGTAAATAAGACACAATTGTACAAACAAACTTAGTATGAATATGAGCGTTTAGAAATTAACTCAGTCTCCTCAAGCCGGCATAGCGGAGACGAATGTTGCATTATATAAGCTAGCATTCCTGGGTGTCATATATAATATAAAGTAATATATAATATGTAATCAAGATTAAAATATTTAAAACTAGCTATTGCCCCCGACTTCGTTCGCGTAATAATGAAGATATAAAGTACTATGAAGTTTAATGATGTTTCATATTTCAACGACGCCTGCCTTTTATGGCAACCTTGGATTACATTATTGTAATTTTAGTAAGGATCCTTATTTTGTTCCTTGTAATTTATATAGCCTATATCAGGGGTGGCCAACCGTTCGATCGCGATCGACCGGTCGATGCAAAAAATATAAATAACTAGCAGTTGCCCGCGACTACGTCTGCGTAATAATGAAGATATAGAGTACCATGAAGTTTAATGATGTTTCATATTTCAGTCAACAGAAAATGCCTTCCACACCCCTGTTGCAAAATCTACTAACTGACTTTCCGTCAAATTTCTAGTTTGTAGCAAAAAAATTATACAAACCTGCGAGAGCCCTTACAACTCCTTAATGTCTCCTTAATAACTCCTTTGCAAAATCCGTTCTTTGCAGACGACAACTAAATATAAAATATCTCCCTGTCAAATTTCATCTTTGTATGTCAAGCGGATTTCGAGAGAACTTCGCTTTTATATTCATTGAATTAGATATAAATTACAATATGAACTTAAAATAAAACGTAATATTTCTTTAAAAAAAAAAAAACAAACAACAAACAACACGTTTGACCGCCAAAATTAGGCATAGACATCGAATTGTCGGATCTTAAAATAAAATGAAATACATTTGCCTTAAAATGAAAAAAAAAGAAGATATATATCTTTAAAAACAATTGAAAAATTAGGCATAGACATCGAATTGTGTGAACTTAAAATGTAATATTTCTTTAAAAAAAAACAATTCAAAATACTATATAGCCTATGTTCATCAGGGATTTTTTACGATTCTAATGGTAAAAGAATTTTTCAAATCGGTCCAGTAGTTTCGGAGTCTATTCAATACATACAAACAAACAATCAAATGTTTCCTCTTTATATAATAGTAAGTGTAGACCAGACTAAAATTTAAAATTAAAAAAATAATAAAAATTTAAGGAAACAATCTCATATGTGATACGAAAAGGAAGTCCTCAGACTGTTCAATAAAAAATATTTTATGATTGTGTACTAAACACTATGCTGTTTCATTTAAGATTTCAAGAAGTATATAAGTGATAGATCGCACAGGGTTTCGTTACTAAACAGTAGATCTTATGTCTAATCAAGTTGGCCACCCCTGGCCTATATTGGTCAGTGATAATGTAGCATTCAAATGGTGAAAGAATTTTTGAAATCGGCCCAGTAGTTTTTGAGCCAATTCATTACAAACATACAAAAATACAAATCTTTCCTCTTTATAATATTAGTATAGAAGTATAGATAAACAGACTCATCGTGAGATGACATTAGTTTTTATGTTTACCTTAACATTGTATCAAGAAATTAAACTTTATCTCAAAGGGAAATTTTACACTTAAATTCTGAAGCCGATTGTACTTAGAAACAAGCAGTATGAAATTCAAAAACAAAAACTTATTAATAAATATAAACACTAAATTTTGTCATCAATCACGTGAATGCAATATTGAAATACTGAAAACCCTACAAATACTCAATACATTGCCGCTTCAAACTCAAAAAACATTATCAACGATAAAACAAAAACCGTAATGTATGTATTGTTTGACTTTTTGAAAAGGAAGGTGGAATAACTCCGTCGTATTTGACAGTTGAACGAAGCAGTAGGTGAAGAGCGTTCGTATCGTGCGAAGCGTGGCCGTCCACTCTCGCCGCCCGCACCCGAGAGTACTAGCAAGTGAACAGTGCTACAATGTGCACAAAAATAATATATTTTATTTGAATTAAAAAAAAGGATATTACAACTGTGCAACTTTTTTACTTATAGGTATGTATTTACTTTGTTTATTTTTTATGTGAAATTTGAAATCAGCTGTTTAAGTGCTGCGTTTATTTGGCCGCGTCTCGGATTTTGAAATATTAAATATTAATAAAATCGATTTAGTATCGTCAAAGAAAGTGATTCACAATGATTGTCAAATACAACAATTGTTGTATTGTTATATTTAACAATAATAATAACAATAATAAAAGTACGTGTATTGTGACATTTGTTATTTAGATATGTTATTTATTTAGAAAATTTAAAAAAAAATTTTTTGACTAAACAAAGAACGTACGTACCATCACCAATCCAAGTATACAGAAATAATTGATGTATACAATATATATAATTATCATAGTATATACACACATACATCATTATAATGCAATATAAAACACATAAACATATAATTATACCCTAGACAGTTTATATATACATATATGGGTTTAATTCACAAAATGATTGAATGATGAGTGAAATCTTAAACAATAGTAAAATTTCTTTATACATTTTAAGGTGGGAACAGAGCCGTCAAAATATTTGAAATGAGAACATCATATTTTTTTTAATCGTTCGCGCTTTATGATTTATTTTAAACGACATCCATCTACCTATACAGTAAATCTGAACTACAATACAATAATTGTCTCTTGTTTTTTGACTAAAAAATTCGTAAAATGATGACGTCACAGAACACAAGCAATGACATTGTTCATATACACATTAATGCATCGCACGAGCACTTTCACTCGTCAAAAATTCGGATTAGACTTTACGTATATTCCGTTAAAAACTCAACTAGTCTATGCGTTTTACGAGACACGGTGAATTCAATTCGACGGACAGAGATAAATAGACTCATAATGGACTCTTAGTTCAGTCTCTTTCTTGAGGTATTGCCACCATATAACTTCAGGTAGCCTATCCAGTCATTCTTATGGAAAAATCAAGTAATTACAGATCGAAGAAGTTAACTTGGCACCCATGAATGACGAGAATAAGAAATAAATATATAAGACAGAGATGCTCAAACTAATGCTTCGCCATATTTGCGATGCCTGTAAAGCGTTCGAAACGGCGGGAAAAAATATTCAAATTCTAGAGAGAATAAGAATAGTAAGTTATAATTGAAAAACAAAAGAATAACCGCCACATAAAATATGTAATTCAAGTCACAATTACGTCACAATCGCTTTTAGGGATTTGATAAGTGACGTAATCTTTGCACATACGGTATATGCATATTGCCTAATACTTTCTAAGGTAATCTTGTACTTGAGAGCATCTCGCACGTGTCCAAACAATGTACCGTTTTCACATTACCAATACACGGACGAAGTACCGAGGTGTGACAACTCGAAATAATACATATATAATATACACACACAAACTAGGATACTCTATGCAAGTGGTTCCCAAACTTTTTGGGTCTTATGACCCAATATTTTTATTTCATAATTTAACCAATATTTTATTGCTATAAAATTAGTTTCTTACGTATAAATACACTAATTACGCTGTAAATGCGTTTTTAAATTTTTCGCTTCGATTTTCATTTTGTACATTTGCAGTGCGTTCGAGCATTTTTTTAGCTTTTAAACATATTTTGAAAGCCTCTCGCGACCCCCATCAACTTCACTTATTGGTTTGTGCATAAAAAATAGAATTCACAATTCCATATCAACTTGGTAAGCTGTCCTACCCACGCAGGTAGGTTCTGCATAAGACTTTCGCCTGAAATCACGTCGATCGAAGGGTGATCCCCATCTGACCCTTTCTCAGCAAAATTACATGTCTATATTATTAGAAATTCCTCCAGAAGTCAAAAGGTTCAACTCACAACGCGAATACCAATTTAATCATAGCTTATTTATTTCCTGATCATTTTTTTTTTAAATTATAGATAAAATATCTCGGTCGATTCTACAGGCCGAAAATACTTACTATATGGTTTTGACGTTTATTCTGTCAGTGTCATCTTTCTTGTTTTTTTTTCTGTTCTTTTAATTGCCACAGTGCATTGTGATAATTATATTTTTAATCCATTTTAAACCGCAATATTATTTCACTTAAGTTTCTCCGAATATATATTCAACTAATAATACGGTAATGTCAGCCTTATAAAAACAAATACAAATGTACTATCAATAATATTATAGTTAATTACGTGAAAACTCGAGACGCCTTTTAAGTCTTGTAAATTATAAATGACTGAAGTTTGTTATAGTAATGTTACGGCAGTGGAGTGGATATTCCTAAATACCTCATTCGACATAGACTGAAGTTCAGTGGGCTTATCACGAATTTAGTCTGGCTTTCGAATCGAGCTGTCACAAGTAAAACGGATCCGTTAGCAATCGGGATCGTGAATTTTTACTAACGACTAACGAGCACCAGCAATCTATCAAATGAACGAAAGATCGAGACGTTCGAAAATTAACAAAAAGTATCTAAAATATTGTAGTTCCAAATTCGCACGCGGTGGCGCTGCTCAAATTTCCATACAAATCGCTTGAAGCGAACTCGGTTCAAAAGCCAGACTAAAATTCGTGATAAGCCCACAGTATAAAAATCTTATATCAGTCGAGCCCATTAATACTAATACTACAGTTTTAACTCCCAAACGCTGAATCACCCGACACAGTATACACTATACATGTTAATTTATAAAGTATATACTTTATTTATCTTAAAATGGGACACAGGTAAAATTAATTCTTAAATAACGCAAATTAAAAGTGATCATTGAACATAAAAATATAATTAAGAACAATATAATAAAACCGATGGTTTATGAATATGACACACGAAATTGGCTCCTTCTTACATAAGCACTTATGGTTTTCATTATTACTCCTTTTGCACATGTTTATGACACTTATTGGTCTCACTGTTTCGGAATAAATAGTTAATTTAAAAAAAAAAGAAAGAAAAAAGATGTACCGAAAGAAGATTAGACGAACACGCGCACAACTCGAAGAATGAAATTTTTAACCCTTTGTCGGGCGCCCCTCAAAAACTCCTTAAATCGGGCGCGGTGTGCTTGACGGGCTCATTGAGAAAATTGATGATTACATTTTTTCTAATTCAATCTTCAATTCAAGATCAAAATTAAAATCAATCCTTTTTATTGGAATGTTTAAAAATAAATTTTATACAAAAGTAATAGAACATTTTTTCCCCCTTTAAATCAGACTAAAAACTAAAAGACTTCATAGAACCTATAATTCCTGTGCCTGTGAGATCGGCCGCACCCGACGGAGGGTTAAAAATAAATTAGCTAGCGACATCTAGTGGCTAATTAGTGACTTATATACATATTACATACATAATAAAAAACAAACAATTTATATATTTATTAGTAATTATTTAAAACAAATAAATGCGGCCTCAAATGAAGACTCAATATTACGTAAACAAAGAAAGGACGTTGTCTTCAAATGTAATTGTATGTGTAATACAAAACATTATGGTTTAAAAACATTGTTTTAGAATAATACAAAGGTAATTTCCGTCTTAACAAGCGGCACGAAATCAAACCAATATTAAGTTTAAAGAAGAACAATTGTATAATGGAAGACCAGACTAATTTAAAACACATTATGCGGCTTACTTTGATTATTTGAATCCTGCATGTTTAACTACCTACTAAGCCGCAAAAGCTATTTTAAATTAATCGAATCATGTTCTACAATAACTATAACCATCGCTAGGTAAATAACTATCATTTAGGTTGGCTACGAGAAATTATCGAACATGTATACCGGACTTAATATTTCAAAATTAAGTAATCAATATTAAATTTTGGTAATTTTAAAGATTCAAGATTACATTAATCAACAATTTTAATAAAGAACAAGAACGTGATTTATCATGAACGCTCGTTTATTGCTTAATTACTCGAAGGACAATTTTCGTTTGTCTGCCTCATAATTTACAACGTTTTGTTTGCCATATACGAAATTTCAATTTAAACCCACACATAATAAGAAGCTGCGGTGATTACCCGAGAAAACCTATCACAGTTTCCGCAGAGAAAATTACTTGGGCTTTTCGAAAGTTAAGGATTGGGTTGTAACGGCTACTATCGAACATAGCCACGAAACGACCTGTGGGCTTATCACGAATTTAGTCTGGCTTTCGAATCGAGCTGTCACAAGTAAAACGGATCCGTTAGCAATCGGGATTGTGAATTTTTTCTAACGACTAACGAGCACCAGCAATCTATCAAATGAACGAAAGATCGACACGTTCGAAAATTAACAAAAAGTATCTAAAATATTGTAGTTACAAATCCGCACGCGGTGGCGCTGCTCAAATTTCCATACCAATCGTTTGAAGCGAACTCGATTCGAAAGCCAGACTAAAATTCGTGATAAGCCCACTGGACACACGTGGTCGCAACCAGCAAACGTTGACCAATGAGCGTGGATTGAGTCGTTCTTAAGATTAAGATGTACTTACATTTAGATATGCAACGACACAGTTGAGTTCATATTTAACTGTATCGGCATGTCTCTTTAAAAAACTGCACCTAATGTGGTTATAAGTACAAAAGTAACGGACTAGAAGATTACAATAAATGCATCGAATACAAACACTTCAACCGGTTGTTAATTATTGGTTATTGTTTCATCTATTACTATATAATGTTTTAATAAGCGATCCATAGCGACGGACTGATATTACACGAAGTCGAAAAAAGATTGCTAAACAAATTATTAACATATATAAACTCTATATATAACTCTCTGATAACTTTTTCCTACATAATATTATATATTACCCCTAAACAAGGGTAAAGTAAAAAGACATTTTACTGACAATACTGATATAAAAAAATGTTAACCTTTATTGTTTTTAATATTTTTGTTATTTATTTACATTAATATGATCCCGTTTATTTTTATCCGCGAACCGCAATATTTCACCATACAATTTCCCATTCTATTAGATTCGCAATTGCAAATATACATATATATTTTAAAATGAATAAAATATATATATATTGTTTAAAAAACACTAAACATAACTCACAGAGGAATATCATAGCCACAGACTAATTAATTAAAACTGTCAGAAAGATGCGTCACGCGCTGATTAACTCCGTTCTCGTGTGATCTGTAACCCAACCACTTAAAAATTGTTAGAAAAAGATTTCGTTTTTTTAGGAATTTGTCACGCGCGAATTAGCTCGCCGATTGTCGTTGAAATTTATATCCTATGAATGAATGTGTTCGAATAGATGAATGGAGGAATAGCAATTTCCAAAGAATCCAAAATTTATATAGATATATGTAGCAATATATGTAGGTATAGGTATATATATGTTTTAATTTAAAATAACTAACTCATCAATTCACTCTTAAAATAATTTAAATTAATTCTTTATAACTTTTACTATCATCCCATTATTATTATGCCTTTTATAATTAAGTAGAATTAAGTTTTACTTTCAGTTTTTCTTTCTTCTGAAATTCTATACATTTCTAATGAATTCGATTTTAATGACTTTCGCACGCCATCTAGCGGACATTCTCAAAACTACAACGTACTATTAAGTAACGTTACAATTTTATATTGTTGCTACCCAACGATAGATGGCGCTTCACTTATGTTAAAATTCAATAAGGCCGTTGTGAATGTTTACTTCGCTTGTCAACTAACCCCCTTCATAATTCATTCAATTTTAAATACCCTATCTATAATGCCGAGATAATACCTTTATTTTAAAATTAAACATAATGAATCTGCTTACATACAGATGTAACCACAGCTAGTAATTATCTCTTCGTTCATAGCTCTAGTCCGAAGCCATAGTGCGGTCACATATCACAAATTAAATAATATTTAGTACAAGTTTTTAAAAAGAAAGAAAGTATGACCGAAAATGACATGTTATGGTCGAATAAGAAACAAATAAACAACGGAGACCTTCAATTAGAAATAGGGAAAGCAGATGTACAGTCAAGTGAAATTATATACATTTTTAAGTGTACATATTTTGGATATTTTGATGTGCAAATTGTTTCCGTAAGCGAATACATTAATTTAGTATCAATTATTACAATTAATATTTACTATCTTTTAGGTTGCAACTAATGATCAATCGCAATTGTCAATTTATACGCGATTGACAATAGTTTGGTATTTTCATTTGTTTTTTGTCATTCTACTTTCAACTTTAGTGCACTTTGAAGGTGACATGAAAAATTAAAAAAGAAAATATCTAAACGAAAACAAAACAAATTAAATTTGACTTGGGCGTATAGTACATTGAATATTGCAATGAATAGCTTCCGAATCACTTTAGCAGGAAAGCGATCGGAGTTTTAAAGTAGTTAAAAATGTTTAACTAAAAACCAAAGGTCTTATAATCATACAAATTAAGAACTATTTATTCCATTTACTGTTTAGATATATTTATTGTATAAATAATAATCTAATATATGACATAAGGCCATTGTCCACGAAGCACATCGGCGTGATAGAAAGCTAAACAATTCGAGGAGGTGCATGTGATTACATAAACAATACCACGAACTGAACCGACAATAAACGGAAACATCCGAGCATCACTACTCTGAGTCAAGAGGAACTTCCTCGACCTGTTATGCAGCTGAATGAAAAGTGATTCGAAAAAAACAATCTCGATCACCCACTTACAATCCCGATTAACGGGCTACGTGAGACGGTCGACGTCGTCAGACGTGACCACTAGTGGTGTGTTGTCGCAAAACTATCGATAATTATATTAATTATTTTTTTGCTAAACATGAGTTGAAATATTTAGTATATATTAAAATCGTATAATCAATGACTAAATTTTAATAAAAATACATGCTCGTATGAAGTATTGCAAAAACGAATGTTTTTGTGTTAATAGGCTTATACTAAATAATTATCGTCATCGATAAAAAAGTATGCAACACAAGGTACATCACTACAAATGTTACACATTATTCCAAACCCAAACAGAACATACCTACTATAATAAAAGATACTATCACTAAAGAAAACATCGATAAATAAAAAAAGTCTCGATTAAAATTTTTCGATCAAGGCCTAACCCAACTATCCCCGCTATTGGACACTCGCCTGTGGTCGTAGCACACCGGCGCACGCGCACCTTCACTATCAAAGACGAACGGAAACCGGCTCTAGTTTCTAGCGAAATTTTTTAAATTTCGAACACACAATTGCGCAATTTAATTTTTAAATTAATAGTGTTGTGACATTTGTACTAGTGAATTGATTGCTGTGGTTTAAAAATAAAGAAAGAAATTCGGAGTGAGTGCTTTTTTTTGGTCATCGGTCATCGGTGAGAGGCATCTTTGAAACGTCATTTTTCGAGCACAGCTTAACCTTTTGCTCGCAAAAATGTGGCCAAGGTTCGTAATTTTATTTATTTCATAATTTATTAACACGTAATCATTTAACATTTCTCATAACTAATATCGACATCGATGTCATCGCTATTCTCCATTTTTTTATCGAATTAACTTCAATTACTTTACGAGATATTTAATACTAATAGTTTATTAACACTAGGACCAGTAACTCAATTCCAACTTAATAACATCACGTAGTAAAGTAAAGTCGTTTTACAATTAAGTAATTGAAATACCGGCCCTTCCACTTTAACTCCAATCATTCTTAAATCTAAACAGATTTGCGTAGTACAGTTAATTGAAATACTCAGGCAGTACATAACAAAGCTTATTTAGATCCCTGAAGAAACAATCACAAGAGATAGAGACGTTTAAACTAAACAAAAGAAGAAAAAAAACTTAACGACTTATTAACGCGCTTATTTTAATTAATTTAAACCGACGTTACAAAAGCTCGCTACACTAAGCTTTCGAAAATATAATATTACAAATATTTTAAATTTCATAATTTATAAAAATGCAGTAGCTGTAATCAACAAGATAGTAACGGCGATTCGAGCAACGTTGCAGGTCGACTGCTTGTACTATATACAGTAATACCCCGCTTTACGCGACCCCGTTATGCGCGGTTTCACTATAACGCGAAATTCAAATTATTAAATTACCCGAAAGAGTGCGTATAAACATAATGTAGTCATCAACTTCTCTATGGTCGCGGGAATTTCAGTTAACGCGATTTTTTCCGGAACGTATCCCTCGCGTAAAGCGGGCATTACTGTATGCATAAAATAATTTATAAAATTCCCTTACACGCTAAACACACTTACGAGACAGCATGACAATAAAATTACTTCAAACAAAAGACAACCGCAGTAAACAATTCATCCAGTCAGTATGCAAAAGTAACATGAACAAACCAACATTCAGTCAAATACTTGAGATAGTATCTTAATTGAATATTGTATCTAATTCTCTTTCTTGTTTATTAAGAACTTCATAGATTTGCTAAATATAACTAAAATCAGATATATAAATACATGTATATTTTAAAAATAAAAAATTGACCTATCAACAAAAATTTATATTTTATCTCTTTTTTTTTATTGAAATAACTTCAAAATATAGTTCTACATCTCATAAACATTTTCTCAATCGTTTCTGTGATACTCAATACAACAACGAAGAATGTACACAAACAAACTAAGCACAATAACAACTTTAAATCGCTCTCTTGTAAAATTAGAATTTTGTAGACATTATTAATAGTGCCTGATAATCAAAGCACAGAGTATTTTAATTCGAGATCAAATCAAATGTTTATTTATTTACTTATTATTTATTACTAACAATAAGAAAGCGAATAAATAAAAAAAGGATCTGTTTACCTTTCTAATAGCATTTTGTTGTAGATTTTATTGGGACATATATAACTGTACATTTAACGATGTGCGGCAAGCTTTTGCAATGTCATTGAACTTTTACAAGCTTCCTTTACTATACAATTTCCAAACAACTTCTCTTACTCTATGCTGTACTATTATTCTATTTTTATAATTACTTCTTTTATGCATCAAATATTATTGATCACATCTTCTAAAGCAGTCTTTCCCAAAGTGGGCGATAACGATTAAACTCCAGGCGAGACTAAATGTTATTGAGGTTTTTAATGTAAAAAAGGGGGGCGCTACAAAATAACTGATTTTCAAAGTGTGCGTTAGACGAAATAAGTTTGGGAACCTCTGTTTTAAAGGTTAACTTTCTTCTGTCATTTTGCAGTTGATAGCCGACCAACTTTAAACACAATGGTTTCGCGTTCGAAACAAATTATTATTAATAAATATTGATTGATATCAATATAGTAAGCTTTTCAAAACCCACAGAGGTCATCAAACGAATATGATTCTTAACTAGCCTATAAATAATATTTTTTCACCCAAAACTCGCGCGTACAAAGCGACGCGACACACTGACCGCAAGACCTACGATTTCTAAATGAGTATCGATTACGTACTTCTGTATTTCCAGTTATAACGACATTGTCACCTTCCATTTCTTCTTTTCGACTTTTATTGTCTGCTCCACCTATTATAACATTTATACAACACAATTAGCTATTTACATACATTTCAATTTTCATTCAAATAATTGCAATTACAATCCGAACGAAAGCCGATCACGCTAGCATAGCGCCCCAAAACAAATTCCATTTTTAAATAACCAACTAATCAAAATATTGTGCACGAACTGTTCGGTAATGAGTCGTACATCCCAAACTACAATGACCGCACTAATTGCCTGTCTTTAACTTAATGAGGGTTTTCTAGAAACAAATCGCTATTACGTCACTAATTATCGAAAACGCATATTCTTATTCAACCATTTATGTAACTGCTTCACTTGCACTGTATTGATGATTTTTAATTCATGTCATATATAGCAGGGGAGCCACATGCGGCTCTTTGAAGGATTATTTGTGGCTCTCGATAAATGTACCCGAGATCCATTTTCATTTTTGTGCTATTATATTTTAAAAAATTATTATCGTTCCGCATGTGTTTCAAAATGCCTTTTAAATTACTGACAACAAATATAAAAGACTAAGTGCAACGATTTTTAAATACTTTTTAAATGGTACATATTTAATTGCGGCTCGCGAAAAATTTCAAATTTCGAAAAATGGCTCGGTCTACCAATCATCCCTTTTATATAGGAACAAAATATAAGAAATAAATGTGTTTATACTGATAGTTAGGAAACGCACGTGGAGTATAAAGGATCTATACAACGCACGTCATAATTGACGTTAATATTTATAGTTTTTAGGGAACGGTTACGGATTGTACTAGCATGTCTTCTTCAAGCCAAATGTAATACTAAACAGACATGCTTTGGTATTCAGCGAACTATATTATCCTTATTAATTCTCAGGCCAAGTTCAATTGCCCGATTCATTAATAAAATAAGCAATCATTAAGTTACTTCTACAATAATTAAATCAATTTCACAACTTCCATTCAGAATTCAACAGCCATGCAACTTTACATTCAAATTATTTATCAAATATTATATTCATAGCAACGAGCAATCGTTGCAAAAAAAAAAAGAAAAACAATTGAATTAATTGTCAATAAAAAATCTATTTATAAAAACAAGCAAATGAATATCGAAAATGTTGTAACGACACATCGCGAAAAGCTAACAGACAAATCATCGCCCATTACTAAAATTTCACTCATTAAAAAATCCATTTCGACAATCAGTCCACGAGAGTTGATGAAAATTGAGAGTGTCATCATTATTTGACTTTAAGTTACGCCACGAAGAGCCACCGGTCCAGCTAACCACTGAATCAACAAATAGAGCTAGTCGCTTTCTCCTATACAGACAAGAAAACCGAAATCAATCACTTACATCATTAGCCGCCGTACACCTGCTCGTACTAATTTAGTAGGCTTCGGTAGGGCTAAATTATAAAATGCAAAATTCGTAAAATAAAATAGTGATAAAAAAAATGAAGATACCAAGACAGATAATAATGAATGTCTGAGAATGCTGGCTTTATTTGCAACGTATACTGACAGAACAAACTCCTGTTCTATTATAACCATTTAACTCCAACTAATCACAAATAACAAACAATAAAAACACTACTGCGTTCCAACAAACTAGAAGCCTTAAAGCACATATACAACATGTCAAAGTTCATACAATACTTAGGTAACAGAACGCAAAGTAATTATCATTCCAAAACGACAAAGACACTTACGGCATGCCTAAAAGGCAACCGCTGACGTGATGTTCCAAAATTAGAGACATAGTCCCGTTTGGTCACAAATATGGAGTAAGATACCCCTCTTACATAATTCGTAATGTGCCAACAGAGGCATCGTAACAGCAAGGCCAAAATTATTATCATAGACATGTTTTATTGTAAACTTTCTTTATTTTATGACCTACAACAAATTAGTTGATGTATTTACCATTGTATAATTTTTATTTATTTCTATTATTATGTATTTATTATGAAACCTGGACTCAATGAATATACATATGGCTATGATTGACGAGTTTCTTGTGATCTTCTTCTCGTCATACGCCTTTCCGACACCATTGTAGAGTCTAACGATGTGCCTATGCTAATAAATTAATTGCATTTAATTCACACTTTCTTCTCTATTAAAAAAATACTTCACTTTATAACCGTCTAGTGTTATATGTGATCGCACCTTTCCTTACGGTTTAGCTAAAAAGCAGTCCACGAATGCCTGCTTCTATTCAAATTGGCAACGAAACCTCCTCTAATTATACTTCATGGATATTAAATTTGAAGTGATGGTAAATTTCGGACCAGCACGTTAGCTGACTATGTAACTGACTATAAAACCTTGGCTTAACATATCAACCGTCTAAAACCCTAGTTCTAATACAGGTTATACTAGAACGGTAGATAACGTTAACAACGTAAACTATGATTGACCGCAAACAAGATTACCATTCTCTTCGCATCCTTGACAAGAAGTAATATAAAAATTTAACATGCACCTTGCATTGGGCGCACATTACACGCTGTTTACCTAATGAAAGAACGTAGGCAGTCTTCAATTGTCCTACATCTTCAGACATTACGTAATCTTTTGTGCTGAACATTATAAAACCGCCTACGTGGTTTATGTCTCGTACTCAATGAAGCAGGTGCTGAATTGGATGTGTCAAGTGTATTAATCGATATTAATTTTATTCATTGATCACCCATAAAAGTCCAGGCGGGTTTATCACTTCCTATTGATGGTGTAACCCATAGAGATTACTTGCATTGTAAGACGCCCACAAATTGGTTTTCATTAAATACCCATCGTGTGACTTGTACTATAATAGAAACGGCATGCGTGGGTTGATAATTGCAACCATATGAGGATCCTCCAGAGTGCACTCTCTCCCATTCACTCCGCGAATGCATACACCGAATTATTCAAGACCGACACCGGTTTATGTAACGGGATATTGACATCCTTTGCTTATAGTTTTCTGAATAATAATGAGAAATTTAATTTGAATCTAGATTGCTGTTGGAACTGTTATTATTTGTATATAAGACTTTCGAATATGAAGTATAATTATTTTTAAACAATAAAGGAAAGAAGGAATAATCTAAAATAAGGAGTACTTAATAATCTTTATAGACGAGGTGAAACTCGTAGATACGAAGGCATAACTAACACCCGAGGAGGAGCTATATAAAGCGATTCCCCGATATGGGCGGAGAGAGTAAATCTTAAAATTACACAGAAATTCATTTCCGTCTCAACAAAGGCTAGGAATTTAAATCTACACCTACCACGACTACATTTACAAAAACAAAACACAATCCGGTTCTAATAGATGACAATCGCGAATTTAAAAAGATGAGTATTGTTTTAAGCATATAATTACGTAGTGTAATTGCTTGTGCATTATGTTTTTGGGGGGCCGTGGGAGACAGTTTGCACACCTTCACGAAATGATTAATGAGGATTGCGGATTCACTGCAATGATATAAAATGAGACCTTGAAACCATTCTACAACTATTTTTAGACATGCATAGAGACAGATATCGTTGTTAAAGATTTCAAATTAGTAGTAACCAGGAATTTAGTAACAAACGAATTTGAACTAGTGACATCCCACGTTACTATAAAAAAAAGACTACAGACCTTTGCCATATATACAAAAGTAAACATAGATAAATTCAAATAGGAAGCAGTTGGCATAGTTTTATTGATTATCGATTCAGTCCGCGTTTAGTAGACTCTACCGGTGCTCGTTCATGGGTGACATTTAAATGATTCAATTTACCATCAACGGCTTTCAATCATTACAAACTAAAATTCTATTTGTTTAATATTATTTTCTCAGTCCTTTCTACTTTTAAATTGGTTTACTCTTTCTGTATATAGAATTCTTCTATAGGTACAGTCGACTTCAAAAATAACAGAACAAGTCGACTAACAATTACTAACAAATATACTCGTATTTTTTATAATGACTGTATCTATTATAACTAATTTTCATTTGTTTTTATTTCTATCAACAGTTTGTTGATTAAACGAATTAATCGAAGTGAATTAAACTACATTTTAATATTTTGTTGTATTAGTGTATTACCGAGTTATTTCACAATCCATTCAAGCCCTTAACCTAAACGTCTATACACGTATCTAGGTTCATTAGTTAATTGACCACTTAATCAATGTTTTTATAAATCTCTAATCAATATTAAAGCCTTAGTATTAAAAACTATAGCTTCTACATGCTCGTAACTGTAAATGACGTCACAGCCAGTTGATATTTCTAAACACATTTCTAAACTATGTTTAGGTTTTGCAACGACATCAACTTTTAAGATATTGCTAAAGTTCTCGTCTCATAGCTGACACTACCTATCTACTGGATATTCACAATTTCCAACATCGATATTTAGAAATAATACTGAATAAACAAACTTATCTTTGTATACAAAAAAATATGATTTTTTTTACTTTTACTAGAATTACTCCATCCTTCCCTCCCTCCACCCCCATTCCATAAAGGCTTGTGTGTTACGATGACACAGCTTCGAAATTTGCTATCAAGGTATATCTCGATGGACAATTTTAACTAATTATTTAATCACAGTATATTTCCTTTATGTGTTTGTGTAAATGTGGTGATGTTCTTTTTTTTATCATTTATTTAAAATATTATTTTTTCTCCGCACCTATTTCATTCTATTGTAATATATCTGCCTCATCCTAAAGGTGAATTGGCAAACAGTATCAAAAAGCATTAAGTTGGCCTTTTGTAAGTGCAAAAAAGTTATAAATAAATTAATCAAAAGATCTCCTGTCAACTCCACTCCTATCTACGCGCGCGTCATACAAAGCCATGCCACATTTCTCCATTTAAAACGATTTATTGCGGCTTACCATCACGTTCTACTACAAAATAATAATCGAACACGAACCATTTCACAGTACGCAGACAAAAGCTGCTCACATACGAACAAACACGGAAACAAGTAAATAATAAACCGTTTTAATACATTGCAAATTACAAGCCACGTTGCTGCATGGAAAGCAAAATTATCTTAGGGTAATAGGTATTACACAAATTAATACTTGCTTACTACGAACACTATCTGTAGAAAGTAATTTGCGAGTATCGGAACGAATATTACTACAAGCTTTAAGTAAATTTTTATATAGTCAATGTCTTTCTAATTTACTCCTCTTCCGTTCCAGCATCTAACCTCCTGAAGTGAAACATAGACTAGCGTAACGTAGTCTTAAATTATTCAACTAATTTTTAATTAGGCATAAGCCACAAAATATTTTGTAAACAGAACAATGTGTCACTTCCGCTACACCGGCTTTCTGAAACGAGTATATAACGCGTATATATACATACATTATACTACCTCCAAAACTACTCTTAAATGATTCGTTAAAGGGTTCCCAATAAAACTGTATGTATACATACTTAATAATTCAAAAGTTCATGTCTACAAACAAAACCGTTTCCGTATTATAACGTACATGTAGTTTCACTCCAATAAGCACATGACTTAACATATCATTTAAACTAGAGTACCATTTAAATATCAAACATTGTATTAGACCAGCGGTTCTCAAACTTTTTTGGCGAAGGAAAAAGCCTTAATATTAAAAAACTGATTTATATGTATTTATGAATAATCATATTGCAATATAATATTATATATAATATTTATATATTATAAACACACTTTGAAAATTGCTGAGGCTTGAGACGATTGGGTAAGACGATAACTTAACGCACACTTAAGACAAAACCGACGAAGTCACTAAAAAATATAACAAAAGTTTACGCGCTAAAAGTAGCGAGCAAAATCGTTTATTAAATAAACAGTTAAATGTAAAATATTTACTTTGTACGACTCCGACAAAGAGAGTGCTGTTTTGTGATACAACATTGAACTTCCTCGTCAGTAAACTCGAGCGAACACATAGGTAAGTTTTTAAGCACGAAACACTTTTAAGTTTATATTCAGATTTTATAGATTAGCAAACAAAACCTTATCTTGAACGATAACCGTAGTTGCAAAGTTTCATTACATTATATTTTCATTGTGATCACGGGAAGAATAGACGCGATATTGAAATGAAATGAAAATCGTTTATTAGCATAGGCACTAAAGACATGCGCTTGCTTATCGTTAGACTCTACAATGGCTTCGGAAAGGCGTATGACGAGAAGACTACAAGAAACTCGTCAATCATAGCCTATACATAAAATAATTTTAAAAAAAAACTGAATTTTAATTCAGAAAAAAAAAAGTAAAGTAATTACGCCGTGTAATAAATAAATTTATATAATATTTACAATTACATAAATTTTATTTGCATTTTTAAATTTCACTTGAAATTTTTTTGTTCAATTTAAAAGGCAAATAATCGTGCCTTTATTCGGAAGCACACTTTAAACGCGAAACAAGCATTGCTATTCCACGGTGAGTTATCACTTGTTCCGGAGTAAGTCCATTTCGGCACGGTTGCTCAGAGAACGCAAGGACCCGAACAATTAGTCAAGGCTACTTATTATAAATAAATCGTTAACGTTAATATGTTGCAATTGTTTTTGTTAATTACTTTTTTTATATATACTTTTAGCCATTAGCACTAAATTGCTAAACGATCTTCTTTTTTTTTTTGGAAAGAATAAAGATCTCGAATTTCTAAATATAAATTTATAGAGGAAAGTACTTTTAACCACATTTTGCGGTTCACTATGTTGTATAGAATTTTTAACAAGAAATTCACACAATACATTACGCCGACTCCTAATACCTACTACCGTCAGAACGAACATTTTGGCAATATCTGAGATACTCTACACAACTTGTAAATCGCTTTATAAAATTCGATTTTGCAGATCCTACCATGTTAATAGAACCCATCGATATAAAGCACGACACGGCTTGTGTGCCTCAGAGTGAAATAACAGATTCTAATAAGGACCACTATTGGAGCGTGCCATTAATAGCCCTTTCTCAGTTCCGCCCCATCTTCGCACATTAGCGGGAAAGAGACAGAACAAAGGAAAAAAACAACAATAAAAGACAATACACCAAACAACAATATCGATTTAATAGAAATAATAATGAATAAAATTGTACAAGTCTTATATAAAAATGAAAGTAGACTGGAGTTTTTGTTGCACGTCGCTGATAATATTAAGAAGTTGCTCGTAATTTAGACAGTACCTAAATAGTATTAAAAAGTAATCAATTATTGTAGGAGAACACAAGTGGACTGTATTTTTGAATTAGGAAATAGGCACAATGATCGCAAAATGCATTCAAGTCGCGAATTTAAGACTCACCGCTCGCGCGTCTAATTTTTAAAAATGCTGTTAATAGAGGGGCTCGGGGAGCAGGGGTGAGAAGAGGACAGCGGGGAGCGGGAGAGGAAATTTACAAGTGCATTTGGCGCGAACAATAATAATAAAAGTATTAGATCTTAGGACAATCATGTCGCAACCCGCATTAAGTTGAAACAGTTCCCTAATTTACGAATTTATGTACGCACATTATTATATTTCCAGCGTAGTACGATAACATGGCTGTTAATTCGATTTGCTATTGCGTTTATTTCGAAAGCTTTGTAATTCGCTTTATGACGGCTAGATTGAACTGAACATCGGATGAATTAATCAAACAAAAAAAAGCCACATAAAGGTTCATTAAATTAATTAATATTATTCACTATTTCAATTGTTTTTTCATTAACTTTTTTATCCTCTTTAATATATGTATCGATCAAAGTCCTACAAAAACTGAGGTTAAGGAAACTTTTACATCTATTATTACCTCCAAAAAAACGTAAAAAAAATCACTCTCACATTTTGTATCAACATCCGAATTAACACATTCACAAACGAGAGTGAAATTTGTTTCCATTCAAAAAACGCGTCACTTTTAATAGAGCATCAAATACATCGCTTCATTATAAAAGTGTTATCAGATTTATGTATGAAGAGAAGCGGCAATGGTTATTAAAATTATAACTTTGGCTTATTTGGCTAGCAATTAGGGTTGCGATTTAGCGCAGTGAAAGTCGCTGCCAGGGAAGTAAATTTAAATGTACAAACACCGCAAAATAGTTTTATACTGAATCATTATTATTATTAATTTTATTAGAAAATATAACCAAGCATTCAGGCCGAATCCGTATACTAAAAAAACTATGCTAAAATAATTGTATCCGAAAACTATAGAGTAATAACTTTATTATTTTATGTAATGTATATATTAAATATAATAATAATAAAATCCTTTATCGTACATACGTACATAGACGAGCTGAATGCATTAGGCATTATCTACCAGCTAACCTCTGTCAGTCATATTCAGATGCAATGATAAGGAAAAATAATTACAACTAAATATATATAATTAAAAATATCAATCAACCAATCAACCTACAAAAGATGTCATCTGTGTATGACACGTGTATATAATAATTAACACGTCTATAAATCAAGCTCATATTATGAAAAGTTTACAGTGAGAGTAAATCGAAGTTTTATTATGTTTGCTGAGAGCGTCGTAAAGACCGGACGGAATAAATTCTTTGCGAGTAGTTTTCTCTAACAAACATTTTTCTAACTAACACATACATAGTACATTGACCTTAATTAAAAAAAAAAATACTTTAATTGATTAAAACTATACAAAAACCACAAATAACACTTGATTATATAACAAATCGGTAATGTTTATTTATATGTATGAAAGTTTCCCGAAGCCACAACTAGATGGCGTTAGTCTTGTTTAAGAACGTCGCACGGGTTGGCCGTGTCGTATATTGATAGTGAATTCGTAGCGCCGAACTCGTTGCCATCAGGAGGGTCTTAACTGACTCGACTGAACAGCGAATGATGAACTGGGATATGATTCTTTGTGATTCCAACCCGCTCGCTCGCAAGTCACCTATCGCAGACTTGCGGGTCGATGTACTGACGCTGCTTTTGGCCATATTTTACTACTGATTTGTTGTATTTTAACAAATAGATATACAATTATTAAAATGTATATGTACATATTTAGGGCAACAGGATCCTATATTGGATGTACATAACCTCTATGGCATTTTTTTTTATATCTCATAGTTTTCTCTTACCAGCCTTTATAAATGTGGGAGGTTCCCGTGCCCCACTCTGTACTTTGAGATAGATGTTAATATCTATTGTTACACTAGAGACCTACTTTTTCATTATAATTTGTACGTTGTGATAAGCTATTTCTGAGACATGATTACTAGAGATTTTGTTTAAACAACTATTATAAAATGGTATTATTATTATTTTCAGAAAATCATCAATCGTTAGAAGAGGTGAAAGCACAGAACGTTACCATGGGGCAAGAACAGTCGTACGCGGCCCACGCTAATGGACAACACACTCGTCCCCGATACAAAGACAAGTACGAGGATCCCGTCCACTACCGCAGCACAAGCGAATATTGCAATCCCAGCGACTATAGGAAGCCGAGTGTCGACTACCACGAACCTAATGATTATAAAAGGCATCGTGTACGAAGAAGCGCTGAAAGTTTCAAAAGTGATAATTCTAGCACAGAAAGCAGCGGATACAGGAGCGGCTCTAACAGCGCATACGATTACCGCAGCGCTTCTGAACGTTCTTCTTCTGGAAGCGACTATTACAAGTCCAGTCTTTACAAAAACGACAACTACAAAGAAATTAATAAAGAGCTTTACAAACCGGTTAAAATATCAAAAGAGAAGCGGTACAAACTCCAGTTCCTCGACGCCGAAGACAATAAAAGCATAGGAAAGGGAACAAGGTTAAGTAGTTACCTAAGCGAAACAGAGAAGGCTAAACTAAGGGCTGGTCCTGCAGCGACTAAAAAAGCTGGCATCAGGAATTACACCCCAAAGATACTTTCAGAGGTAGAGCAGAGAAAGAAAATCGATAATTGGATCTAGTTTTAGCAAGAGAGTTAAGACTAAGTAAACATAAGTTGTATATATTGAATAGCATAATTGTAAATGTATAAAAGTGGTCGTAAAACATGGAAGCGGCGGGGGCACTCGCAACATTGGGCAGCTTGGCTCCGTCTCCCATCACTGTGCTGGGGCTTATACCCTTATTAGCCTTGGGGATAACCTATTTCAGATATCAACAATACGATCCAGAATCATATGTCACTGATGTGACCAGCGTAAGTATATTTGATTTATATTATACATTATTATAACAAAATTCGTATTATTGTATTAAACACTCTTTATTTATGTTTCAGATCCTGCCAATCTATGATTTTATAATAGTCGGTGGTGGCTCAGCAGGATCAGTCGTCGCTTCACGGTTATCAGAAATTGGTAACTGGACAATCTTACTTCTGGAAGCTGGTCAGGATGAAAATGAAATATCCGACATACCAGCATTGGCGGGATACACTCAGCTCTCTGAAATGGACTGGCAATTTCAAACGACTCCGTCATTTAATAGATCGTATTGTCTCGCTATGAATGGTGACAGATGTAATTGGCCTCGAGGCAAAGTTCTCGGAGGTTGTAGCGTCCTCAATGCTATGGTCTATGTTCGGGGTAATCGTAACGACTACGATTTGTGGGAGGCTTTAGGCAATCCTGGATGGGGATATGACCAAGTGTTACATTATTTTTTGAAGTCTGAAGATAACCGAAATCCTTACCTAGTCGAGACACCGTATCATTCAGCAGGAGGATATCTGACTGTACAAGAAGCACCATGGCGAACTCCCTTAGCTGTTACATTTTTAAAAGGTGGAATGGATTTAGGCTATGAAAACCGCGACATAAACGGTGAAAAACAAACAGGGTTTATGTTGACACAAGCTACAATGCGACGTGGGAGCCGGTGCAGTGCAGCTAAGGCTTTTCTACGACCCGTACGGCATAGACCTAACTTACACATAGCTCTTGGAGCTCAAGTCACAAAACTATTAATTAATAATAAAAAGAAACAAGCGTACGGTGTAGAATTTGTCAGAAATGGCCAAAAATATAAAGTTAGAATTAAGAGGGAAGTTATATTATCTGCTGGTGCACTGCTTTCTCCTCAGCTTTTAATGCTCAGTGGCATAGGACCTGCAGAGCATCTTAAGGAACACGGCATACCATTAGTAGCTAATCTAAAAGTCGGTCATAATCTTCAGGATCACGTGGGTTTGGGCGGCCTAACCTTTATAGTTAACAAGCCAGTGACATTTACAAAGAAACGTTTCCAAACATTCGCTGTAGCTATGAATTATATTCTATATGAAAAAGGGCCGATGACAAATCAAGGCGTAGAAGGATTAGCATTCGTCAATACTAAATACGCCCCGCCATCTGGTAATTGGCCCGACATACAGTTTCATTTCGCGCCAAGTTCTGTAAACTCCGACGGAGGAGAGCAGATCAGAAAAATTCTAAACTTGCGCGATAGAGTTTATAATACGGTCTACAAACCATTAGAAAATTCAGAAACGTGGACAATACTACCTTTATTATTGAGACCGAAAAGTAAAGGCTGGGTGAAGTTGAAAAGCAGAAATCCTTTCCAAGCGCCTTCGATAGAGCCAAATTACTTCGCATACAAAGAAGACATAAAGGTGTTGATAGAAGGAATACGTATAGCGATGGCTCTATCAAACACGACCGCGTTCCAAAAGTATGGCTCACGACCTCACACGATACCCATGCCGGGATGTTCACACCACGTGTTATTCAGTGACGAATATTGGGAATGTAGTCTGAAGCATTTCACTTTTACAATTTACCATCCGACGAGTACGTGTAAGATGGGCCCGAAGAGTGATCATGAAGCCGTGGTTGACTCGAGGTTAAGAGTCCACGGTGTGGCAAATTTGAGGGTAGTAGACGCTAGTATAATGCCGACTATTATAAGTGGTAATCCCAATGCCCCTGTGATTATGATAGGAGAGAAGGCTTCTGATATGATCAAGGAAGATTGGCAAGTGTTATGACATGATAGAAGTGTCACAATAAACGTTTGACCAAATTAACACTCGTAGTAGCTTTATTATGAACTTTTAAAGTCTAATTTGGCGTAACAATACCTATTTATGTGTTTTGTTATATGTATATTTTTTTTATAATAAAAAGGTGATGTTATTATTAAAAAGTGTATGAAAGGATTATTATTTACATTGTTATGTTATTTGTGTACATAATAGTTGTGAAATTGTAATTTTATTGTTATTTGCTATTTTTAATAAACGCTAAATTTGTTTTATTAATAAATTGTATAAATAAACGTAAGTTTCAACGTTTTATTGTTTTATTTTATATAAATTTCCGATGGGAAGTAAAATGAAAAAGATTCCAGACCTGTGATGTGTAGATACATGATTTTGCACTAAGCCGTAGGTTTAACCCCTGGTGATGTATGTCAATTGCAAACAAAATAGTCATAAAACGACCGTAAATATATACAATATACACGCCATCTACTGTTGAGTAGTGAAACAGTACAGCGCCATCTATTATTAAGTAGCAGAAGCAGCATTAGAACCTGCACCTCGAGTTTACTAGTTCCCATAAAAAACGTACACAATTCACAAAGATGGCGTACTAAACCCTATATTTATATATTCTTTTACAATTTAAACCTTATAGTAAGCCGCATAGTATTTTAAATTAGTTGAGCCTGCATTTTAAAGTATGGGCAACATAGCAATCAAAAACAAACCGACAAATAAATTGTAATAAGCAACAAATTGCGTACAAAATAGCATATTGAATAACAGTTTGTACGCGAGAAGTAAATACAACATATGTTTATATAACACACGTACTATAAAATTATTATACCGGGTGATTCAGTCGAACGTTTGGGGCCAAAAATGTGGTACTCAATATCGTTAGAGGAGTCTTTGCTCATAGTTAGATTTTTAAAACAATAGTCTGAAAATAAATTAAAATATTTTTTTATTTGTAGAGGATAATCTCGAACACTATTGAACTGACTCTAAAAGGGATATATGCTACAATTTATGATGAAGAACCTGAACCTCTACCTAATGACGAACTTACATTATTCGTTCCTATAGTATAAGAGTTATCAACATAAAAAAGCGTCGGGATTCACCATACAAGTCACTTATAAAAAGTACACCACCTACATTATATAATAATAAAAAAGAACCTACTACATTTAAAAAAACCGCACATTGTGGTAATAAAAACCGCACGTCAAATTGAATACTAATTTACGAAGCGAATCAACTAAAACGAGCGTCACATACGAACCGCTCGCTACACAAATCGACTAACACCATAAAGTTAAAAATACTATATATGTCCATAATAATATACGTTATTTTTTAAAATTCCCCTTTCATAATATAAATTGTAATAAATATTGTTGAATGGATAAATAGAAATACAGATGTAGCCTTCATCTAACAGCATACAAAATTAATAAGAAATAATAGTTAAAGAAAACCATCATCAATAATGTTATTTGTTTATTCGGTATTCACTCGTTGACTGGCATTGCCTAGCTAACGCCAAACCCTATATACATTACACCTCCACTCTTATTATTAAATAAACACAAATAAACAATGTCACCTAGCTGTCATTACATTCTGTTACACGCATTTATAAGAAACCGTTTCAATTGTTACTTATTAATATACAAATAATAGAAAGACAAAAAATGAATATTTGATATATAAGTATATGCAACATATTACTGCTTTATTTTCATTACTGTCTAATGGTTGTCGTGTTTGAAGATTTATTATTTATTAGTAAATAATTATCACTGCATTGAATGAAATAAAATGCAATTGAGTAATGATCAGAGCCTAATACTCGTATATCGTGTAATTCCAAACATTCCAACAAAAATACAGTACTAAAACAATTAAATAAACATAGACGTCATTATACGTCGTTAGTAACATAAACGCAACACCGGCAGAGACCGGGGTGAAACGGAAAAACCGTATTACACAACACAATTGGCTAATTCTTAATACCAATCCAGGCTTTGAATACTTGAATGATACAGAACAACGATTCCCAAACTTAGAGATTTTATATTTATAGAGAACAATATCAACAGATTTGTTTACAGATTGAAAGTCGATTATTATTGAACCTCGACAACATTAATCGATTACTACTTTCTAATTAAAAATAATTTTAAAGCAAAACTTAATTAAGTTTAAATTAATTATTTTCTTACAATTTGTTTTAAATTCATTAATTTGTAATCAATTAATTTTTTTCTATACCAATGGACATTGGGTTTTACAATGAATTCTCAAAGGATAAGTGTGTCACATTCCGCAGTCCACCGCCAACATAACCACTTTCCTTTAACGGTGACCCCATACGAATTATGTCATACGAAATGACGAAACCAACAAGTCGCATAATTAGGGCACACGTTGGAAACCATCGTCATACAAATATTATTTATTTAGTTTATTCCAATTTTAAACTATATCCTCGGGGTCTATTAACATTAAGGTTTCATGTCTTAATCCCAACATCCGCAGAGAAATAGTCAATGTTCTAATAAACTAATAGTGAAAGTACAAAATAAACATGAACAATAAATTCAACAAGTAGTATTCAAGTAGTATCACCATTTTCAAGCGAAACACATGTGAAGTGCCCTAATCGCGTTTCGGGATCAGCTTAGAAACACCCGGGATAATGGGAGGAGTGTGCCCTGTCAATTTAGACAAAGCATTTTAGTATCCTCAAGCCAGCATAGTGAAGTCGACAGTACATCTGTGTGTGGTAACAGTTATCTCAGCTCATAGTAGTAGCAGGCGGGGTGTAAGTATATGCTAGACTAAATTAAAAAATTGTGCATATGTAGACCTCTTACTGTTTAGTAATAACCATTAATATCGTCGCGATCTTAAAACAACATATGACGAACTAACGTTTACATTTTCTAAAAGCATTATTTAATAACTGTCAAAATTAAACTAATTTATAGAAAGAAAAACAAATTATCCCCATTACAATAAGAATATTTTTAATTACAGAAAAAGAAAACAATTTCCATACATCGCATCAAAATAATCAAATGACTTTTAAATTTTATACACAACCAAAACATACACCCTCTATCCTGAGATCTCGCGAGTTAATGACTCGTTCAATTTCAATCGTTAATGACTAGATCAAAATAAATCATCCAAAATTTAAACCATTCTATGAAATAATAGTAAAAACGTTAAAACAAATGCAACTGATTAAGATCGAACGATAATGAGGTAAGCGCCTATTGTATTACACCACCTAGTTCCTTAAACGCTTCACATTACATAACAGTAGTATACGAGGAGCCTACGTGAGTGACCACGCGTAATGGCCACTGCCCTCGATATCCAAAAGATATTTAAATTTCAAAATAAAATTTCTTAAACAACTGAACACGATGTGCACATGCAAATTAAGCAATACGCCGGATATATTTTATATATCTGCACATTTATTGACTCAAAGCGTAATCAGATTGCGTTGTATTAATCTACTTCGAATATTATTTTTATAATAATTTAGTAAGCGACTGTACCAACTAACCAACTACCAAGGATGGTTGGTACTGACATTCTGATAGACATCCGAACAACTTTTAAATTCTTACAATCATCATATGGTTAGTCAATATAATTCTTTATTTAAAAAAAACAGTAATGGATGCTTTTTCCTATAACGTGATTCGTTAATACAATAAGACATCTGAATTCTAACTTTCATTATACATTTTTTTTTCTAATTTTTCCCCTTAAATCTCTATTTGTTATTTTATTTTATTATGTAACATCTAAATTATGTATTCTTATTAGAAGTGTAGTAATCATGCTGTCCTATCCTATAGTTAAAATTTCATTTAGTTTATAATAATAGCAATCATTTATATCACATCTAGTCCTAGTTTGTTAGTTCAAAGCAATCTTAGCAAGAACTATGCTAAGTAGCGCTTCAATAACCTTGCTATATTAGAACGACTTTATAATCAATTAGAATCTTATATGAGACATGTGACAAGGGAAGTCAACGAGTCAAACTCCTCACACCAACCGGCTTAGCTACACGGAACACATTCGCTTTCAGCACGTTTATTCCAAACCACAACATTCACCTTTACACCCACAGCTGTTAAGGCTAGTATTGCATGTTGATTTTAATAGGCGGGAAGGTGCAGCCTTGTGTTTACTGCCTTACATTGTTACAAGTTTATTCAGTTCGCTTTTACTTCAATATTTATATTTACTCAACCTTATACCATATACCAGCCATTCTCAAAGTGTGTTCCGCGGAACCCCAGGGCTAAAATACTGCAAAAAATACCTACCAAAGGGAGATTATAAGGTTACATCTAAATATTCCAACGTAATATTACATTGCAATGTGATTATTCATAAATACATATAAATCAGTTTTTTATAATTATATTAAGGCTTTTTCCTTCGCCAAAAAAGTTTAAGAACCACTGCCATGTACTATCTACAAGTTACGATTTTGTTTGCTAACTTTACATTCATTCTGTTAAACAAAAATAGTGTGAAGCATTTACCAATAGACCAACATAACTGTGCACCCAAGTGGAATGCGTTCCTTTTTACAACTTCTATATTCTAAAGTTATAAAGTCAGCGAAGTTAGGTGCACAGTTATAATGGTCGAGCACTAAAAAAATATATGCATGTCGACACCTTTTTAATAAGTCTATTCTAAATAACACAAAAAATATGTAAAAAAGAAAAAAAAAAAGAAAGGGTTATTATCTAATAAAACATTGACATTTAATTTGAGAGAATCGACGATTTTTTCCGCAATTTCATTTGTAGCCTAAAAACGTACGTTTCGAAATGAAATTGAAGATTTGGGACGGTGAATCAATGTTGTCAATTTCGCCATTTTATCCACTAATTAGGTTTTCATGTCACCGCTAACTTGTATGTTTGCGAGCCGGGGGCGCCCGCTGGAGTCGCGTGGGGCAGTTGCAGGTTACGCCATACCGCTGCGGTGTCGGCTCGCGTCAGCCCAGTTCACCACGCGTACTCGACACGATCTCTTGTGCCTCAAACAATAATAATATCGATAGCGGTGCTCGGATCATTTGTGCACTTTTTAGAAACGTGTCAAAGGTCGTACACTAAACAACGCGATTCGTTTTGCCTGAAATAAAACTAAAATGCCAAATAAAGAGCTGCTACTGTCATACACGAAATCGATTCTGACTATTTTAAAATATCTAACAAAGTATACTTAAATAATTAGTTAAACTTCCCTCGTATGTACTTAAAGAGTAGTTTGACCCGTATATTGTCCGAGGTCAGGTAACAAATCGTCATACCAAAAACTAAACAGAAGGAGAGATTGTGTTACTTTTAATGAATAAAGTAAATCGCAATTCTTTCACCTATGCACTAATCAATACGAGTGTAATGAAGTGCAATGATCCACGTGACTGTCGCAGGCCGTGAGAACAGAGTCGAGAAAGAAAGAGGAGATAAAACGAACAATAAACAATAATTACGCATTTAACAGTGACGTTTATTGAAGTGAAATTTTTGTGAACCTTAATGTTGTGAGCCATTAAGCAGATGGTCATTTAGACTCGAACCAAAGCAAAAGTTACAACGAAAATAGTCTATTTTGTGTGTGTGCAGACAAGTGCTCCGATTGTGTGGAGAGATACAATTCTTTTTTCTTTTCTCTTTTAAAAAACGTGCAAGGGAACAGCTTCAGAGATGAACGTAAGTTACGTTACTTAACATATTTATTATAAATAAAATGCATGAATTTAATCCTCACCTCATATCTCTTGTTCAGTGGGCTTATCACGAATTTTAGTCTGGCTTTCGAACCGAGTTCGCTTCAAGCGATTTGTATGGAAATTTGAGCAGCGCCACCGCGTGCGGATTTGGAACTACAATATTTTGGATACTTTTTGTTAATTTTCGAACGTCTCGATCTTTCGTTCATTTGATAGATTGCTGGTGCTCGTTAGTCGTTAGTATAAATTCATGATCCCGATTGCTAACGGATCCGTTTTACTTGTGACAGCTCGATTCGAAAGCCAGACTAAATTCGTGATAAGCCCACTGTATCTGTTTATTAGAACGTATTTCTGTGAGCAACATACATTACTATACGTAGGGTCTACAAAATCGCGATTTTACAGGAGAACCATTTAAAGTTAGAAGTTATTTCATCAAAAAGTTATACAAAATATTACTTACGACTATGTTAATAAAACCCGCCGAAATATAACCATCGCGTTTCATCACATTCATTTTAAAATTAATACAAAGATTTCTAAACAAAAAAAAAAACAAATTACGTCGTTACATTTCATAACATAACCTCTGCTAATATTAAAAACCATTTTAAAATTGCAATCGTCTCGCAGACACATTCACGTATTTAATCTCCCATTCCCATCTCAATTTACGCGATCATTACAATGCATGCCAAGGTTGAAGAGTCACGGCCGCTTAAGAAAACAATAACACGCCTGTGAAAGTAACAAATCGCAACCACTTTGTAATATTTTTGATGTAATCTATGTAACTATAATTAATGAAATTAAGAATGTCAATGTAATTAATAATTAAAAATATTACTTAATTTAATTACAATAAATAATAACTTATGAATTAGTAACGAAAGAAGAAATCGATCGCTGAACAGTCGGAATTCGCCTGATATAAAAGAGTCCCTGTATCTACAAAAATATAACATACACCATAAATGAAAAAGAACTACTACATATGTTTCGTTCGTATAATAGTAGCGGTAGCAAATAAATGCTTTTAACACTAGAACTACCAACCGGTCAATATGACCTATTTTTATTGATGACTTGTGCTTGCAAAGTATTAAATATAATTCAATAAATTTATTGTAGAATTGCAAAAAATAGAATCGTTTACAAAAAATAATGAGTAAGGTTTTACATAAAAGTCTTGTGAAGAATTTTTGAAAGTGGTCATATTGACCGGTTGGTAATTCTAGTGTTAAAATAAAGCAACTGGGACTTACTAAACTGAATTAGTCCAACGGGCCAACAGATTAAGCATAGCAATTGTTTTTGGTATTAAAAAACAATTAGGTCAAAAATAACAATAATAAATAGATATTTAATTAAGATATATATGAAATAATATTGACAGTACATACACATGTCTACATATATAATTATTACAATCGATTACGTAATTATATTTGATGCTTGTATGTTGCGTTTTACACTCAATGCAACATGTGGGTATTTGGCAAGATTAGATAGATACAAATTCGTTAACGTTTTTTTATTACAACATTGTGTGTAATATCACTTTTGACATTAAACTAGTGTTTGTATCGAAGACTTTGAGAGACCACAGCACATATCGCCGGCTCCTATTAACATGGTAGGATCTATAAAATTGCAATTTTACAGGAAAGCGATTTGTGATTACTTTGTATAGATTCTTCGTTGTTATATTGAGTATCACAAAGTGAGATGCAGAACTACTTAATTCCGTCTTATTTGTTCTAATTGGAATGAAAATACAAGCGTTCCAATATGAATGAAGGACTGTTCTATTGACACATACATACATAATATATTTTAGGGCACACACAATATGCGCTCGCAATATTCTGATCTAAAATATTGTAATATAATGTGTAATACAAAATACTTTTTCCCCTTTCTACATCAATTTTATAAATACAACTAAAGTTTTTGTCTTCGGCTCCGGCCGTGAGTGGCCTCTAGACTTTAACATAAAATACACTTTGCAAAAAAAAAAACTGAAAAAAAATCATATCCTGAAAAAACTCATTTTCCTGAACAAAATTGTCCTTCACACTACTCACCTAAGATGTCTACTTTCCAAGATATAACGATTTGAAAAATCTTGAATATTTCAACCTTATAAATACAATACCGTAATTGTATCGTTTATTCACTTGTTTATTTATTTATTTAAAAATCCAATTTTGCAAATTTCTACAACAATTGTCACGAAAAGCCTATTCTTCAAAAGTTAACTTCACGCTTCAATGATTGTAATTTACTTAAAAAAATACTTCTCTCAGTTCAAAGTTGCTATATTATAAGAAGGCATTGCAAGACATTAGGTTTTCTAATTAATTGATTTCTATTTTTTTTCATCACACGAGTAAACAAATATTTTTTAATAACAACCAACTGAACAAACGATTTATAATTAAGATAAACAGGACAACGAAAACAATAAATTAAACACCTATAAGGTATTTATATTCCATTCTATTTTGATTCTAATAGGATCCTATTGGAATACTTGAGACTTGACAAAATACAATCGTAGCTGATTAATAAAACAATGAATAATATGCAGCAACTATAATAGCGTCTTGTTCACTCCAAACATAGATATAATAATATTAAGTATTGGTTGTCATTTGTTTCACAGACTGCCACTTGTAGCTTCATTTAGGGTGTCAAATGTTTTTATTTATTAATATTTATTTTAAATTCTAAATCATTCAACATTACAAATTATTTATTTGAAAAATTACGAATAGGTCACGCGCATTTAGTTACCCAAAGGAAAGCCAACATTCGCTACACCGCAATTAATCGAAACAAAATTGATTACTACAATCTGAAGTATGCATGCCAACAATTAAAGGCATAAATTGAATATAGAATTCAAAACAATTGAATAAGAAGGAACCGTCATTGCATAATACGCTCACAGTGTAATTACTAATATTTATTTTACATGAAACCGTGTACTTAAAAACTCATTAATCACATTATATAAGAACATTCGCGATTGAATACATCGCCGGCTCCTATTAACATAGTTGGAACTAACATTTTGACAAATTTCCTTTTTTTATTGAAATAACTTCATAACATAATAAGGTCTACGTCTTATGAAAAACAAATCAATGATATCTGATTTATTCAATTCAACAACGAATAATGAATACAAACAAACTATGCACAATAACAACTTTAAATTGCTTTCCTCTAAAATTGCTATTAGGACCCGGCGATATACATAATTACATCGTACAGTGGGCTTATCACGAATTTAGTCTGGCTTTCGAATCGAGCTGTCACAAGTAAAACGGATCCGTTAGCAATCGGGATCATGAATTTTTACTAACGACTAACGAGCACCAGCAATCTATCAAATGAACGAAAGATCGAGACGTTCGAAAATTAACAAAAAGTATCTAAAATATTGTAGTTCCAAATCCGCACGCGGTGGCGCTGCTCAAATTTCCATACAAATCGCTTGAAGCGAACTCGGTTCGAAAGCCAGACTAAAATTCGTGATAAGCCCACAGTACATACGTACAGCGGACGGACTGTAGTTCTAGTGTTAATCGACGAACGCACGTAGACATTCCTCTCGCCTCCGCTCACAGACCGTACTCGAACTTAACCAAAGGGAAGTGAACAATACTAGATGAACACTACGGATGAACACTAGATGAATATTATAATAATGAAACGTAATTATATCAAAAACCATACTTACAAAGTAATAGATGCAGCGAGGGAAAGTGGAGCAATTGTGGTTTACTCCACAGATAATATTGATGTAAGACATCGATATGACTTCCTTTCCGTGCAAACGTTCACTTTCTATTATAAAATGTACGTATGTATAGTATAATAGGGATAACTCTATAATATAAAACAAATGAGAATACAATAATAGATTTGTAATCACGTAACTAATTTCATATTGTAATTATATCAGAAATTATTCGCGAGTTTGCAAGGGATATAAGAATCAATAATCTTTATTTCACATAGGCCTTTCTAGCCCTACCGTGACTTCAGAAAATCATATGACGAGAAGAAATCGCAAGAAACTCATCAATGTAACAGTATCTTTAATAATTTAATACGAAAATGTATATGAAAAATAATTCAAGTATAAATCGTTATATAATAATAATAAATACTTCAACATAAGTATAACGCAGTACGTAGTGTACAAATTTTATAAATGTTTTACATTATAATATTGATACCTACTTATAAGTATAGATCTAAAAATATAATAGAGAGGACAGGTGAAAAAACGATCAGTTCATTTGAGTTAGTAGTACGCAAACCAAATATCATAAAAGATAAATACAGTCGACAATCTTCAAATGGATACATATTGGACTTCGGACTGGAAGAAGCGACCCTTAAAAAGGGATAACTATATACTTATCGTGTCGAAGTTGAGACATGTGTGAAAGAGATGCAGATATCTCCTTTGCGTTCACGACACCGCGATCGTTTCTCTTTCAAAACTGTACCTATTTGAAAATCGCCATTTATAAAAAACAATCCGTAAGTGTAAAAACGAAAAAAACGTCTGGAACACCACCACCAACCGTGCCAATTAAATATACCCCAGCATGACACCGAAGACGAGCCTTTAAAGCCGCCAATTGCATAAGAAAAATTGGCAGATCAAATACTCAATAATAATAGGACATTAAATCGAAAAACGTGACAATAATTTATAACTTATTTAATAACTATGAAAGAGTTTTACGCTTCGACAAGTCTTATTGTCGAATTAAACGTTTAATCAAGCTGTGATGAATTGTTCGAATAGCTCCGTTCGTAATTTAAGCAAACATCTACCTGATTGGCAAATCGTAAGTCGTCGTTTGTTGCATACACATAACTAGCCGTTACCTGTAAACAAACAAAAAATCAAATTATTTTATATTTCCAAACAAATACATGTCTATAGTATTGTCTGATGAGTTAACTAATTAAAAAGTCCTTATGCGGATTAACATTGCGTTTAATTTGATTATTTTTAATCCGATGACGTTTCGAAAGCTACGCAACCATCGTAGTCGCGGCGATATAAACAAAAAATAAACATGACAGTAATAAACCACATGAAGACCTTCAAATACAGGGTGGGGCACGGGAATTTCCCACATTTCAAAGGGCTGGTAAAAGAAAACTATATGATATATATATATATATATATATAAAAATTGTTTGTCAGAATTATGCACATTCATATTTAGTACCCTAATTTGCATACTCAAAACAAAATTGCGAGCAGACGACGATTTTTTTTAAATATGGGAGGTTCCCGAGCCTCACGCTATACTAAAAACAAAACGTAGAAACTTGATAATAAATTAATTTCAAATAATTAACTTAATAAAAAAAATGTTTAAATTTTCGATTTTAGACAGATATTAGAAGCTGTATCAGTTTTAATATAGTAATAAAAAAGTTTTTTTTAGTTTAAAATTTGTAAATAAAAGATTACTTAATCGGTATTAAAAAGATCTATTTTAAACTATAGTCTTTAACTAGTGTAATTTGAGTTTTAACAGTGACAATATTAGTCACTAAGTAATCAATTGAGTAAATTATGTTTTGTCTCTTTCTATTGCATTTTAAATATAATAGGAATGAAAGAGACGATTCATGATTTTACGTTAGAAGGCTAACGAAGCGAGAAACTTGGCTTCTGAAATACATCGACTGATTCAGGATTCAGAGTGTCATAACATTTGATATTACTAACATAAATATAACACATGCTGTACCCAACGTGTAAACTAGTTTTTTAATTGGTCAATAAAATTTTATTATTATTATTATTATTATATCATGTAACTCAATGTTGAAAACAATTTTTATTTATTATTTTTTTTTATAATTTTCGAAACGTAATCCAATTATATTAAATAATAGCAAAACAATTAACATACCAAATAAAATTACTGGATTCCGAACAAAAACATCTATTACAAAACCAATCAGCTACTCGGTTAATTGCAATTCCGTTAAGTCCATCAACTTTCACAAATAATGAATTCCTTCACTTGTTTCGCAGTCGACAGAATTATGAAATAGCTAACGAACAATTACTAAATTTAGCAGTTACGAGTTAAACATATGCATAATAGCTATCCACGCGAACATTTGCAAATAGGTTATACACGAGTGCTAAAAAGAAATAGGCGCTAATTTAATTTCAAGCTCAGGATGTAAATAGTTCACACACAAAAAAAAAACAACAGAACACTTCCGTTTCTCATAGTTAACTCCCTTATATTAATTATTATTAATTTAATATGAAAAAAAGCTAAAAAAAACATGCGACAAGTTTTTTTTTATATATAGATCCAATTCATAATAATTCCAATAAAAAATAGCTCTTTGATGACGAAAATATCGTTACTAACTCCGTCATGAATCAGACCAATGAAATTATAGGATATAATTGTTTTTTATAGTTATTCATCACTCTATACATCATCGTTAGCTTCTATTATCAAATTCTAAACGTTCATCAATTTAAAAAAATATATCGTCAAGTAATTTTTAACTTTAAGATAACTAGGAAACAATAACTCAATCACCCCATAATTACGACGACAATGTGGACTCTAAAAATAAACGTGACAATAAGCCGTATAAAGTCTAGATCAGTGGTTCCCAAAGTTGATTGAACTTCAATCCTTTTAACAAAAATATCCAATCATGAAATCTATCTCTTGGCTGTCTTAGAAAAATGGGGGTATAAATATTTTTAATGTTCAGAGATAGCCTATTAGCGAGTCACGGAACTACATCCCATATGTTCCAATTAGAATGCAAAAATAAAATACAAGCGTTTCTAATAAGAATGAAGGACTGTTTCTATTAACACATGCGTATTAAATTTTAGAGCCCAAATCAATATTAGCTCTCCATAGTTTGCGAATGTTTGTTCTAAATTATTTAATATAATATAAAATTATAAGAAACCACAACACAAATTAGTTATTGTGAAAACGAGACCATCTTACAATGTTAACACAAATTGCAATAACAATTTCAATTCAAAACAAACAATAGATTACTTAACATTTTATTCCGCTATCACAAATAAACATTATTATTAAATAAACGTAACATTGTTTACTAATACACTAAAAACTAAACGTTAGACGCGAGCGAAGATATTACGTATAAATCGTATTAAAAAATGACAACCGATTGTCCTAAACTATTTTAAATAATTCTAATTAATTTTTGTGATTCTTAACCACTATGACGCGGCACTATTGTGTGCTATAAAATTCTAAAAGTAAGCCTCAAATTTTAGATATGTAATAAATTAATAATATTAATTAATATTATGAAATAAAATGATTTTTATTTTATTTTGTTTATTTACTTTTAGTAAATGGGCTCCAATAGAGCGCTTTTACTCGTCAATACATATGTATACAAATATAAATATAAATGAAATAAATTTATTAATTTAATAATTATCAATTTGATTTAGCTGCTGTATACTGGCATTGTCCACTTACATACTAATGTCATAATAATATATAATAAATCTACTATGATGTAGAAGAATAGCTGCTGTAAAAAAATTTGAAAAAAATTTAAAACTTATAGTTTTCTTTGTGTGCCGCCAAATTTTAAAATCGTTAATTGTGCCGCAACAAAAAAAAAGGTTGAGGATCACTGGCCTAACATATGGTCATACTGCATCTGATTTACACTAGTATGAGGTCCTTAAACGGAGGCAACTGTTACTACAGATAGTAGAGTAGTTTTTACCCATACCCTCTATAATGTTTTTTTTCCACCCCTCTTCTTTACATCTATTTGGTTCTTGTATTTTTGTAATTTTATTAGAAGTGTAGTATCTATCCCTTTATCATCTCGAGCATGCCCTCCTATCCTATGATCAAAATTTCATTTAGTTTATATAATAATAGTCCTTTTTATAATATGTAGCTTTAATGTAATTGTGTAGGTAGGCTTTATAAATAAATAAATAATTAGCTCTCAAAAGGTAAAAAAATTAAATACGTGAAAAACACAAAATGAATCGGTCTTCACTTCATTCAAATGTAAAAATAACAAAACGTGCAAATTCAATTTGAACGCCTATCGTATTACTTACTTCCTCTTATCATTAATATTCTCATAAAACAATGTTAAACATATAACCTCAAACCTAACAAAAACATTACCAATTCTTCTTAAACCGCAAAAGAAAACCGCAACGACTTTCATTGTACATTGCTTCTTATCTATAAAATCGCACTACAAGTATACTGTTAAAGCCATCGATGTATAACCAATCCTTTTATTGCCTTTGCTTAGATAATCCAAGTCAGATTATATAAAAATTGTACCGGTTCAGGCGCCAGCAATGTCATCATATATTATAGCATACAATTTTAACTTTTAACACCTTGTAATAATGCGTATAATTGCTTAAAAAATTGAGCATAATTTAGTACTAACTAATTTGATACCTTTCCAAAAACTAGTTTATTTTGTGAGCCAATCTAGAGCAAAAGGACTATTGCTCTTTTTGTAACATAACCTCAAAATACTAACAACAATATCCGTATGCCTATCGTACTTTTTTATATATCTTTACCTACATATAAAATTACCTTATATGTTAAACTTAATATAATTTTATTACAATGGAGAGAGGGTCTAGACCAGTGTTTCCCAATTTGATTGTTCAGGGGGGAAATTCAAAAATGGACTCGATACGAGTTTAACCCTTTCGCTTCGGGTCATTTAAATGTAATACTAGATTTCGATGTGAAATTTAACGAAAAAAGCAAATTCTTAAATAATTGCGGCAAATAATTATTAGGTAAACTGGGTGTTTGGTTACATAAGGGGGGCATAAGAATTTTAGAAAGACTAAGGGTAGGATAGTTGTAATTTGATTATATAGCTATTTAACCTCGTTTGTTGTCATGACATTATGTGCGTGGGGCTTGAGCGATCAAATTACGCCAAAAACAATAAGACGCCATTATTATGAATACGTGACATTAGGTAATATTACGTAGAGTAATGCACGCTCATTGCATCACGTTACAGATGACCAACCCTCGTGTGTATGTACAGTAGATGCCAGTTACGTGTTAAGACAAACATTTTTAATTTGACACGGTTCCAAGTACTACAAACCTCTGGCTTGGCATATATGATCATACTTCATCCGATTAAAGTTAGGTTAAGTTCCTCCACCATCCCGGCTTTAAGAGGCAGAAATTTATTAGCATCAGTATACACTAACCATCATTGTTGCAGCGAATAACAGTAAAAAATTTAAATACTGTCGTTAAATAAAAAAAAAAATCACATAAATATGTCGGCGTTATAAATTTTGTCGGTTTGATATTCGGTGCAATGAAAAGAAAATAACAATAACTAAATCTACACAATACATACATTACATAATATAATAAATAATAATATATACTTAAATACATACATATTTATCATTAGTTGTTTCAGGCGTTACTTTGCGGTCCATGAAATGAAAAGTAAAATTAACTAAATTACACAATACATAATTTGTCTCGACGCGTTTCGCCACTTCACGTATCCTGATGATGCCATAATAAATAATAATATATACTTAAATACATACATATTTATGAAGAAAAGTTATAAGTGAATTAAATAAATAGTAGAATTAAGAGATATTTTGTTTTGAGATAAAATGTTATTCAGAAGATTTTTAAAAATGTGACTCGATGGAGCCTGTCTGATGCTGATCGTTCTTATCACTTAGAAAACAACAAGATATACCTTGATTAATTACGAATATATACACTATAACACATAACGCGTGTGAATTTTAACAAAACATCAAACGTTTTATAACTTTTACTCGATTGTCACAAATAACGCTTGTTTTTATTTGTTGAAATGGAAAATGTAGAAATAATCATTATCTAACCCTCTGTGATTGTAAATATTTTTGAAAAACATATAAACAATACCAACTGCATTGTCACCTGTATGGA